>QGSO01000208.1:1648130-1990802 GCA_011037825.1 Carya cathayensis
CTATACTAACATATCCTCAACTATCGCTCTTGGTATTTTTATTGAATGGTTAGCAACTTGGAGTATTACATTGGTGGGTTTAAACTCACTAAGACCCAATTGCTCATATACCGTGTAAGGTATGAGCTTAACACTAGCACCAAGGTCAAGTAAAGGTTTCTCAATCTTAAAATTTTGAATAACACAAGAAATTGTTGGATAATCTGGATCTTTATATTTTGGAGGAGAATTATTTTGAAGAATGGCACTTACCTATTCTGTGACGAAAGTCTTCTTTTTCACCTTCATCATACGCTTCACTGTATACAGATCTTTAAAAAACTTAGCGTAAGATAGAATCTTTTTAATGACATACAATAAGGGAATATTAATTTTCACTTGTTTAAAAATTTCAAGAATGTCAACATTTTGAACCAACTTATGAGAAGGTTGCAACCTTTGGGGAAAAGGAGCAGGTATTGGGGCTTTGACAGGCATATTTAACTCAAACTTATCAAGTTCACCATCACTCTTAGAATTTGAATAATTGCTGGTTTCACCAACTTTTATTGAAATACTTTTATTAATCATTTTTCCATTACGTAGAGTGGTGATGAACTTAACATGTTTAAATTTTGAATCACAAGAATTTGAATTACTTACCTCAAATTGTCATTTGGGATTCAACTAAGGTTGAGCAGGAAACTTATCATTTTCTTGAATGCGCAATGTGGAGATCAGATCACTAATAGAACTCCTCAACTCATTAATGGCCTGCATTGTCTGACTGTTAATATTAACTTGACTCTGCATAAAAGTTTGTAATGCCTCCTCAAAGGTTTTCCTATGTGGAGACACATAAGGAGTAGAAGCAGAAGGCCCTTGAAGATTTTGATGTAAATTGGACTTTTCTCTAACTAAAGTTGGGGCAATTCCTCCCTCCAAAATTATATGTTTTAGAATAAGGTGAAGAAAAATGGTTTTTTTATAAGAATTCATGTATGACATTTGTTTATTCGTGCAACACCATTTTAAAAATAGGGATTGTTGGACAATCCTGAGTTAGGTGATCACTAGTATCATATATGCCATAATTTTCTTCTTCTTTTTCAATGACCTTAACTGAATTTATCTTCCTAAGTTCCATGGTCTCGACTTTTTTAGTCAAACTAGTTATCCTAGCATTCACATCATCATTTTCTTTGAAGACATACGTACCTTCTTGAGACATGGCATTAGGCTTGGACTTATTTGACCGATCAGAATGATTTATGTTGTCCCAAAACTAGGCATTTTTAGCCAATTGGTCAAAATAGTCCCAAGCATCATCATGATCTTTATTTAAAAATTCATTATTACACATCATCTCTACAAACTGGCGCATTTGAGAAGTTAAATCTTCATAGAAAAAACTAATGATGTGCCAAGTCTTAAAATCATGATGTGAGCAAGTTAGCAATAATTCCTTAAAACACTCCTAACACTGAAAAAATGTCTCATTTTTTTTTATAGAAAAATTATAAAGTTTCTGGGAAGACTGTTGGTCTAATGAATAAAAAAAACTTTTTCAAAAATTTTCTTTGCATTTCCTACCATATGCTAATAGATCTTGGTTTCAATGAATTAAACCAATGTTTAACTTTTTCCTTCAAAGAGAATGGGAACAATTTTAATCTAACGACATCATCAGTGATAGTTTGGTTTCGCAAAGTTACACAAATCCCTTCAAATTCTTATAAATGTAAATAAAGACTTTGTAAGTCTAAATCATGAAACTTGTAAAGTAATTGAATTTCTCCCGGATTTAAATCAAAATTTTCCATATTCGCAAGAAAAATCATGCAAGATGAAGTATTTGTAGTCAACTGAAGTATTTGTCCTTGTAGACTACAAATACTCACGCAAAGTTCTCATTGGTGGATTGTTTTAAATGTCATCATTTTTAAGTTCGTCGTGAACACTATGATTGTCAGAGATAGTGTCAGAATAAGAATTCTTGGGATCCCCAAACAACCTATCAAACAATTCTCCTAAAACAATTTCATATTTCCTCAATCTACCAATTTGATCACGTTGCCACGAGATCATTCATCATAGAGGTTTAACTATAAAAAAAAAAAAAAAAAAACTAAAATGTATGGACAAATCTCAAAATTAATTAATACATGCACCACCTAAAGTCTTCTATTCTAAAAACTAAATGCAAACTAAGCAATAAAATAAAAGATAAGAGAACGAGATTACCAAATGATATGAATATGAAAGCAATGTTACTCAATTCCTTTTTTTAACAAAATAAACAAAAATCGTACCTGCAAAAATAAAAGAAAATTAGCAAAAGATTATTATTATTATTATTTTTCTTTTTTAGAAAGAAAAACTATCTCATGTTGCAATCCTCGGCAATGGCGCCAAAAACTTGTTACGCCTAAACTTGACTCAAAGTAGTGAACTAAAAATTCAGAGCAGTTTTACATACAAATATATAGATGTTATAGTACCTAACATGATCGAATTCACAAAGATTGACTTATTTGATAAGGAAAAATAAAATTAAATAATGAAAACCAATTATTATAAGGAACATGTAATCAAATAGAAGAGAAAATTATTGAGATGAGAATTTTTAAAGTAACAGAATACAACAAAAATGGTAAAATAAATCGATGTGGAGAACAACTAAGGTTTCAAGGATCCATTTAATAATTTAGAATATTATATACGATCAATTTATTTCAATTAAATTAGAATAATAATTCTGTTTAGTTGGAAGATTTAACAGTTAAGGCCAAGAAGACTAATCACTAAAGATTAAGCATGAACAATTAATGGTCAAAACATTTACAAATCCATTTGAATATCATAGAAATTTTTCAAGCATCCAATGTACTCACAAATCATAATGAATCAAGATAAATATATAGAAAATCAAAATATCCAATAAGAAAACCATTCAATCGATCAAACTTACAATATAAACTCTATTGTTGATCTGAAACAATGTCTAAGTCATTATACTTCACCTCTAATCTTAGTACCAAAATTTAGCCAACCAAATTCATCACAAGAGCCATAGAAATAAAATACATGTATATNAATTTCATTAGAAAACTAAAATAAAATACAAAAACCCAACACCTAAAAAATAGCCCTCACTAGAGAGAAAAGGTGGACAGAAGAGAGCCAAAACTCCTTCCCTTTGTCTATTCGTTCCCAAGTCCTGTGTCTTTGTGCTGCCACCCTTAAAGCAAGGAAGCCCCCTCGTTCAAATCCGAAGTGCAGTGTATTTGGAGAGGAGTAAAGTCCATCCTTGTGCTGTACTTTCATTGTGAGAGAGAGCCCCTGCGTTTTCACTCCCCAATCTCACTAGAACCTAGAGTTCTCCCTGCCACCAGCCTATCCGTCTGGCTCCCCAAAAGAAAAAGATTTCCCGTATTCATACTTCCAATGGCATGTTCAAAGTAAGGAACCTTTACAGTTTTTTCTTCTATTCAGCCCGTCTTTTCTTTCTCCAAAACCTCTCCTGCATGCGTGTCATGATCAAAAACTTTCCTCACTCCCGTGCAACATCCTCTCATTTTCAGCTAGCCCATGCATTCTGTTCCAAAAAGTCTTCCCCTGCTCGTTCCTTTGTTGCATCTCGTCCAAAACCGAAAAACTGCACTTTTCCTTTATTTTCCTCAAAACCCAAATAGACCAAAAGAAGAAGCTTCCCGCATGATGCCTGTGTCAGTCAAAATGAAATTTCCATGTGGTCCTTGTTTCAAAAAACAGTCAACATGTTGAGAGGAATTGAAAGGAGTTGCTGCCTTTATTTTTCTTTTTTCTTCGTGCCATTCCATTATGAAAACAACTCCCTTCCATTTTATTGCTCCACACTATTCTTTGGATGATTAACTTTCAAAATCTAAGAAAGGAATGGAAACCAAACAAAGAATAAAATATCAAAAATATGTTATGCATGAGAGGAAATATTACCCAATTAAATCACAAGTTATAAAATTAAGCATAAACATAATATTAATCAATTTAAATCATAACTCATATTTATGCCTATTAACAATTTTTCATCTAAAATTAATAATAATGTCATGAAATAATTAAAATATATTGATACGAAATGTATGAAATATACAGTATTTCAGCTCAATCACCAAACATGATTCGTTGCCTAACTAATATGTACATCTTAACAAATACAAATGACTAATATCTAAGACAAGCCTCCTTGGGTAGGATCGATCGTCCTTTCTCAGGAAACTCCATTTGCGATATATCTGCATCAAGATTTACGATTTCACTAAATGAAACCGCAGGTGGGATCGCCATAGTGAGACTTCTAAGAAATTAAGTCGATTAAACACACGTGACAGCACATTAATGAGAGACAATGGTGATAAATATGCATGCATGACTTCATGTAAATTGATCTATGAACACACCCTCATAATAATCAAGTACATAAACATGGTGAAAAATTACTCTCTAAGCAAACATCATGTATGCATAGTTATTATCAAGGTGAGGAATGGACCTCTTATCAAAATACGTAAAGTCCATCATATCTCATCATATAAGTACCTAGCAGGGAACCACTCCACCGTGGAAATCACCTTACCAAGCCAACGTGCTAGTTGATTCACCAATTTCAAATGATCTAACACGAGGAATCACTCAACTCGATCAACACACCCAAAAACAACACACATGATCAATCCGAAGAATCTCTCTACCCAGTCAAACTAACTCAAAGACACTACACATGATCAATCCAAGGAATCTATCTACCATTGTTATTATGCGAGGCCAATACGAAGACATTCCACTCCAATTATCAAGGGAATCAATCTACTCTTATGAAACTCATGGCAATGTGCCATAGAAATGGTCATGGCCTCCTTAACCCTTCCATGATGATCGACACACAACAAGACTCAACACTTGAAAATTGTAGTCATCATCAATTTGACTCATTCAAGCTCATCATCTCAAAATCACATCATAAAATTAATCTATAAACATAATGAAGAAGATGTATTATTTTCATGTAGAAAAAGGGGGAGTTACAGCATAAACAATGCTAATTTTACAACATACTCACAAGCATTCATCCCACATTCACAGTATGGTCATAGAAGCTAACCTATCTGAACAAAATTTTTAACACCGATAGCACTGGCTCCACACATTCCATTGCACCCTTTGAAGCTATTTGCTTTCTCGAAAACTCTAACCAGATTCAAGGGGAAACACTTGACAATTACAAGAGTGAGATTTTGGATTTTATCCAATGCCTTTTAAACTGTGGGTTTGTCAATTGTATCTTTGACATTTGTTTGACTCCAAACATGCTTGAATATAAGAACTTTGATCTTGTCTATCCATTTGCCCACTAGAATTGTAGAGTGGCAAGAACTAACAGGGCAAGGCATGCACGTCTTTTGCAATTTGCTTTCAGTCAAATCCCGTTGTCTGTCTCCAAATGAGGGTCTCTCACGTGGCACTAGATCATACATTTGAAATCATATGATATGGCCCGCGGGTACGTAATACTTTTTCTTGGGCTCACACTAGACGTGACAACTCGATCTTCTAAATTATGGGCTTCTGTGTACGATAGCTGCCGCCTCTAAGCATCTATGTGTTGTCTTGGAGAGATCTCGCATTTGCATTAGTCTTGTCCTTGGTTGTTGCTTGTCGTAGTGCTGCGAGGAACTACCAACCTCTTTAGCTCTTCATTCTCGCCCTTGTACAATCATCATGTCCTTTGCTCGCTTAGTGTTAGTCAGACGAACCATCCTTCATCACCTAATGTTGTATGGTGTCTGCCATACTTCTATATAGTGTTGCTTGCCCATCTCTTAGACTAGATGTGGTACTCACTATATAGTGGGAAGGGGTCTCTTCCCTGACTTCTATGTGGTACTCACAATTTTCCATTTATTTTTATTTTATTTCTTGCTCTGTATTAATCTATTTCGGGTATGTGTTGGAGTCCCCCGGCCCTCTCCCACCATTTGTACCATCCATTACTTTAATCTAGTCATTATCTTGCTCGTAAAAAAAAGGAAGTTTTGTTAGAAGGGGAGAGAGAATTACCTAGCTGGTGAGAAGGACCTCGCTTGAAGTTTCACAAAGGAGATTGTTATCAATTTGATGTAAAAAGCAATAGTGGCACAATATAACAAAATGACCATAATCTAACTCTCGTTTACCAAAGAAAATTAAGGAATCTCAATCGTCATTTAAATTTCCATGTAACAAGGAGAGACCCACATCTGGTCATGCCCCCACCCAGCTCATGATTTACCCAAATTGTAACCCTTTGGGATATGAAGTGGACGTACTTCATGATGAGGTGTAATGAATGGCTTTTTCGGTGAGCCCGTGAGTTAAATTACCAATCCACTAGTACTTTACATTCTGAAATCCACTCTGAGCACTCTCTGATATCTTTGTCTTGTTTTGTACGTGTTCTTCTTTTTTCGCTATACTCTTTAAGGAGCTGATTTTCATGATTAGACTGTGAGTTATTAGTGTTGCTCTGCAGTTATCTAGCTAGCTAGTGGTGCGGCGCTCCACCATCAAGATGAAGGGAACCGAGAGGAACAACGTTGGAGAAGCCATACATGGAAAATTTGTACGTGGAATGGCTACCGATCGATTGACTCAGATTGCATTTTACGTATTTCATGACTACGTGTTTAATTAATATATCAGAGCTCTAACAATTTCTCTAACATTCTTTTCCGGGCGACCAAAGGATGAGCTAAAGGGTTGGTCCTTTTTTGGGCATTATATATGAGTTTTCCCGCTCCTTTAGTTTCATATACGTACAAGAGTGTACTATCAACATACGCAAATGTATATAAATTGCATTTCAAATAATATACAAGCATCTCTTAATAATCAATTAACCCTGCTTATATTGCATATATATATTGCATAGGCATGCATATTAATGTTTTTTGCTAGAAAAACGAGTAACTCGCATAGAAATGCAAGTCATTAATTATCTTTTTTATTACTTATAAAAAAAATATTTATGTATTTTGCTGATCTAATATACAAAACTCCATCATGTATTTTATTTTGAATTTAAGGACTAGTTTGGTACACAAAACCAAACTATCTCATCTCATCTCATCTCATATAATCAATACACATTTCCCAAACTCCTACACAAAATATAATAAACAATTCAATTTTTTTAAATCTTAACACAAAAATTATATTATAACATTAATTCAATTACATAGAATTTTTGTATATTATATATATATATATATATATATATATATATATACATTATATAGGAGACATTATATATATATATATATATATATATATATATATATATATATATACATTATATAGGAAACAAGGCCTTGAGACATTATGATTTAAACATAGACAAGGCCTTGCCTTGTCTCAGTAGAACTACACATCAGTAAAGTCTCATTTTTCGGAGACTTAATTTTAGCCCTTGTCTCAAGGCTAGAACTCCCAAGAAACTCTATTGGAAGGATATCCAACTTCCAACAGAATGGACCCTTAAGGAAGAGCTGCCACCAGTGGCAATTCAACGTAAGGAAGATCTTAGTTATATCAAGCAGTACATGGACGGTACTGTGAAGATATCCTTTGATTCCCCTAGTTCTAATAAAAGAAGAAATTCTTTTACTGGATCTAGATCTTCTGTCAGTTCGGACCCAGGTATTCGAGATGCGAATATCAACAGATACCTGGAAGAACAACGTTCTTCTCGTCCGGTTATTATCCAGGAGTTTCAATCTACTGTTACTCCAAACAACCAAGATCTAAGAGATCTAAAGTTGAAAGGGATTTCAACTCAGTCCCAGGTTACATCTGCCATGTATTCTGCAAAAGATAAATCCATACAGGAAGAAGCACAGGAGGAAGAGGACAATTCTTTGTCCCCTACCGCTTCTGATATGGTCGCTCCAGTTCATCATCAATTATGTATGATGAGCAGGACGAATTATCTTGATCATGAAACACTAACGCATGATTCTATTGACTTAGCTTCTTTGCTTGCTGAGTTTAAATCTAAAGAAAACCGAAATAAGAGAAAATCTTATTGCGAGATTTATTCATCTTCTGAGAAACAGAGGATTCGTAGAAAATGGATGAATAAGATGGTTGCTATTAACAAACACATCTTATTCTTTGATTTTCTTGAGAATCATTATACTTCTAAGAAGGATGATCCTAAAAAGAATTTAAACGTTTTAAAAACAAATTTTATTAAAGAAGAAGGCAAGACTGTTGTTAAAACCAGCCACCCACCTTTGGAAACTATCCTGATTTCTCACCAAGGAGTTGAAATAAAAGCCTCTCCTTTTAAGATTTCAAAACCAGGTGAAAATGTTTTGCTCGAAACAAAAAAGATTATTGAACAAAACAATTTTGTTAACCAATCTCTCCATACAATAGGTCCTGTCAGTGCTTTAAGCAAAGACAGCAAAGGGGTTAATTTTGATGATTCTTTTTCTGTAAAAACTTTGGATGAGTGAGGTTTGTCTGAAGAAACCTTGTCTGATAATTCCTTAGTACAGAAAATAGACTTAATTCAAAATGGTTTTCAGGATCTTTCTCTGGAAAGCCCACGGTTGCCAGAACTTTGATTCGAAAAGACCTACTCCCATTGGTCTTACGAAAAAATTGGTATTCTAGACCAACACCCCCTGACTTGCAGTTTGAGGAAAGAGGTTTCCAATCTCAATTCTCAGTATCTGCTGACCAAATGTATGAATGGAATATTGATGGTTATCTGAGCAGGAAATCCTCAATACTAGTCCAGCGTATGTCTATGGTTGCTAATGCTTATATCAACAACAATCTTAGCCAGCCTAATATTGTTGATATCCTGACTACTGGATTCTCAGGCATGCTTCGTTCTTGGTGGGATAAACATCTTACCGACGCGGCAAGAGGCGAAATCCGTTCTGCAGTCCAAAAGACTGAAGAAGGTTTGCCTGTGTTTGACGAAATCTCAGGGCAAGGGACTGCCCGATGGAGTCAACACCCTGATTTATACCCTTATCAAACATTTTGTTGGAACGCCTTCCAACATAACTAATCGTATCTCTGATTATTTGAATAATTTGAGATGTAATAAGATGTCTAACTACCGCTGGTATAAAGATGTCTTCATGTCCAGAGTTATGCTTCGAGATGACTCTAATATGCCTTATTGGAAAGAGAAATTCATAGATGGATTGCCTCGTTTGTTTGCCATTAAGGTTAAGGATTCACTTACTGATGCCTCGGGTTTACTGAATTATAATGATTATACTTATGGTGATATCATTAGTCTTATTCAGAAGCTTGGTATTAGTATGTGCAATGATCAACGGATGATTGCCCAACAGATGAACGATAGAAAGAAAGCCAAATATGAAATGGGAAATTTTTGTGAACAATTTGGCCTTCCTCCTATTGCGCCATCTCGGCAACATAAGAAAACTGTAAAAAGGTTTTCCAAACCTCGTGGGAGTCACAGGAGAACACCCCATGATGAATTCTATCAAAAACCAGTTTCAAAATCGGTTTCCAGAAAAAAGAAACCTTTTCAAAAATGGTTTACTAAAAACCCTGCAAAGGGAACTTGTTTTACTTGTGGCCAGAAAGGACACTTTGCAGATAAGTGCCCCAAGAAGCCCAAGATTAAGAAAAAACTTAATGAGTTGCATATTAATGTTCGCTGACCAAGAAGATCTGTTTCGACTCCTCGAAAATGGATCTCCTATGTCTTCGGATAAGGATGAACTAAGTTCTGACGATTCAAGTTATCGTTCAGACTCTGATCATCCCAACTCACCAAATATTAAGTTTGGATGTAAAGATTCTTGTTGTAATCCTGAACGAAAAACAATTCATGTTTTAGGCCAGGATCCCAATGGGAAAAGAATTTTAACTAAAGAGGAAGAACATGAAAACATGCTCTTATCTCTTATTGCACAAATTGAGGACCCTGAGCTGAAAGAGAAATATCTCATACAGCTTAAGAAGAATATGACTCGCAAAGAGCCTACATCTTCAGGGAAGATTTCTTTTGAAGAAACTTTGGGACGTTTTCAGAAACAAAAACCCAAAGAAATTTCTATAAAGGATTTACAAAATGAAGTTAATCTTGTTAAAAAAGAGATTTCTGAACTCAGAGAAGAGGTTAAAACCCTTAAATCTGAAAATGCTTCTTTTAAACAGGATTTATTAAAAATACAAATTGATAAACAACTTGATCAAAATCCTTCAGGCGATGAATCAAACAACTCAGACCATTCTGAACCTTCTGATAAGGATGTCTGTGTGCTTCGCCATTCTGTTCCACAGAAATGGTTTTGTTTGGTAGAGATTATTGTTGCTCGTAGTTTCAAATTCTCTGCTATTGCCTTGATTGATTCAGGTGCTGTAACAGCCCGCTAAAATTATCAGTTTTGGATTCTTTCCCGACAGCAATCACATCTCTCTCGTCTTAACCCTCTATCTTTAGTTATTTATGTTTAACATAGTTGATTTGGTTGGCTGTAGACTGTGTAGTTAGTGTTTGTGGAGTTGCTGCGTAGTTGTGAAACGAAGTGTGGTTGTGAAGTGTTAGGCTTGATTTTGTAGTTTTGTGGACTGTGCTGTGAAGTATAGGCGTGAGATGGATGCCGTAGATGTGATACGGCGGGTTGTGTGAAGAGAATACGCGTGTAGCGTATTCTGTGTAATGCAGCGACGCGCCGCGCGACGTGCGCTGTAGTGATGTGGGTCGTAGAAGGAAGGGAGTACGCATGTAGTGTACTCCGTGTGGTATGGCGATGCATCGTGTGATGTGCATCGTGTTGATGAGTGTTGTAGCGAAGGAAGTACGCGTAGCGCGTACTCCGTGTCGCGTAGCGATGCACCGTGAGACGTGTATCGCAGTGATGGGTTTTGTAGTGTGAATGGAAGAGAGTTCACGTGAGTGTACTCTGTACTAAGTCGTGATACACCGGATGGCGTGTCACGAAGGGTTGGATGGCGTAGCAGAGAAGTGTGGAGTGTATGGTGTAGTGTTGGGAAACTGTATGACAGTGTCCCGAAGCAGTGGTGTTATGGATTATAGTCTGGGGTGACTGGTGTCATCTTGTGGTTGACTATGGCTAAGAGTATATGGATTGAGAAAGGAATTGTTTGTTGGTTATTATTGATAATTTTAATGAACTTGTTTTAGTGCAAAGGTTTTCTGAAGTCAAATTATCTCTTTCGAGTATAGTGAAACCTCACGTTGCCCGTAGTGTTGCAAGTGCTCACAATATGGCAATTGAGTTCAGAATTGAAAATCTTAAGGACTTGAGTGTTCCTCTTCCAGCTGTTGTGCAGTTCCTCGTGTTTCGCACTCTATTCTCATAGAACGCGACGATCGAGGTAAGTTAGCCTCTAACTTACTATCAGTTTATTGTGTATGTGTGATGGGTAAGGGAACTACAATTTATGTATGTATGTTATCGTATATGCCATGTCATGCTATGTCATTACATGTTTATCTGTTACGTATGATTTAATCTCTCATGAATAATTATCTGTTAAATAATCTTTTCTGCCATACAATGATGTATGTTATAAGTATGCCATGTTAAGTATGCCATATGATACATGTATGCCATGAAATGTTTATGATTAAATCATATTATGCCATTTACAAGTATACGCCATGTTAGAAAAGTATATGATATTAATTAATATCTCATACATTAAGAAAGATAAGACATGTTATGATACGTATAATACGTGGGGCCACAACAACTGTGGAGTACGTATTATATTTATGTTACTTATAATGCGTGGGGCCACAACAACTGTGGAGTACGTATATATTTATGTTACTTATAATGCGTGGGGCCACAACAACTGTGGAGTACGTATTATATTTATGTTACTATAATGCGTGGGGCCACAACAACTGTGGAGTACGTATTATATCTTTATGTTACTTATAATGCGTGGGGCCACAACAACTGTGGAGTACGTATTATATTTATGTTACTTATAATGCGTGGGGCCACAACAACTGTGGAGTACGTATTATATTTATGTTACTTATAATGCGTGGGGCCACAACAACTGTGGAGTACGTATTATATCTTATGTTACTTATAATGCGTGGGGCCACAACAACTGTGGAGTACGTATTATATCTTATGTTACTTATAATGCGTGGGGCCACAACAACTGTGGAGTACGTATTATATCTTATGTTACTTATAATGCGTGGGGCCACAACAACTGTGGAGTACGTATTATATCTTATGTTACTTATAATGCGTGGGGCCACAACAACTGTGGAGTACGTATTATATTTATGTTACTTATAATGCTGGGGCCACAACAACTGTGGAGTACGTATTATATTTTATGTTACTTATAATGCGTGGGGCCACAACAACTGTGGAGTACGTATTATATTTTATGTTACTATAATGCGTGGGGCCACAACAACTGTGGAGTACGTATTATATCTTATGTTACTTATAATGCGTGGGGCCACAACAACTGTGGAGTACGTATTATATCTTATGTTACTTATAATGCGTGGGGCCACAACAACTGTGGAGTACGTATTATATTTATGTTACTTATAATGCGTGGGGCCACAACAACTGTGGAGTACGTATTATATCTTATGTTACTTATAATGCGTGGGGCCACAACAACTGTGGAGTACGTATTATATTTATGTTACTTATAATGCGTGGGGCCACAACAACTGTGGAGTACGTATTATATCTTATGTTACTTATAATGCGTGGGGCCACAACAACTGTGGAGTACGTATTATATTTATGTTACTTATAATGCGTGGGGCCACAACAACTGTGGAGTACGTATTATATTTATGTTACTTATAATGCGTGGGGCCACAACAACTGTGGAGTACGTATTATATTTATGTTACTTATAATGCGTGGGGCCACAACAACTGTGGAGTACGTATTATATTTATGTTACTTATAATGCGTGGGGCCACAACAACTGTGGAGTACGTATTATATTTATGTTACTTATAATGCGTGGGGCCACAACAACTGTGGAGTACGTATTATATTTATGTTACTTATAATGCGTGGGGCCACAACAACTGTGGAGTACGTATTATATTTTATGTTACATGAAGTATGGGGCCACAACAACTGTGGAGCATACACTACATGAGACACAGCAATTGTGACATGTAGAATACGTGGGGCCACAACAACTGTGGAGTACGTATTATATTTTATGTTATGTGTATTCATGGGGCCACAACAACTGTGGAGCATGAAGTATGGGGCCACAACAACTGTGGAGCATACACTACATGAGACACAGCAATTGTGACATGTAGAATACGTGGGGCCACAACAACTGTGGAGTACGTATTATGTTTTATGTTACTTGAATACGTGGGGCCACAACAACTGTGGAGTACGTATTAACGCACGTTATTAATCAAGACAATTGAATAATATTCCAAGTTTATGTTAAGTCAAGTTTTAGATCAAGTCCATGTTATGTTATGCTCACGTACATGTTATGTTCATGTCATGTTATGTTCAAGTTTATGTTATTTTCAAGTTCTTATTTATGTTATGCATGTTTACGTTCATGCTATATTTCAAGTCCATGTTATGTTTCACGTTCATGTTATGTTGTTTGTTCATGTTATGTTTTAAGCTTAAGTTTATGCCATGTTAAGTCAAGTTCAGTTCACGCTTAAGTTCTGGTTAAGTCATGCTATATGTCAAGTTATACTATGTTTATGTATGACTATAATTATGCATTTATGCTTTTACTGCCATGCATGCATTTTTAACCTGTGTGTGAGTTTTATGTTAACTTACTGAGATTTGTAATCAAATCTCACTGTGGTAGTCCCAACTACCATTCCCCCGAATGGTAGATCTTGTTACAGGACCCAAAGGAGAATTGGAATCTGACCAACTGAATACGGTCGACTAGGCCACGGTGCGATGTTGATGATGGTATAGTATTTAACTTAGGTTAATACTTGTACTTTTGGAGTTGTATCTCAAGTATTCTTTTGATCACAACCATTTTGGACTAGTGTGATGATCACGGACTTTTTAGTATGCCTTTATGTATGAATTATATTTCAAGTATTTGGGATATATTTAGTTTGGTGCATAGTATTGCTAAAGAAAAAGATTATCCGCTGCGAATATTGCATAATGCTAGATGCATGTTAGGAACATTGCATCTTATATGTCATGAACGGGGGCAGGTAACCTTGTGTTGCATGTCTCGACGCTTCAAATGTCCGTTCAATCCCAAGCGGAATTTGGGGGCGTCACAGGGTGGTATCAGAGCAATACGTCTCTGGGTTGTAAATCCACATGTCCTTAGGAAATGCACCAAATACTAGGCTTGAGATTTTAGTCTTCATTAGGCTTGAATTTCTTCGAGATCATGTGCAGAAAAGCAATATAGTAATAGAGTTCACAAACACACATGATCAGTTAGCAGTTATATTCGCAAAACCTTTACCAGAAGATAGAATATGTATGATTAGAAGAGAAATAGATATGAAGCATGTTACGAATATCTCTTAAAGGATAAACCAGAGTTCATAAATATAGAGAGATATTTTTTTTTTTTTTTTAAAAATGCTTCTACATAAACTTGAGGTTCTTAGCCTCATGTTGGAGACGCTCATCTCTTCATACAATATCATATCATCCCTATTCATGGGAACTGGCAAACGGAATGAAGAATCCAGTAGAGTTTTCAGCTGTTTATTCTGCTGCCGAAGGATTCCTTCCCTGGTGTGAGACTCTTGAACAATTCGTTGTAGTACAGCAATTTGTTCTTTAAGCCTTTCAACCTCATTGTTTTTGGCTTGTACCCGCTGGGAAAAAGCCACAATAGAGGATGAGTAGCGAGTCCCAAGACTCACCAAGTCATAGATAGCATCGGAGTCTGACTTATTAGCCATACTAGTATTTTCTTGCTGCATCATGGCACCAATGGCAGCTGCAGAAAGGACAGGAGGTTGAGGTGCTGAATACCTCATGGATGGATCTAGGGAAATGTTAGAAGATTGAGCCATTGAGAAAAGAACTGAAAACTTAAGGCGAGAATGTTGAAGGAATGCAGAGGAGTTATAGAGATGAGAATAAGTTTTGATGCATATTGGATTGAGTTGAAGACTGACTTTATAGAGATAACATAAAGAAGAAGACAAACTAGTTTCTCTTCAAATCTTATTTAGTCAAAAGAAATACAAGATATGCTGGACACGCTTTGTCAAAAGTTTCTTACTAAGCCAGCTAGATTAACAGTAGTTTGTCCCTATTTCTCTAGAAAACGATGAACCTCTGCTGTTATCTGCCGATGTTGACCCTGTATCTGAATCCTTTCTCGTTCCAGCTCTTCTATTCGTGGTTGCAGATCATGAGCATACCAATCTGCAAATTTCTTCAACTCTTGGTTTTCTTGCTGTAGCCTTTTATTTTCTCTATCCTTATTAGCAAGCTTCTGTGTAACTCAGATATTGGATGTTAAGATGATCAATCTCACTTACCCTCGCCATGTAACCTTCCGGACATGATCGTAACAGAGGCAGCATATTGACTACTGAGCTTCCATGATTCTGTAATAATCTCAGAATCAGTCCTACTAGAAGAACAGTTCGCTGCTCCTATCGTAGTATTGACGACCTCAGGAGAAAAGATTGATGGTTGATGCGTCAAGGGTTCCTGATTCAAGTCTGGAACATTAGTGGAAGAGTTTTGCCCAGCCATTATTTTGTTATGGAAAAACAAAACACAGGTCAAGAAGCGATGTTTTTCTTTCCGATGGATGAAGATGATCCTGTTTCTTTATAGAAACTCAAAGCCTTCAATCACGGTTGTTATCAACATCAGGCGTTTGTTCAAATCGCCAGCTGTATTAAATTCATAGAGTAGGCCCCTAGACTTTGCAGCACTTGTCGGGTGACGGACGGTTCTTTTTTTTTCAAACTATCTACAGTGTTTTAAGCGTGTTTTACGTTTGTACTTGCGTCGATTTCGAGGACGAAATCTTCTTTTTAGGAGGGGAGGATGTAACAGCCCGCTAAAATTATCAGTTTTGGATTCTTTCCCGACAGCAATCACATCTCTCTCGTCTTAACCCTCTATCTTTAGTTATTTATGTTTAACATAGTTGATTTGGTTGGCTGTAGACTGTGTAGTTAGTGTTTGTGGAGTTCGCTGCGTAGTTGTGAAACGAAGTGTGGTTGTGAAGTGTTAGGCTTGATTTTGTAGTTTTGTGGACTGTGCTGTGAAGTATAGGCGTGAGATGGATGCCGTAGATGTGATACGGCGGGTTGTGTGAAGAGAATACGCGTGTAGCGTATTCTGTGTAATGCAGCGACGCGCCGCGCGACGTGCGCTGTAGTGATGTGGGTCGTAGAAGGAAGGGAGTACGCATGTAGTGTACTCCGTGTGGTATGGCGATGCATCGTGTGATGTGCATCGTGTTGATGAGTGTTGTAGCGAAGGAAGTACGCGTAGCGCGTACTCCGTGTCGCGTAGCGATGCACCGTGAGACGTGTATCGCAGTGATGGGTTTTGTAGTGTGAATGGAAGAGAGTTCACGTGAGTGTACTCTGTACTAAGTCGTGATACACCGGATGGCGTGTCACGAAGGGTTGGATGGCGTAGCAGAGCAGTGTGGAGTGTATGGTGTAGTGTTGGGAAACTGTATGACAGTGTCCCGAAGCAGTGGTGTTATGGATTATAGTCTGGGGTGACTGGTGTCATCTTGTGGTTGACTATGGCTAAGAGTATATGGATTGAGAAAGGAGCTTTGTCGTCATCTGCCGATAGTAATCTTCTATTTGCACCGAAAGCATTTCTGTCTTCTGTTGTGCAAAGTGGTCAAAAGTTGCAATCACCTTTTCCCTCCCCCGAAAATGAAGGCGGATGAGTGACAGCTGGATAATGCACTGGAGTCTTTGTGGAAAGGAGTCTTCAGTGCTGGATAGTGCGCTGGTGCGCTCATCAAGGTCATGTCTCAGTCATTATCACCCAGGTTTGGTGGATAGTCTTCTGAGTCATGGCCGAAAATGTTGCTGTAGGGGTCAGAATCTTCATCAGATTGTGATCCTGCAGCTGATTCATCACTGGTGCTGGCTTTTGCTTCTTCTTCAAGCTTAGTCTGCAACAGTTTGAAAATTTCTGTGCTCGAAAGTTCAGTGGTTGACTTTCCTTTCGAGGGTACTGATTTAGGGGAATTTTTCTTCTTTGCTAAAGATGATTTCTTCGGCTTGGATGAAGAACTCGGACATTGTTCTGAAGCCTGTTCGCCACCTGTTAAAGAAGGATAGGGTACTATAGCTTGGATAGGTGAAGGAGAAGGGAATTCCTCCTTATTTTTCAGATTTGGCACAGTAGGTGGAAAATCTGCAGATATTTTTAAGATAATTTCGTCCGAACGATCGAATTTATCTCACCATTTAACAAAATACTGCCTGCGCAGTAAATCGCTATGCTTTTCATACGCCCATCTACAAATCCATGGTGGTTTGTATTTAGCGCAAAAGTGAATAAGAGAAGGTAATCTGGCATCTCGCCCTTTTACCTTGTTGACAATGGAAAAGTGTTTGATGACCTTCTGAAGATTATCGGGGAAAATTTCAATGCTAGGGCCAAAAAAGCCCCACCATCGTTGAAACCACAGAGGGAAGACATTTTTGCTTCTTCCGTTAAAGGAGAAGAACCAAGAATGTGAAAAATCTGGGGTTTGATATAAAGGAAATTTAAACCAGACTTGAATATAATCATAATAATTATAACCAACACCTGTTTCCTGGACAAGGGTTTTGGAAGTAGAAGGGTGAGTGACCCATTCTTCTTCAGTTATGACATGGATAATTTGACAGTTATGAAAAATAATTTTTGATTTGTCAAATTTATCAAAAATTGGTTTAATAGAAACGGAATTGGTTTTCACCATGATTCCGAGATAAAATTTCAGATCTTTTGCTGGATTATCAGGAATCCAGTGAAAGTCTCGAGGGAAATAATCAACTGCAAGTTGGAAAGGATCTGTCTTTACCAATTTCTCGATGTAGAACAGGTTGTCAAACCAATCCTTCTTGTGATAAGGTGCCTTGTTGGCACGGATAAAGTTGCCTGCCGGTCGCTGTCATGTTACTACCAATGGGTTGGCAAAGGGATCACAGGGTGTGGCTAAGGTTGAGGCAAAGGATGCAGGAGTTACCAATCTGGGAACTTGCCCTAGACTGGTAAATCTATTGGCTATCTCCAGTGGGGAAGAAGCCGTGGTTAAAGAAGTTGTTGGTACTGGAGGTACAAACAACTTGGATATTGAAGAGGTAGAGGAGGAACTGGGAAGTCCTCCTGGTTTCTTCTTCTTACTCATGGTTTATTCTGCAAGAATTCACGGGTAAGAAAATCAGGGATGGAGTTATCCGATCCTTTAATATATTCAATGTCAAAATCAAAAACACTTAAAACAGCTTGCCATCGTGCAAAAATATGTTTTGATGCAATGTTTTTAACATCTTTTTCTAAAATTTCCTTTGCTGACTTGCAATCAATCCGCAAAAGGAATTTTTGGTTAAGCAAATCAGACTGAAATTTAGAAATACATAAAACCACAGAAAGTATTTCTTTTTTAACAGTATTATAATTATGCTGTGCATGATTCCAAGTGCCAGAGTGGAAACGAACAATTTGCTCTGGAGAACCCGGAGAAATAATTTGTTTCAAGATGCCGCCATAGCCTATGTCACTGGCGTCAGTTTGGACAATTTTGAAGCTATTTAAGATAGGAATTCCAAGACACGGAAGAGTTTTGACATGTGTCTTGATTTTCTGGATAAGTTTAGTGTGAACGTCAGTCCACGGAGCCGGATTAGTTTTCAGTCTCGCGAATAGAGGGCGACACTGCTTTCTCATATCTTGATAGAAGTCAGAGATGTAATTCAAAGAACCAAGGAATCTTTGTAGTTGATTCTTATCAAGAATAACATCTGGGAATTTATCAGCAAACTCGATAGCTCGCTGGATAGGTTTAATTTTACCTTCGAAGATGTCGAAACCAAGGAATCTGATCTTGGTCTGGAATAATTTTATTTTCGAAGCAGATAAGACAAGTCCATTTCTTTTGATGACTGCAAGAAACGTTTCAAGATGTTTCCAGTGTTCATCAATAGATTTGGAGCAAAACAAGCACGTCATCGATGTAAACGATGGTGAAAAGAGTGAATGACGAAAAAATGTCATTCATGATATTTTGGAATTCACTAGGAGCGTTCTTTAGCCCAAAAGGCATGACATTCCACTCATAGTGACCCAGAGGGGTGGTGAAACCAGTCTTGTATCTGTCTGACTTCCTAATTTGGATCTGCCAAAATCCAGACTTAAGGTCAAACTTAGAGAACACGACTGCACCTTCTAATCTTTGAATCAAGTCTTGTTTATTGGGAATAGGATACCTAATCCATTCTAAGACTTCATTCAGTGGTTTATAGTTTATGACCAGACGGGGTGTCCCTCGCTCAATCTCAGCTTTTTTCTGGACATAAAACGCTGCACAAGACCAGGGTGACTTGCTATGCCTAATGATATTTTTAGCAAGAAGATCCTCAATCTCATTTTTACAAAACTCAAGGGTTTCCCGATTCATTTGAATGGGTCGCGCCTTGGTAGGTATTTTGGATTCTGAAAATCCTTTTATGTAAGGCAAAGAAACTTCATGTTTCTTCCTATGCCAAAATGCAGTAGGAAGGTTTGAACAAACAGAAGAAATCAAAACCTTTTGAAAATCCGCAATCTTTGCTTGAAGCAAAGGATCTTTAAGATTTTCAGATATGCGTTTAAAACGAATTTCTTGTTTTAGAAAATCAAGATGTTTTCTTTTTTGAGAAATCAACGTTAAAGATTTTCTATGACAATCACGTTCAAATTTAGTTGCAAATTTAAATTTAACTTTCTGTCCAAAGGGGTCAGTGGTGATCCCATCATGTTCAGAAAGAAAAGGATAAATCATGTTTAAGAAAGGCATCCCCAAAATTACATCATAGGAAATGTCTTTGACTAAAACAGATGGAATTTTAAAGCAGATATTGTCCTGGCAAACATGAGCATCATTTAGCTCATAACGAATCTTCATCTTAGATCCGTTTGCCGAGAATAAATTCTCTTCGGACTTTTCAAAGTACTGAGTGGGAACTAATCCTTCGCGGATACAGTTTAAGTCAGCACCTGAATCAATCAAGGCAATAGCAGAGAATTTGAAACTACGAGCAACAATAATCTCTACCAAACAAAACCATTTCTGTGGAACAGAATGGCGAAGCACACAGACATCCTTATCAGAAGGTTCAGAATGGTCTGAGTCGTTTGATTCATCGCCTGAAGGATTTTGATCAAGTTGTTTATCAATTTGTATTTTTAATAAATCCTGTTTAAAAGAAGCATTTTCAGATTTAAGGGTTTTAACCTCTTCTCTGAGTTCAGAAATCTCTTTTTTAACAAGATTAACTTCATTTTGTAAATCCTTTATAGAAATTTCTTTGGGTTTTTGTTTCTGAAAACGTCCCAAAGTTTCTTCAAAAGAAATCTTCCCTGAAGATGTAGGCTCTTTGCGAGTCATATTCTTCTTAAGCTGTATGAGATATTTCTCTTTCAGCTCAGGGTCCTCAATTTGTGCAATAAGAGATAAGAGCATGTTTTCATGTTCTTCCTCTTTAGTTAAAATTCTTTTCCCATTGGGATCCTGGCCTAAAACATGAATTGTTTTTCGTTCAGGATTACAACAAGAATCTTTACATCCAAACTTAATATTTGGTGAGTTGGGATGATCAGAGTCTGAACGATAACTTGAATCGTCAGAACTTAGTTCATCCTTATCCGAAGACATAGGAGATCCATTTTCGAGGAGTCGAAACAGATCTTCTTGGTCAGCGACATTAATATGCAACTCATTAAGTTTTTTCTTAATCTTGGGCTTCTTGGGGCACTTATCTGCAAAGTGTCCTTTCTGGCCACAAGTAAAACAAGTTCCCTTTGCAGGGTTTTTAGTAAACCATTTTTGAAAAGGTTTCTTTTTTCTGGAAACCGATTTTGAAACTGGTTTTTGATAGAATTCATCATGGGGTGTTCTCCTGTGACTCCCACGAGGTTTGGAAAACCTTTTTACAGTTTTCTTATGTTGCCGAGATGGCGCAATAGGAGGAAGGCCAAATTGTTCACAAAAATTTCCCATTTCATATTTGGCTTTCTTTCTATCGTTCATCTGTTGGGCAATCATCCGTTGATCATTGCACATACTAATACCAAGCTTCTGAATAAGACTAATGATATCACCATAAGTATAATCATTATAATTCAGTAAACCCGAGGCATCAGTAAGTGAATCCTTAACCTTAATGGCAAACAAACGAGGCAATCCATCTATGAATTTCTATTTCCAATAAGGCATATTAGAGTCATCTCGAAGCATAACTCTGGACATAAAGACATCTTTATACCAGCGGTAGTCAGACATCTTATTACATCTCAAATTATTCAAATAATCAGAGATACGATTAGTTATGTTGGAAGGCGTTCCAACAAAATGTTTGATAAGGGTATAAATCAGGGTGTTGACTCCATCGGGCGTCCCTTGCCCTGGGATTTCGTCAAACACAGGCAAACCTTCTTCAGTCTTTTGGACTGCAGAACGGATTTCGCCTCTTGCCGCGTCGGTAAGATGTTTATCCCACCAAGAACGAAGCATGCCTGAGAATCCAGTAGTCAGGATATCAACAATATTAGGCTGGCTAAGATTGTTGTTGATATAAGCATTAGCAACCATAGACATACGCTGGATAGTATTGAGGATTTCCTGCTCAGATAACCCATCAATATTCCATTCATACATTTGGTCAGCAGATACTGAGAATTGAGATTGGAAACCTCTTTCCTCAAACTGCAAGTCAGGGGGTGTGGGTCTGGAATACCAATTTTTCGTAAGACCAATGGGAGTAGGTCCTTTCGAATAAAGTCTGGCAACCGTGGGTCTTTCCAGAGAAAGATCCTGAAAACCATTTTGAATTAAGTCTATTTTCTGTACTAAGGAATTATCAGACAAGGTTTCTTCAGACAAACCCTCCTCATCCAAAGTTTTTACAGAAAAAGAATCATCAAAATTAACCCCTTTGCTGTCTTTGCTTAAAGCACTGACAGAGGGTCCTTCTTGACTAACTTCTTGTTTGATGTTAGCAAGCATTCGATTAACCTTATCGAGAGTACTATCGGCCGGTGTAAAATCAATTTTTGGCCTTCTCTCCGGTAAGATAACCAAAGGTTTTTCAATTGTTTTGGCAGGTTTTTGGAAAATAGGTGTTTCAACCATATTCTCGATACGATCTAGTTGTAGACCTATTGTATGGAGAGATTGGTTAACAAAATTGTTTTGTTCAATAATCTTTTTTGTTTCGAGCAAAACATTTTCACCTGGTTTTGAAATCTTAAAAGGAGAGGCTTTTATTTCAACTCCTTGGTGAGAAATCAGGATAGTTTCCAAAGGTGGGTGGCTGGTTTTAACAACAGTCTTGCCTTCTTCTTTAATAAAATTTGTTTTTAAAACGTTTAAATTCTTTTTAGGATCATCCTTCTTAGAAGTATAATGATTCTCAAGAAAATCAAAGAATAAGATGTGTTTGTTAATAGCAACCATCTTATTCATCCATTTTCTACGAATCCTCTGTTTCTCAGAAGATGAATAAATCTCGCAATAAGATTTTCTCTTATTTCGGTTTTCTTTAGATTTAAACTCAGCAAGCAAAGAAGCTAAGTCAATAGAATCATGCGTTAGTGTTTCATGATCAAGATAATTCGTCCTGCTCATCATACATAACTGATGATGAACTGGAGCGACCATATCAGAAGCGGTAGGGGATAAAGAATTGTCCTCTTCCTCCTGTGCTTCTTCCTGTATGGATTTATCTTTTGCAGAATACATGGCAGATGTAACCTGGGACTGAGTTGAAATCCCTTTCAACTTTAGATCTCTTAGATCTTGGTTGTTTGGAGTAACAGTAGATTGAAACTCCTGGATAATAACCGGACGAGAAGAACGTTGTTCTTCCAGGTATCTGTTGATATTCGCATCTCGAATACCTGGGTCCGAACTGACAGAAGATCTAGATCCAGTAAAAGAATTTCTTCTTTTATTAGAACTAGGGGAATCAAAGGATATCTTCACAGTACCGTCCATGTACTGCTTGATATAACTAAGATCTTCCTTAGGTTGAATTGCCACTGGTGGCAGCTCTTCCTTAAGGGTCCATTTTGTTGGAAGTTGGATATCCTTATAGAGTTTCTTGGGAGTTCTGATATTAGCGTTCTCAGTAGAACTACACATCAGTAAAGTCTCATTTTTCGGAGACTTAATTTTAGCCCTTGTCTCAAGGCTAGAACTCAAAACTCTGTAATATATACGGTAAACTAATGATATGGGTCTACTGCCAGGTTTCATGTTAAAACCGGAAGTTAGAACAATCAAGGTTAAAATAGACAGAACATTTGCATCATACAAATCAACCATCAAGTCAGGATAGCAATCAAAATGAACTGGACCATCCATAAGAGAAGTCTGAACTACTCCTAAGGCACTGTCTTGAAAGTCCATAAATCTACCATCACGTAGACATAATAAAACAGAAGCATTGATACCCTTTCTGATTAAAGGTTTCACTGCTACTTGAACAGATGCAATATGCATGAATTTAAAACCTTTTTCTTTAAAAGATTTTATTAATTCTTTTTTAAATAATACGCATTGTTCTTGCGTATCGGATATTGAAAAAGTCTGTTCCACAGTTTTTACCTGGGACAGAGTTTTAGATTTGAAATTAAACCAAGACTGGTGATATAAGGAATTAACCTTGATCTTTGGCATATGCCATTGATCTATATCATCAATCCCCGTCTCATTTTCTGAGATTTCACAATCTTCTTCGTTAATTATATTAGGAGGCAAAACCGACCTGGAACTAACTGATGAACTAGATCTAAACATCCTGTTCATCTTGGTCACAACTGAAACAAAACTCGGGGTCCTTCCTAGATCTAGGTCAATACTACTCCCAGCAGCAACCTCCGCACATACCGGAGGGCCACAACACTAACCCAACCTCACTCCACATGCCTAAAACGCCTGTCTCTCGGCTAACACGGCAATCTAGGAGCCCTTCTGGACGCTAGTGTATTCGGCTGCGGTGGCGGCCGCGAACTGAAATGTAGCAAGACTTAGAAAAGAGGAGAGACAGAGTGTCTCCAGATATGATCAAGAAAAGCAAGATAAGAAGAAAGAATTCAGCAGTTAATATCCAGAACCGAAAATGGCTCTAATACCATAAACAGCGGAATCAAGTGAAGATAAGAGAAAACAGAGACAAGGAAAGATAGACATTATGATCCGGCATAAGATCAAAAAAGATAAAGACAGTAGGAGGCAAGGCCTTCCATGAATATGAAGATAAACATGAATTTAAACATGAGCAGAATATGTGGAGGCTCGGCCTACCAATGCATGAATGCTCGAATGTAAAACAGAGTAGTGAAACAAAAATTTCTTTATATATATATTGAAAGTAAGCGTCAAGTAGATACAAGGATAAACTTACAAGCTTAAGAAATTAAGTTTGTAAGGGATGCAAGGTTATCAGGGAGTTGGGATTCTCTCTGGAATAGTGGTCAATTTGTTCTTAGAGTTGAGAGCTAAATTGGCCGTGTCCCCAAATGAAAATGAGGAGTCCTTTTATAGAATAAGGAAGCTCCTGTACAAGATAGAATCGTATATATATGTAGATCAGAAATTTCATTTCAAACCATCAAAATTGATCTTTTGTGGCAATTGTAGCCCCATATCCATCTACAACATGGCATCTTTCAGTCACCGGCTAGAAACCAAACATATATAATGGAATTAAAAACAGAAAAAACAAAAAAACAAAAATCTATAAAAATTCAAATATTGGTTACAATTGTATTTATCCTTTTAATTTGTTTTGAACAACTTAAACGGCCTCAGTGTGTGGTGGTTTGTCAACAATACTTTCCACTATATAGAATAGATATATGCAATTGCATGTTCACTTCTCTGGCCCGTTGGTATCCTAGCTAGTTCATGTCGATATTCTTCTTTTAGCCTAAAGTTTGTCAGTTTATGCTAAATCTGTGCTTGTCGCCAAGAAAGGAATCTTCTTAATTAATTTGCTAGCTAGAAAGATTAACGAAATGCTACTTTGGTATCTATAGAGAGGTTGAGATCATAGAGAGAGGTTGAGATCAGATCAAACTCTAGATAAAGCTAGCATTTCTCTATAATTAATTATCAAATTCTTCCAAGAAATTAATCTATTTTAATGATCCACATAAACTAGCTGGCTTTTAGTTTGACGACGTTTACCATCACACTTCAAAGCATATATAATATGTGCGCATAAGTCCAAGCAAATGAATCGTGGTTTTGTAAGCAGTAAGCGCGGGCTTTCTGCATCGACGTTGTCCTTTCTTCTTGATGTACGTATTTTATTTTCTGGGAGTACTTACCCCAGCCCCTGCCGTCGAACCATGAAACTTCCATCAGCCTATCTACAAGAAGCGCGCTAAGGCTGGCGTTATATTACAAAAATATATTTTAATTCCTTGCATGCAAGTTGCATATATATATTAGAATAACACGATCGACGAGTAGTGATATATCATATATATTACTTTTGTTGGTTTTTTTTTTTTTGAAAACATCCATCTTGCTTATCATATCAGAAACAAAAATAGTTCATAAATCATTCACAAAACAAACGGAGACAGCCCAAACAATTTCAATGAACTAGCGTCCCATTCTGACACTGAAAAACATCACAGATAATTAAACTATAGCACTGGAAGCAGATGCCCTTTTTTTATCTCTAAATGTAGATAAATGACTCCTGCTTCAAAGGGCACATTGTACTTAGCAATGGACTATCTACTCTTTCTTGGTGAAGCTTCGGACGGCAAAGGCTAAACCCAAGATCAGGAGGGGGACGAGAAACTGTAGAATCTTGATCACAAACTCGGGGGTCTTATCAGGATTGTATGGAGCTTGCTGGGGTGGAATGTAAGTCTTTTTAGTCGGAACAGTGGATGCATCAATGTCACCAATGTAGTATTGGTCCATCATTTCTCTAGCAGAATCGCTGTGGCCAACGTCTTCAAAATCATTTGTTGCATCCTTCCCTGTTGCAGATAGGAGGACTTCATCACCTCCAGGATGATCATCCATGAATGCAGTTACATCATAAACCTTCCAGATATAATAAGCCAACAATCTTTGGTCGTGTTGTGCTTTTCCACTTCTTCAAAATGGTGAACCTTAGGATCGGAAGCCATTTTTCACGACCACAGAGGCGGCTTTAAGGCTGGGGCAGCTGTTCTCTTAGTTGTTTTCGAAGTCTGGGAATACGACGATATTACTTTTGTTGGTTGTTTCTCTATAAAATAATAGCAAGCTGAAGCTGATATGAATTCCGTCCAAGGTAATAACGTCGAGACATCAAGCTAGTTAATTCTTCATGACGAACGCCCAAACGTAAGCTTGATTAAAAACAAAAATTGCATTTTAAAATTTGATATCAACTTCAACTGAGATAATTAAGAAGATCATCATGATCATGCGTCTTATAATAAATATATATATATATATATTTAAGTTGAAAAAATTGTAAGTTTATCAGTTTTTCATATGGCAAACCCATATTTTTAATGTTTCTCACTACAACATTTGTTGGCTTTTCCCACAAGGGAATGTGGTCAGAAAAGCTATGGTCTTAGTGGGAAAAAATCTTTTTCCACTAAATTTATCCGTAAGAGACTAGTGACTTAAAGTTGGTGATACTAAGTATTTTTTTCCACCAATTCATGAACTCGTGAGAAATTGTGATATTTTTTTACCAAATAAATAGTACTAGAGAAAGATTAGAAATTTCGTGACAAAATGTTACTCAAATTAGGTTGGTTGGTGAGAAATATTATATTTTATGACAAAATATGCTGGTGGGTATTAGTATTGTCTCGTAGAGCATTTGGTGGAAAAAAATGTCTTCTAGCTAAAAAAAAAGTATTTGCTGCGAGACATATTCGCGGCAAATGGTAAAAGAATTCGGAAAAAAATAATAATTGTAAAAGCAGAAAAAAAAAATTGATATTGTTTCACACCTACTAATCAACATTCAAATAAATTATTAAAAATATCATAACACAAACATGTATGCAGTCCACAAGAGGGGAAAGAAAGAGATAAAGAAATATAAAAGAATAAAAATATAATTGTATTGGCAAAACTCATCTAATTGCTCTTTTGATCTCTAATGTATACTTGAGTTCCAAATGACATCTCTTTTCATCATCTTCAAGAAAAGAAATGGCACCATAGTTCCAAGAAAAAAAAAATCAGACTTCTTGAGTTTCACTAACAAAAGATTCAACCAAAAAGAATATAACCAAAATGAAATGGCACCTTCTCATGTTCAACTACTTGGTATACACGAAGCATAATGCAAGCAGCTTTAGCAGCATATTTGAGAGTAAAAGGTATGTACAAAGCCCAAAAAAATCAATTAAATTTAATGACAGCACCCTAAGACACAGAAAGAACCCAAGTATTACTCCTTAACAAAATTACAACACTCAAATTTTGAGATAAGTGTTTAGATCCTGCATTGCATCCTGCAATATTAGAAATAACAAACAGGTAACACAAGTATACACAATCACATTACCCAACCAAGATACCAATACAACCCTTCCTCCATACACAATCAAATCCAATCCAACACTAATCTAACACCAAATCAAGTTCCATTTATTTATGACATCCAAAAGCATAACATAACACTAATCTAATGTGTATGTATGCATAGTTGAATCAAGTTTAATTCTCACCTATTTGCGCAGGGGCAGGGCCTCATTCTCTAGTATGGCCTTTTGCTCCTGAGGGTAACATAAAACCAAATCCAAGTTAATTCCAATAAAAAGTAAAACGTAATCCAAAAGAGCATGTTATTAATTCCCACTTTGATATTTAAACACAGCTTTAAATTGAAAGTTTGGCTGCCATTTAACAAAATGAAGAACTGATTAGGACTTAAATAGGTGCATATATGAAAGGAATCTGTCCTTCTACATACCCATTTAAAATAAATTGACAGAAAATCATCTTTACTACATCATGAATAACATAAAATGGACATTTATGAAGCCAGTAGGTATAATTATTAGCAACACAAACTAAAGATTTCCTCTCAGCCCTGTATTGTTTGTGTGATTCTTCAGTTCCATCAAAACATACACAACACCATCAAAAAACGCAAGGGAAAAAAGCCACTTCCTCCAAAAAAGAATCAAATAGTTCCAAGAACCATGCTATTAACTTCAATATTTTAAAAAAAAAAAAATCATGCATTAACATGCCGTATAGCTAGTGTACGCCTAAAAAAGTAAAAATTTACATTAACATGGCGTATAGCTAGTTAAATATTACGCATGCATTATCCATTTTCAAGGCTCTAATTAGAGTATAATTACAGTCTATTCTTTCAAAACATCCCAATAAAAAGGAACCCCAATATTAACTCAAACTATCAAGTGCAAGTCTGCAACATCCATCCTATTTCAATTACTCATGCGGGTTCATGACTTGAGAAAAGTAAACATCGCCCAAACATTTTTCACTTAAGTTGTTAAATTGAATAGAGCAAGTAAGTGACTAAATGAAAAATAAATAAATAACATAGTTGAAATCATTGTGCATCTTGGTAATACAAGTTGCGCCGGCAATAGATGATTCTAAGCATTCCAACCAGTAAAGCAAATATCTTCATGATGGCTAATCATAGGCCCAACCATTTTAACATAAAACATGATGGAGTAAAAGATTAACATACACATCAAGAAGGGTAAATATATCAAGAAACCCACTTCAAGTTCTACAAAGAAAAATCAAAATAACCTAGAGGAGGACTTACATGAGGTGAGGTGATAAGCAAACTCATTTTCAACGTAAAAGGAAGTAGGAATGTCTAAAAATAAGCAACCCTGTCTGAATCAAATATAGATAAAAATTAATCTTAGCTTCACAATCCAATTCGCATGTCATCTCCCACTCTAAGAAAAGGAAAAGAGGAATCCCTCTTTCTCACACACACAAGGAATCATATGAAAAATCACTATATGTTGTAGTGTCTATTGTATATATAATGAAAGTCATGGTTGAGTGACTTGAGTCATGGTTGGGTTTCTCTGGGTCTCGTGCCATTCGGTAGCTAGCTTATGCATGGTACTGCAAATTGTCCCTTGTTTATTATCCTTGTGCAAACTCTCTTTGATCTATCTCTTAATGCAAAATGCAATCTTGAATTGTATGAGTTTCATACATTTCCTTTTAAAAAATAAGACACGTATACGTACCGTAAAAGAAATAAGTTTTTTTTTTTGTTGATCTCACTTGCACATATTAAGTTTGTATTAATACGGGACTTGCACATATTATGTTTGTATAAATCAATTTTCACACATATACATACATATATATATATATAAGCACATTAATTGAAGAGTAATTTTTTTAGATAAATTGAAGAGTAATGTACTTAAATATAAATTTAAAATTTAGAAGTCTTATCCGATCCACTCTACCGAAAAGAGTGGAATTATATTCAACTTTTCCTTCGCTTTTTCTGTTGAGTCACACTAATTTAGATTTGTAGACATTATTTTACTTAATTTACAAGATATAATTCGTTAATTAAGAGAAAGTGTCCAGCTAAGCTGAACAGGGTCAAGACATTATGGCATTGATGATAGATGGGTCCACGCCACACCTAAAGCTAACTTTTGGAATGATGATCTCAAACAGACGACTCACTGCACAAAGGTAGTTCTTGGATAGATCGAGGATGTACGTATATAGGACAATCAGTGAGTAATTGGCCCTTGGTGTTTTGCACCTTGCACTGAATAATTAGTAAAATAAAGCATTCACGAGGAAACTTTCAACAGGCGAGAGATATTTCAGGATGCCAACCCGAACCATGCATAGGAAATATACGTGGGTCCATTTCATTCTTCCGAGAAAACTACCAATCGTTCCATCTGTTCCCCTATTGGCCGATAATTAACGCGGTCTCGCTAGCTAGCTAGCTAGCTAGTCATTAGTCATTACCCACCATCTGGCCATCCTGATCTCTACTGTCTGTTTGTCAATTGGCTGCAAATAGATTGCCGCTAAAAACAAATATAGGATAATATCATTACTATATTTTTATAAAAGTTGAAACACCTGCATCTTCGTACATACAAAGATTGCCCCACCGGCGAAGCTGACATTTGTCTATTATAAATTTGTTTGTTTAATTATTTTATTACTCCCCAATTATAATACAAACACATTATTTATACTTTATTTCTCATCTATTGCACATCCTGTCTTTTGTACTTCCCATCAAATTCTATCTATTATCGTAACATCATTAACAGTCTCTTGCACTTCTCGTTATCACAAAGAAAGTCTAAATAGTTGAATTGGTTAGGATAAAATCTTGTCTGGTATGCTTGATATTTTTAGATAAAGTATTTGCAATATGATAAGTATAGATGGTTATAACAAAAAGATAGGATAAGATATGAATTCAAAAATATAATTATTCAAATATAATTAAATTTGTAACAGACTCTATCGACAGCTGCCATCCTTTGACACATGCTCTTCTGTTGAGATATTATTAAGAGCTGGAACTGATATGATATTCTTAGCATCCTCTGTCAAACTAATGGGAGATTTAGTGACCATTAGTTTGTCTTTAAGCAACAAGAATCCTGAAGAAGTGAGTCCCTTTGTAAAGACATTTGCTATCTGATCAACAGTGGCTACGTACCAAGGTATGATTTCTTTGTTAAGCACTTTTTCTCTAATGAAATGATAATCAACCTCCACATGTTTAGTTCTAGCATGAAAAATAGGATTGGAGGCTAGTGCTAATGCTCTCATATTATCACACCACGGCTGTGGAGTAGACTCAATTGAACTCTAAAAGTCTTTGAAAAGCATTCTTAACCAATATAACTCTGCTTCTGTGCTGAATCTAGATACAACCAGTTGTTTCTTTGCTTGCCATGATATCAAACAATTGCCTAGGAACACTCCATAGCCACTGGTTGATCTTCTCTCTAGAGAATCTCCAGCTCAATCACTGTCACAATATGCTGCCAATTGCAATGGTTCTGGTTTGAAAAATAAGCCATGATTAATTGTCCTTTAGATATCTTAATACTCTCTTTGCTGCTGTAAAATGAATAGTGGTAGGACAATGTAAAAATTGACATAGTTAATTTACTGAGTATAAGATATCCGGCCTTGTAAGGGTGCAATATTGTAGGGCATCAATAATATGTCTGTAAATAGTGGGATCAAGTAAAGGATCACCCTCAAGTTTGCTTAATTTCCATCTAGAAACACAAAGAGCTTAATAAGGCTTGGCTCCAAGCATATTGGTACGATCTAGCAAACTATAGATGTATTTAGCTTGATTGAGATGCATCCCTATAAAGGTTCTGTGTACATGAATGTTGAGAAAGTAACTCAAGTCACCCAAGTCCTTCATCTTGAATTTCTTCTGCAAACTTTGAATTAGCCCCATAATACTAGAGCTATGAGAACCAGTCACTAGTATATCGTCAACATAGATGAGCACATAAATATGTACTAGACCATTTTGATACATAAATAGAAAAGTGTCCAATAGAGAACCTATAAAGCCAAGACCTTGTAGGGCTTGAGTAAGTCAAGTATATCATGCCCTTGGGGCTTGCTTAAGGCCATAAATAGCCTTATGCAACCTGCATACATGATTAGGAAATGTTCTATCCACAAAACTTTGAGGTTGTTCCATAAAAACTTCCTCATTAAGAAAACCATGAAGAAAAGCATTGGATACATCCAATTGTTTGATAGGCCAGTCAAAGTGTAATGCAATAGCCAAAAGTAATCAAATTGTGGCTGGTTTTATTACTGGACTAAATGTTTCTGTATAGTCAGTTCCATCTCTTTGTTCAAACTCTTTTGCAACTAATCTGGCCTTGTATCTATCAATGGTACCTTCTGGTTTTTGCTTTAACTTGTACACACATTTATTATGGATAACATTTCTGTCTTTGGGTCTCGGACAAAGGCTCCATGTCTGGTTATCCAGCAAAGCCTGGTACTTACTTTGCATTGCAATGAACCAATCAAGATTAGACATAGCTTTAAAAAATGATTTGGGTTCACATGACAGAAAACGGGTATGTAAGGCTTTAACAGGATGATTAGTGGACTTGTTGGAGAAATATAAATGATAGACAGGGAATTGTTTGGGTTTGAAATTTCCTGTCATGAATCTAGTGATGATTTGTGTAGGAGGGAATTCAAGTAAATAATTAGAGGTTGGAGCAGGAGTGGAAGTTATCTGTAAGTCATGAGTAAGGATCTATGCAGGAAAGGATGCAAGTAAAAGATCTAAGGTTTGATTAGGAGTGGGGGCTGTCTCAGAGTTAACTGAATTGAATGCTGGTATGGTTTCAGTATTTGGAGTGGAATTGGTGATAGGGTTAGTCTCAACTCTAAGTTGATATGAGGGAATGTGATTGCTTGTGAGCATATTCTGAGATGAATGCATAGGAACAGTAGGAGAATTCAGTGAATAAAAGTGAGAGGGTAAGAGGACAATATCTGATAGAAAGGATTGTCCTCGAGCAGGGTAGTGAGTGGAGCCTTTCTCCTATGCAGGGAATAAGTTCTCATCAAAGACTACATGTCTTGACATCTAAATTTTATTAGTTTACAAATCTAGACATTTATAGCCTTTCTAACTTGAACCATAGCCTAAGAAGACACATTTTTTTCATCTAAATTCCAACTTGTGTTTGGTGTATGGTCTGAGAAGAGAATAGCATGAGAGGTATCTCAAATTGCAGCACAGATGAAGAAAGTCTATTGATTGAGTGAACTGTTGTATGAAATGCTTCTACCCAATATTTGGATGGAAGATGAGATTTTGCTAAAAGAGATAGACCAATTTCACACACATGCCTGTGTTTCCCCTTAGTAATCCCATTTTGTTGAGATGTATAAGATAGGTAAATCGGTAATAAATCCCACTGTCATTCAAAAATTTGGTAATAAATTTGAAGTATATTTACTTCCACCATCCGTTTGGGATTGTTTAATTTTGCAAGAGAGTTAGTTCTCAATGATGCATTTAAACTTTACAAACCAATCAAACATATTAGATTTGAACTTTAGAGGAAATAATCAAGAATATATTGAAAAATCATCAATAAAGATAACATAATACTTGAATCCATTTATTGATAAAACTAGTGAGGTCCATACATCACTGTGAATCAACTCTAAAGGCCTAGAAGACACACGGTCAGATTTATTAAAAGGTAGATATTTGCTCTTTCCTAATTGACAAGGCATCATAACTCTGAGTGGGATTTATTGGATGACACAAGTAGTTGGTAGTATTTAAGAACTCGATGTAGAATTTGAGAATTAGGATGGCCTAATCTTTTGTGTCATATATCTGTTGATGCCTTGATCCCAATCAGTGCTATAGATGCCCTTTTATTTGTAACAAATTTATTCAGATTCACAGGATATAAGCTACCTTCATTGGGTCCTTATAGGAGGATTACCCCTGTCAAGTTGTCCTTCACCAAGAAATAGGAATCAGTTAGTTTGAAGTATCAATTGTTGTCTTAACAGAATGTTTGGATAGACAACAGATTATTGGAAACATTGGGACAATACAAAATGTCATTTACATGTAAATCAGAGTTGGGAAGATGATAAATAGTGGAACTAGTGTGTGCAATGTTTAAACTATTACCATTTCCAACAGCCACAGTCTCGGTACCTTGATATGGTTGCTGCAATGCAAGGTTTTCCAAGTCTGTAGTGATATGATTTGTACCCCACTGTCTGCTAACCATGTTTCATCCTCATGAAGAAGATTGGACTGAGCTACCATTGCTGCAAGTTCTTTAGGTGGGTGTCTTCCTTGGTATGCATAGTCCATCCTATGGAAACAGTCCAAGGCTTGGTGGTTGGTCCTGCCACAGATCTAACAAGGAGGCTTATTAGTAGCAAACTAATTGGAGGATGGTTTACCTTGAGGTGTATTGCTGGTTGAAGGGAATGGTTTCTTTTGTGCAAGATTTTTGCCAACGTTGCGCTTAGGAGAGGTCCCATACTTGGGTTTCCCGTTTTGTCTAGGTCCTTTGTTGGAGTATAGAGCAAAGGCATTTGATGCAGTAGTTGGTGTTTGTGCTGCCAGTAGTTGTTCATAATTGAGTAGCTCAAATTGAAACTCCTCAAATTTCATAACAATATCCTTTGTAGCAAAGGAATAAGAAGTGACAAAAAGATTATATTGAGGATTGAGACCACCCACAATATAAGATATTAGCTCTTCATCACTTACTGATTTGCCTACAATGGTAAGTTGATCAGCTATACCTAGAGTAGTCAATGAAATCACTGCAGGTATGTGATTCCTGTTTGGTGGTTTGAAGTTGTCTCCTTAAATGATTAACTCGGGATCTTGAAGGTGAAGCATACCTAGTAGATAATGCTGTCCACACCTACTTAGAGGTGTTTAAGCCATACACTGTTGGGACAATTTTATCAGATGGTGCAGCTATAAATCAACTTAAGATAAATTGGTCTTTCTTCTCCCAAGTCTCATAAGCAGTATTGTAATTCATTTTGTCTGGTTGACTAGGATCATCAATGAGTTTAGGAGGGGCTGGTTCTGAGCCATCAACAATGCCAGAAGCCCATTTGTCCTCAAGATAGGGGTAAATTGGCACACCCATGCAAGATAATTTGTGTCATCAAGTTTGATATAAACAGGATGACACATATTGGGAATGGAAAATGGAGCGGAGGTGGGGTTGGATGCAACTCTGAAAAAGGTGTATACCGAGAGGCTCTGATTACCAAGAAAGAAAGTCTTAATAGCTAAATTGGCAAGGATAACAATCCTGCCTGGTATGCTTGATATTTATAGATAGAGTGTTTACAATATGATAAGTACCGATGGTTACAACAGAAGGATAAGATAAGATATGAATTCAAAAATACAATTATTCAAATATAATTAAATCTGTAATGTACAGACTCCATCGACAGTTACCATCCTTTGACACATGTTCTTCTGTTGAGATATTGTTGAGAGTTGGAACTGATATGATATTCTTAACATTATCGTCTCTTTCACTTCCTATGAATGACTTAGATCATTAGTAGCTTCATTTCTCTTTACAACTTTCTCTCTATTTCTAAGTGTATATAAGTTGATGAGTATGTTGAATTCTCATGACTATAAGAGAAGTAGTTACAAAAGAGATCTCTATTAAAATAGCAAGTGTATCACGTGAGTGCACGGCTCGCTAGTTACGAAAGAGATCTCTATTAAAACAGTAAGCATATTTATCGGCGTATCAATATGAAAAAAAATCTATTCATCATCTATTTTCTTATCATTTTATCAATATCTCATAATGTGACATTAGATGATAGGTTCATAAGTAAAATATAATAAATAATTTCCAATCATCTGATATCATATCATAAGATAATGAGATAAAGATAAAAATTAAAATAATGAATAACATTGTTCTATTAATATACGTTTTTTTTTATGAGTATTAATATATATACGTGAGCTATTGACTTCAAAATTTGGAATTTTTCTATGATTAAAAGTGACGGCACAATAAATGACGTGGAATTTAACAAAAAAAAAACAACAATTAAATATACGTTAAATTAGGACCCACCACTAATTATCACTACGTACCCTTAACATGATATTAATTTTATAAATATTCTTACAACTTTTTATATTCTAAATTTGAATGGTCTAAGTCCAGATTATTAGATGCTTGACATGATTTCAAGATTCACATTTTGTCTGGAAAATTAAAAAGTAAATTTATAATTTTCTTTTGCAGGTGCCCGCCCTGCCAGCAACTTGAACGACAGAAGCCGACACCCACATATATAAATATATATATATATATATATATATATATATATATATATACTCATTTGGCACCTTCAGTACTGACTCATACCTATCGTCCGTCTACCTCCTCTTCATTCACCGACGTTTGCACCCTTCCTCCTATATATTCCCTTGCGCAAGTTTCCTTTTTGCTTTCTTCCTCTCTCTGTGAGCCCAGAAGGAATGAGGCTCCGTCGACCATGCCTATCAACCTGTTCCTCCACCACCTGTACCACCACTGCAGACGACTCCAAAATCCCATTCCCCAAAAACCGAACACCATCCTCGAATCTCTTAGCTTCGGATACGAGCTCCTCCTCCTCCGAGATTCCTAGTAGCGCCACTTCATCATCAAACTCTAGCACCTCCACCAGCACCCTCCAAAGTCATCTCTCCCTCCAAACACTTCCCTCTGTTCCTTCCCTCCAGAAAATCTCCCCTGAAAGCCTAAGCACCTCCGTTTCTTACCTTTCCGTCGCCTCCATTAAACCCAGTCCATCCCTTCCTATTACCTGCCTCGCCGTCCATGGTAATCTCCTCTATGCCTGCTCCTCCCACGAAATCAACGTCTATGACAGCACCACCTCCGCGCACCTCGATGTATTCAATGGTCAGGATCCCTCCTCCGGCTCCGTCAAGGCCGTTACTTTCTGCGATGGAAAAGTCTTCACTACTCACCAGGACTGTAAGATCCGAGTCTGGCAGGCGCCGGCCACCACCAAATCACACAAGCTGTTAGCTACTCTCCCCACCTTTAATGACCGCTTAAGACGTTCCGTACTTCCTAAGAACTACGTCACCATTCGTCGTCACAAGAAACGGCTCTGGATCGAGCACGCCGACGCAGTCACGGGCGTCGCCGTTAACAATGGTTTGATCTATTCGGTCTCGTGGGACAAGAGCTTGAAGATATGGCGGGCTTCTGATCTCCGTTGCGTAGAGTCCGTTAAAGCTCACGAAGACGCCGTCAACGCCGTGGCAGTATCCATCGACGGAACCGTTTATACGGGATCAGCTGACAGGAGGATCCGGGTTTGGGCCAAACCATTTGGAGAGAAGCGGCACGCATTGATAGCGACGCTGGAGAAGCACAAGTCGGCAGTGAATGCGTTGGCCTTAAACGGCGACGGATTGGTGCTGTTTTCGGGTGCGTGCGACCGTTCGATATTGGTGTGGGAGAGAGAGGACAGCGCGAACCACATGGTGGTGACGGGGGCGTTGAGAGGGCACGGCAAGGCAATACTGTGCCTGATCAACGTCTCTGATACGTTGTTCAGTGGGTCTGCTGATCGTACGGTCAGGATGTGGCAACGCGGGATTGATGGGAGGTATTGTTGTTTGGCTGTTTTGGAGGGACTTGAGAAGCCAGTGAAGTCTCTGGCTGCGATTTCAGAAGAAGGGAAGTCAAACAGTGTCGTATCTGTGTTTGGTGGCAGTCTTGATGGGGAGATTAAAGTGTGGCAGGTCTCGGTTTCAAATGTCAGCAGTCCAATATCATGAGATTTTAGGAGGAAGCTAGAAAATAAGAGTGATTTGAATTTTGATTTGTATCCATTGTGCAATTATAGTTATAAAAATTCTATATATAGATATATTTATATATATCTATAGATATATACGCACAACTGAAGTGGCTCCCTCGATCGGTCTGGATATTAATCAATATCAGGGTTCATTCAGGCTGTTTGTCCAACCTAATCTAGTGGTTTGAGAACTGCAGTGCATGTATAGTTGCTGATCGTGTGGGTGGATGGATGGATGGAATTTCTGAAGAAAAGAAAAGAAAAGAAAAAGAGAGAGAATGAAAGCAATAGAAATCAATTTGTAGTATTGTTTCTGCTGCAATCATTGTATTGATTTTATCAAAATCTTAAGAAAATTTGTATCTGTAAGTCTTTCCACTTATATGTATTGGATCAATGGGAAATGATTTTTGTTTGGTAGGGTCTCCTATTTCGTCTTCCGTATTCAATTTTTGAAATTTGATGGCAGCGGAAGACCATGGGGAGATGTGGAGTAACAATTAAGTTTCACTCTTTGAATTGTGTCAACTTTTTAATAAAGAAAAAGGGTGCAATCTCTCGCTTGTATAATACGTAGGTACCAGTAATCTCATCTGAAATTAATTTAACTCGAGTAGGAATCTTGAGCAGTATCGCCTCAGTTCACATTGGATTAAAAGGGTGTAAAACCTCTTTAATCAAAGCATGCCTAAAACGTCAAAAGCAAAATCATTAATGCGAAATTAACAAGACAGACTAATAAGCCAGCTTTCTGATCAGAACAAATAGCTAGCTAGCTAGCTGGATATATAACTCTTTTCACTGTTTTTCCTCAGTACCGTGTGTCGGGCCGGTGGAGCCTGCACAAGAGTTACCGTACGAGAGATATTTGCAGTCTTGTATCATTTCTGATCAAAACCGTTAAAAGTACCCACATTTACGCTCCATTTTGATTAAAATCTAATAATTTATTTAATTTTTTCTTATTATTACAATGATTTAAATAAAATATAATAAATAATTTCACTTTTTAAAATTATAAAACAATAATAATATTAAAAAATAACATTTTAATAATATTTTATTTAATTTTTATTTTTTTTAATTTATTATTCAAACCGTACCTTACCCTCCAAGGTCCAGGAAATTGTTCTTCTTTTCCTCATTCAAGGTCATAGATATGAAACAGTTTACTTTAACAAAACGTGTTAATCAAAATTTTAGATGCTTTTGCATACTGGCATTTTTTAAGCCTCCCCAATCTTTTTGAGAAAAAATAGTAACCCACATTTTAAAAATAAAAAAAAAAGTTTAAGGTTGATATTAAAATAAAAAATTATTTGTTTAATAATTAATTTTACTTTTAAAAGAATATACAAAATTTGAATATCCTGTACTTAACTTGACTGATCCTTAAAGAAACAAAATGGACTGGAATCCAAGTCAAAGAAAAAGGAACCAGTCTGCAATACTGTACATAAGAATAATGATAAGTTTACCGTATATAAGAGTAAGTTAAAATAAAAAATCTCATCTCATCTCAATTTATAATTATAATTTTTTTAAATTTTTATATAAAATATAATAAATAATTTAATTTTTTTAAATTTCAATACAAAATTAATATTAAAAAATTATATTATAACAATATTTTATTTATTACTATTCAAAATATCTCATCTCATCTCATCTCATTTATAAAAACAAACGGACCTAATAATTAGTATTACCGATTTTTATTCAGGAATATAGCAAGTAGTACTACGTACATCATATCTTTGTAAAATAATATTTCTATTAGCTAGCTGTTGACTGGAGATGTTCCATTTATGAACTATACCATGCAGCAGTACTACTTTCCTAATCTGGCTGCCCGGTTGTAACCAACGGACGTTGCTACGCATCCTCACCGATCACTTAAATTCTTTTCTCTTTTTTTTTTTTTGCACTTTTTTTTACCATTATTTTAAATTTTTTAAATATTTTAAAAAAAATCACATATTTATTTAAAAAATACTTACTTAATCACTAAGTGAAAAAACATAAATATTAAAAAAAAACATTTCGGGAAATGATTTCGATCAAATCATCTGTGAACCTAGTGTTTTCCGTAAATATACATGACCAAGCTGCATGCAGCATGCACGTATAACAAAATCATGTATGATTTTACCTGTAAACTACTGTTTTTAAACGCAAAAAGTCGCATGAGTTCTGTACAGGTAACGCTATATCTCATCCTGTTATATATATATATATATATATATATATATATTTATTTATTTATATATGGGGCGTCCTCGACTTCCGTGGTGGTCTATTATATAATATCGATACCGTGTAAATGTTCCCTGGTGGTCTATTATATATCGATACCGTGTAAATGTGTGTGTGTGTATATATATATAGCTGATCAGCGCGCACTTTTGACCATTATTAAGGAAGCTTCTCCTTATGTCGCTTCCTTGATTTAATCACATCAAATAATTTATTATATGTATCGATCGAAGACGGCACATTAATCGTACGTTTTAGCATGCATACATGCTCGCCAAATGCTACATATGCAAGCTGTCGGCCTGTTATATGATTTTGGTTTCTTGGTTATCTGGAAATTATAAATATAAAATCTAATTAATTGAAAAAGCAAATTAACAGAGAGATGGGTTTGGCTGTTTTCAAACTTTTCTTTCCCCAGAAAAAGCGAGTAGTAGTGATCATCCACCATTTGTTGTTTTGAATTACGATAATAATGTGTATCATTTTTCCAACATAAAGCTCGCGTGCCCATGCAGCGTAAGCAAGTTGGGTTGCTTGAAGGAAAGATAGCTGGGGTCGACGTTGATTCCACATCGGAGACGATAATTGCTGTATTTTTTTAATAAAGAAAATACAATATTTGTGGCCAACATCTGCGCAACAATATGAGGCATGGCTCTCATCTTCTTCAAATCCATGACCTCACACGCAGGAAAATCTTTATTATTTTCCACACTGTTTCTTAACTCGATCGAGCGAGAAATTTAGTGATCCAAAGACTGTCATGACGTCGTTTCTAGGGTACAGTTAGAATATGATTAGAAAATCCAATTTGGAAACATGCATGCATATTCCTTCTGTAACTGATCAAATGCCTAGCTAGCTAACTAGCCCTAGTAGTGGAGGAGAAAAGCATTTTAAATATATATATACACGAAATGGCTAGAACAGAAAATTAAGAAACAAGAATAAAAGGTGACCATATATATCAGATCATATTATATTTCTTTGGTTTCCATCATGATTATCAATTCCACGTACAAAAATATTAATTAATCCTACAGTCGTTTATATTTAAAGATCTAGTTGCGATATATCTTAAAGTTAAAACATTATTGCTATTATTATATATACGTCCAAGTTGCTATAGCTAGCTGGTCTGACCTCTTCTGTTTTAGCAAAACACTAATTCATTGATATGAATGAAAATTAAGGAAAACTAATGATAAAATATAACAAATTGAATGCATGACATGAATCACATGATATTGTTTTCAACATTATGAGCGCTGGGATTAGTCAATAATATTCAAGCTTCGAAATTCGCAACGTTCACGTACGTACTCGATCAAGAAATAGATCTTGGGCTCGCGCGCCAGATCTAATACTCGACAATCGAAGATTAATAAAGCCAAACTATTCAATCAAAAGATTCGATCCAACCAATTAAATAAGTTTTCCTTATATTAAAGTCAAAGTTGTGCAATATCTCAGCTTCCACGTACGTACGCAATGTGTAATGAATGGATTCTTCAATGAAGCTGACATCAAGCACTGATCAGGCTAGGGTGCCTAATTGACAAATTAAGCCGTGATAGCTATATATATCAATTTGCCATGCAATGATTTCCATTTTAAAAGTATCAAACGATTGCAACATATAATATCGAATTATAAGTTATAACCACCTACGTACAGTATTGCATGGGAAAGAAATTAAAATGGACAGGACTCGGTTGGCCTTGCATGTAGCGACAGACTGATCGAGACATGTCACCTGATGGCTAGTATTAATACTTCGATTTGTTTTAGCATAATCTCTAGGCCAGACGCAAGCAAACACTTATTTCAAGTCGAGCATGTGGTAAGGAGCGTATAACATAAGAAGGTATGTTACATATAATTAATTTTATGTATTTTTTACGCACATTACTGATATGATTGGTTAAAACAGTTATTAAAAAAAGGTTATACAGCGAAAACATTATTAGTGTAATATATACGTAATGAGTTATAAAAATGACTGCACATAAAAAAAAATTTAAAAATAAAAAGTATTTATAAAAAAAATAATTATTTGTGATTTTTAAGAGATTTATTTTTTCAGATAATAATCATTTTTATAAAACATAATTGGCCACAAAAAATAAAGAATTTTGTTATCTAGCTGTCAACATCAATAATATATAGTTGGATGTGAATATGAAAATTTCTAAATATAAGTCCACACACCATATACCACACTTTTTTATTTTTGTTTTTATTTTTTTCTTTTACCAAATGTTTGGTATATGGATAATTAATAGAACAATTCAATTAGTTTAAGAAGAATAAATCTAATTTTTTTTTTAAAAAAAGTATGGTGTGTGGTGTGTAGTATGTGAACTTATGTAGCAAAGCTCGTAAAAAAAAGCCAGCAGGACAAAAGGATGCTTGAAATTGTGAGAAAATTTGTATAGCCCATTTGAGATGGGAATATAATCATCTCAACACAATAAAATTAGTAGTTCTATTATATATACATTTATCATCATCATCATCATTATTATTATTATTGTCATATAAGCTCATAAGCATTACTGCATAAGTACTGATCATTCTAGAATAGTGACCACAACACCTTCTTCTTTCCGAGGTGATACCCCCTCAACTAAGACTGTTCAACCAGCCGGCCCGGTTCGGAACCCAAATAACGGGATTTCGATTCCGGATTGAATCTGGGCCGAAACCAGTATTACAAAATCCGAACCTATCCGATCCAGATACGGGTTGTCTGTACCAGTTTTAAAACCCAGCACCCGGGTTTATTTACCACCCTGTTTATATTTTCTAGGGTTTTCAATTAGCTTCAACTGTGCCCCGCCCTTTTCGTTTCATCTCTCTCTCTCTCTCTCTCTCTCTCTCTCTCTCTCTCTCTCTCTCTCTCTCTCTCGTCGAAACCTAGCTTCCTCTGCCGATCAAAGCGTCGCCTCCATCGTCATGCTGTCATCTCTGTTTTGTGGCTCTATCTTTGTCGCCGTCTCGCTCTCTCTTCTCTCTCTCTCTCTCACGCCGAAACCCTAGCCTCTGCCGATCAAAGCGTCGTTTTCATCCTCATGCCATCATTTTCATCCACGGTAATGTCTTGTTCTCTTTATTTGTTTTGTTCTCTCATTGTTGATTTTGGATTTGTTTTGATGAGAATGTTTGAGGATTATTTTATGGGTTAGATGTGTAATGTTTTTATGAGTACGTTTGTTCTCTCTGTAATGGTGTGAAAATTTTTATGGGTTTGCTTGTTTTGTTCTATGTTTTATTTTGGTTTGGAACCTGTCGGATGGGGTTTTTATGGGTGTGCTAGTTTTGTTCTGTTTTGTGGAGATCTGGTGAACTGGACCTCTTTTTTGTGTAGATTTTGGTGCCATATTTTGGGGTTCTTCACCATCACTCCGGCGTTTTTTTTTTCTTTTTCCAGTTTTGCAAAGGGTCCCAACCAGTACTTCATTCGTGGGTATGTTTTCTTTTCTCTGTTTTTTTGTTCTCTCTTTGGTGATTTTGAGTTTTTTTTTTAAGGGAATGTTTGAATGTTTGAGAAGTATTCGGTTGTGATGGGTTTTAGAGCTTAAGTTTGTCAAGTACTGGTTTATAAGGAAAATCTGAAACTTTAAGACACCATATGAGTCTAGAAGAAGATTCTCAGGCTGCAAATGATGCAAAACACTACATTAATGATCATTCACAACCTACTGAATTAATTACCTAAGAAAGAGTAAATACTAAATCGATACTTGCAAAAAGGTGAACTTGGTATCGGTGAAAAAGTAACATTTCTTTTATGCAACTTCCTGGAAGCTGCAAGTAACATTTCTCTAATTATGCAACTTCCTGGAAGCTGCAAGTACTTTTCTTAGAAGGCAAGGGGCAGCCCATTTCAAGTAGGGATCAGTTGCGTCTTTGGTGGAGTACAAAGTTCATATACTTCATTTAGAATGGGGAAAAGTTCAATCTAGTAATCACTATAAATGACATTATGTGGGTAAGGTTAGGGATCCTGAGAAATTCCACTAATTTAGATTTTCTTTATTATAAGGGATCAGCTCAGAGTTATCTGTCATGTGTGATGCTTTGAAACGTCTCTCTATGATCCTATTTGGGCTGACAAGTTTAAACTCGAAATTATAGTACCATAAGTCAGTTTAGTTTAATCTGGAGAATTATTGCCTGTTGTCAATCAATGTATCTATGTTCTGTGTATATGTATTTTTTTTTCTTGATAAGGAGAAAATGTTTGCTTGAATTTGGTTTTGTCTCGAATTGATTTTTGGTGTTATATAGATGGTTTAGTGAATTTTGTTCTGATTGATAGGGTGTTAAACTTTATATTTTAAATAAAGTTGCACAAAATGCCGATGCTACACAACTTTATATTTTAAATAAAGTTACACAAAATGCCAATCCATCTGTCATAATACTACACAAAATAAAGTTATCAAATTATATTCAATTGACCAAAAAATCATAGATCCATCCATCCTTGGGAACACCATTATACAGAGGAAGATCACTTCCTCTGAATATCTTGTAAAACTCTCCCCCCTTGGGCACCTCCCTTTCCAGACCCATGTAATCTGTTTGTCAAACGAGATGGTTCTTGCTTATATTTTTCGTTTCTTCAGGCACCCAGTTTGTTTTATAAAAATTATCATGTAACCTTGCTTATAGAAATGATAGCTAAGCTTCTACCCAAAAAATCAGAATTCCCATGATAACCTCTATATAGGCAGCAAACGATACTCGCTTCTAAAGACTAGAGATACATGTTTGGGGAAAAAGAAAAAAAGAAACCATAAACAAGAGATAGAGATTGTCTCTCTGTAAAAGATGATATTCATCACTCACTTCTAAAAAGGGATATTTAAACACAAAATTATAGTACTATATGTCAGTTTAGCTTACCCTGGAGAATTATTGCCTCCTGTTAATCAATGTATCTGTATGTGTTTTTTTTTTTCTCTTGATAAGGAGGAAATATTTGTTTGAATTTGGTTTTGTCTCAAATTTATTTCTCGTGCTATATAGATGGTTTAGTGAATTTTGTTTGTCACTAGTTTTGATTCACATGTTCTCTGTAGATCTCTTTCAAACCAATCACTTTGAAGTTGCTATTTGGTGTGGAAATTAAATCATTGATGGACATGTTACTGATTTTGTAATTCATAATTCATATATTGTAATTTAGTATTTCGTAATGTAATATATAAATAAAAAATAATATAATATGTAGTGGATTGTATTGTGATGCATGCATACTTGCATAGATGAATATTGGAATTTTTTTTTGGTTTTACATGCATTTATATTGAGAGGCAAATTAAGTGAAACTTTGATACAAGAGTTGATGATATTTTTCAACCCTCTAAATGGCACAATCAAAAAAATTTTTTTTTTTTTTTTTTTTTTTGTATTTTTAAAAAACAATCAGAGCTACATGTGAAGATATAGGATTACATTTAGGCTTTAAATGAAGAAGTATTTTAATTTAATTAAATATTGGTTCTTTTATTTTAAATTATCAGATTTAAATTGAATTTTATTTATTATTTGAGTTTAAATTGCTGTTTAATTTATTTTAGCTTGTCTTTGGATTTAAAATTTAGTTGTTAGTTTTTACTAGTTATTTATTATAATTTATCTTTATGTTGTCTTTAAATTATTTTCTTTGTTTTATAGTTTTTAAAGTTGTTTTTGTTCGATCAGTTTTTGGACTCCAGAGGTAAGGATTGGACCTTATTTCTTTTCCCCATATTTTCCTTTTCTCTTTTTCTTTTTTCTTCTTTCTCTTTTTTCTTCTTTTTCTTTCTTTTCCTCCTCATTTCCCCATCTCTCTCTCCCTGTGCGGACTCCCTCTCTCCCCTCTCATTTTTTAGCGTTTTCTCTCTCTGCCCAGAACCGCCCAACACCAGCGCCGTGACCTGCACCGCCCACCCAAATTTCTTCCCCTCCGGCCGATGATTATCCCCACCAAATTTCACCTCCATCCGAGCCACTGTTAACCGCCATGAGCTCCTCCAAGCCGAACAGCTTTTGGGCCATTCCACCGTTGTCGCTCCACCTCTGGCCACCATCTTTTCACCACTTCATCACTGACCTCTTGCCATCCTAAACCACCCATTTTCAGCTCCGATCCGTCACCAGAGCAGCCCCGACGAGTTCAACGTCGTTTTACCCATTTTGGCATTCTACCACTGTTTTCGCCACCACCCATGGCCAATCCTCACTTTCACTAGCTTCATAAACACTTCTAAGCCATTTCCTATCAATCCCAAGTCTTGGTTCATCCCTATTCAAAAGTGGGTATTTTACAACCCACGGCCACAGTGTTTTTACACTGTTACGTTGCTTTTTCTTCGCCGTTTGCAGCTCATTGATCCATCGAAAATGATCATATAGCACTATAAGTATTTTTCCAAACTTCATTTTAGATTTAAATATATTATTATTTTTACAATAAATATTTGTGACTGGTTGGTTATTCCGGACTGAGTCCGAGGAGTTGGAGGTCGGATGGATTTGAGGAAGAAGTTACTTGTTTGTTGTTGATGTTGAGATGTGTTGGATATATTGTGTCTTGAGGTGTGCATTGCATGGGTCGTGCATGTTCATGTTTAAAAAGGAAAATTTGGGTTTTTTGCATAATGGCATACATATACATGTTTTGAATAATGAAAACTGGGTTTTCATGCTTAAATGGATTTTTGGCTGCGTATGTATCACGACCCCAAGCGACCCCAAGCTGAGATGGGATATTATCTCAGTGGAGCTCCTCTGGTCACTCAGGAGCGTAATATACCAAGTGACGTTCCCTGTGTTGTCGCTGGGTGACAACAAGAGCGAGCGGGATGATAACGCTCTCGTATCAACTCCGTGGCCCCTCTGCTAGCGGGGCTAGAGGATGCTTGGCTACGTACGTGCGGGGCGCGGAACTGGGCATCGCTCGTTATGAAGTCACACGCATGGTCGTTACCCGTGGTGTGACGAAGGGAGCCAGGGCTTGCGGATGACCCCTAGGGAAGGTCATGGTGCATTCGATTAAGGAAAAAGTGGAAATGATTTTAAGACTTGTAATTGGGCCATTATCTGGGATAATGGCGAGGAAAATTTTTAAATGAAACATTTTGGGCCAAATGAGACTTTTGGCGTACGTAGTAAAAATGTGGATTTTTGGGACATGTGCATTTGGCATCTTTTCATGCATATTGTTGAGTGTAATATATTTTTATCTTGTGGTGTTTGGATTATTACTTACCTGCGGCATCATTTTTGGTATTGTAGATTTTAATGCAGAGATTGAGGAGGCGGAGGAGGCTAAGCCCGAGGAGGCGGCTCTGCCAGAGTATTGACTTGTAGTTGCTTATCCTTGGATATTATCTTTATTTATTTTTATGTTATGTAGTTGGTATTTGAAACAGTGTTGAACTTGTAATATTTTATTACGTGTGTTTTAAATTGGTTTGTATTTAAACAAAATTCTGGTATTTAGTTACAAGACTTTATTATCCGCTGCGTGGTTTATTTTTGTACACATGTTGCATGTACACACACTTGACACTTGGCGATGGGATGTGTGACCTGTGTTGTCATCATCTCGACGCCTCGATTTTCACGTGTTCGTACGTAGGAGTTGGGGGCGTCACACCTGCCCTCAACTAGTTGAGTGTGGGCAGAGATATTAGGTAAGCTTCCTAATATCTCTGCGCACACTGATCAACTTGCGTAGCTCATGATGCTCTCGTGTCTAAGTGCTTTGTGTGTGCGTGGAAAAAGGATCCAAATCCTTGCACCCATTTGGGCCATTTTGGTTTAGTTACAGACGACAGAGCTATTGTTAATTAAATTACATATTTTAATATGGAAAATACTTTAGCCATAAAAGGATTATACAAAAATAAACTCACAAACTGATGTGATTTGATGTAGTACTTCTGATTGTAAAGTTACTTTTATTATAAAGTAGATCTAACGGATTTTAGAAAACTACATCAATTTGTAAGTTTACTTTGTATCATGATCTGGTTGTGTCTATAGCAATTCTCTTTTAATATCTCAATTCGGACTTGTGAACAATAAAAAACGGCCAAAGCGTTTAATTCAGACCTCTCAAATAAAACTCATAAGCATGCAGCTATCTCTCCCTTTCCAGACTCTTTTATCTATATTACCCATACCGATTCCCATCATCACTAGTTTTGTTCATTTTCTCTTGGTTTTTTTCCTAGTCTTTTTGCTGTCTCGTACACAAAAAATATATGGAGCTGTATTTGTGAAGAAAGATAAGCTTCTTTAATGTATCAAGAAAACAAAAAAGATTGGAAATCATATTAATTGTTGAATGTTATGTTCATTGCATGTTACCATTTACAACTAGCTATATGTGTGTGTGTGTGTATAACTAGTTGTCTCCTACCGTACCCCCTCCTATCTTCCCTTTTTATTTCTTTTTCAATATTCTTTTGGCTGGTCTAATAATGTGTCAATTAGTGTAACAAATAGAATTTGGAAGGTAATTGAATATGTTGACTTCATCCTTAATTGAAAAGAAAGCGTGAAAAATGTAGATGTGGTGGGTGGAGTGGGTCTTTGAAGTTGTGAAAGCAGAATCGAGACACTAAAAAAAAGAATTATCATTAGGGTGGGAGCTGTACATGATGACCCACATATATATAGTACTTAGCCCTCAGTCACCCACACGCATTTGAACTACATATTTATTTAAACAAGAAGATATATACATATATACAGCATTCTCTGGCTAGCTCGAACTTTCATGCGGAAGTATGAAAATGCTTGCATGATTATTATTAATGATCTTTTCATGCTTGCATGATTCTAATTGAGCTTTGAGGTTGAAGATTCGGAATAATAAGCATTTCGTACCAAACAAATAAGAATTAACGCAGAAGTCACCCTAGCTATAGTGTCTCGATTCTGCTTTCACAACNTCCACCTTGATATTTCCAAGGTCTATAGGTCCTAAATGTGGCTTTTCAGTTTTTTTTTGTGGAAGAAAAATGTTTTAGCTACAAAACAAATTCAACAAAAATATTTTATAAAAGTACATTCATAAACTGATGTGTTACTTTAAATTATAAAACTATTTTTATTATAAAGTAATTATAACGTATTATATAAAATTATGTTAATCTGTAGATTTACTTTTCTGAGATCTTTTTATTCGTGTAACAGTACTTCTCTTTGAAGAATTGTGCTAGCTAGCTATAATAAGATGTATCAGCTTGGGGTTTCCACCTCCCCCCATTCATGTATCCAGTAACCTTAATCAATCATTAATATAAATGCCACCTTCTATATTGGTAGTTTCGATGTAGTCTGATCACTTGCGGGCCATGGTGCTGCGGTCAGAGATTGTAGTAAATTGAGTGAGACTATTATGTTGATCTTCCAAACTAATTGATCGATATAGACACCCACTTCCTCTTCTTTGTCCTCTTTAGTTTGAGAAAGTGGTAAGATAGAGATCAAATAGCCAACATTGGGTGGACCGACTTGCAATAGTATCGGTGTGTAAGGTCTACACATCGAGGGGTACTAGGGCAGGATTAGATATGAAAGATTTGAGACCTCTAAACAGTTGTGGAATCAGCAATTGTGTTGAGGGGGGCTAACTTTTCTACTATATGATACATTTATGTAAATGATAATACTAAATACAGTTTTAAGGTATGCAAACTCTATGCATTCCTTTTGAAAAAAAAAAGTAAGGTTTATTATTAAAAAATAATTTTTTTCATGGAAGTTCTAGATTTGTTTGTCTACCTTTTTTTCAAATGAAGTGGGTGGTGTTTGCATATAATCTTAGGACTGCAAACATCATTTCTCTTATGTAAATGAAAAAGAGATTGAAAAATTATAAAAACATAACTACAAACTAGTTTTCATATATATATATATATATATATATATTATCGACCTTAAATAATTTGTCTTGTATTTTCACTTTGGATTCCATATTAAGAAACCCAATATTGTATAACAAAAAACTTTGGGATCCAGTTTACTATTTCTCCTAAACTTGATTTTAATTTTAGTTTTAGAGAAGCCACATCCTTGATAATAGATAATGTATAGAAATTAAACAAAATTTTGAGACTATAAAAAAAAAAAAAAAGATTTGGAGAAAGACATTTCTAGATAATTGAAATTTTAAAAAGTTTTAAAAAGTATATGGAGATTAGAATTTTTTTTTTAGGAAACCATTTTCGATCTATATTTATAGAATTATATATAATAAAATTTAGAGACATTTTATGATTTTAAAAAGTTTCAGGCTCTCCCTTAATTACTATTAAGGGTGTTCATCCGGATTGGATTTTTTTCCGGTCCGGTCCGGAATCCGGTTACGGATCCGGTTTTATAATCCGGTTATCCGTAACTGGATTATACACCCAGTTTTTTTTTTTAAGTGCTATATATATATATATTTTTTTTTAAAGTTATAAAGTTTTTTTAAAAATAAAATATTACAAAACCCGGATTGAATCCGGTTATAACCCGGATTCGGCTTTTATCCTAAAATATAAACAAACAATCTGGATATCTGGTTAAAATCCGGATATCCAGATTGAATCCGGTTATCCGCCCGGATTGAGTCCGGACTCATCCGGGCGGATAACTGCCCGGGTTTGAAAATCCAGATCCGGATCCAGATGTACACCCCTAATTACTATAATGTGGGTCAGCCAATGCCTCTAAATCCTCTTGTGTTGATTGAGGATTAGAAATAGATGGACAACTTCACATGCTAGCCTTTGATTGGGGCTTCTTGGTCGAATTGAAGAATCGACAGTAGTCAAGGATCATTCATTCATTTGAATGGACTGACGCGTGCGACTCTTAGGATATTGGAAGCTGGCAATAGATTTCCAAGCTAGATGTGAAAAAACTACCAAAAACAGTCAAAAGAAAATACGGACATGGGAGTATGGAAGGAGCTAGGTTGAAAAAAAGAAAAGAAAATGTTTTGATACCCAAGATCAATTTTGCATAGGTACAAAAAACATCCCGTGCACCTATCAGCATACTGAGACAAAACTGAGAGTTGATTGATAAAGAATACCGATCATCAATATGTTTGTTTGAAAAACAAAAAAAAAAAACAAAAAGGGTCCTTGAAGTTAAGTCTCAACTACTAAACGATAATGAAATGACTAATAGCTAGCCAAAGTAGTTCAACATTTATAGTCCAACCATTACATATATATATATATATATATATATATATATATATATATATATATATAGTCCTCGATCTAGAACGTATAATAATATATGTTACAATTAACTTCCACACGAGGTTTTTCTTGTGCTAACGTTACAATTACGTACAAGATAGTCTTCGTGATGTTCTCGATCGCTGCCTACATAAAGAAATTATAAAAAGTAGAAATTTATTAATCGTTGTAATGTCATCTTCATCATGTAATTTCTTCTCCTAGTTTTGGTTATAATGCGATGCTTTCGTGTTGTCTATGCACAAATGATAGACTTTTTTTCTTCTTTTTAGATCTTTTTATGTGAAAAGTATCTTTAACCTATCTAACTTTTGAATATATTAAGAGCACTAGTAGTTGGCGATCAACAAAATTAAAATTTGGCCAACATTTGATTAGAAAGCATAAAAGGTGACTGTAGTGAACTCAACAAAGCTACAGTAATTTTAGCTTTCATCTCTGGCCAAATCTGTTGAGCCTTAGCTGCTGGCCAAATATTATTTCACAAATTATTTCTTAAACTACTAGCGGTGGGTTCGACAAAGTTTGGCCAAAATTTGATTAGAAAATTCACTTTTACAAATTTAGCTAGTCATTTTTCACCAACACCAAATAACAAACTCAACATATCTATCACTATTCTATTAAAATATTAATTTTGACCTTTTCATTTATTTTAATTGTAATTGTAATTTGAATATTTATTTGTTATTAAAAAATTAACTTTTAACGTTCATATTATTTCAACAAATAAAATTTTCCAATATTTTTTTTTTTTACAATAGTCATATATTTTCCAGTATAGTATAAATCCAAATTAAAGTAAAAAGCTAGACAAAGAATTAAATATGTTTAAGAAATAGAAACTAGGAATGCAACGGATAAAAACTGAAAAGCAAGTGGGATAGTTAATTTTTTATGCCAAAATAATATTTGGCGAGTAGCTGGGTCTCAATAGATTTGATTAGTGAAATTCATCAAAGCTAAAAACACTACAACTTTGTTGAATCCACTTCAACCTATTTTCATGCAATTTAGTTAAACTTTAGCCTAAATATAACTTTGTTGGGTCCACTTCTAGTGCTCTAAGAGCTCATTTTTGGAGTGAGATGAGATGTAAATTTTGTAAATAGTATGAAGATAGTTTATGAATAATAGTAATATAGTTTGAGTTGAGTATTTTTTTTTTTTTGGAAAGTAGAGAAAAAAGTGGAATAAAAAATATTATAAAATTAAAATATTATTAGAATATATATAGTTTTACAATATTATTTTTGTTTGGAGATTTGAAAAAATTAAATTATTTTTTATTTTTTGTTAAAAGTTTGAGAAAGTTGTAATAATTAGTTTGAAAATTTTGTATTTGATTTATGTTTAGGAATAAGATGAGATGAGATGAGATAAGATGAGAATTTTGGAATGAGATCTATTTCTAAACATAATCTAACACTTCATTTCCTTTCTTATACATATACATATATATATATATATATATATATATATATATATATATGATCTAATGAGATGTTGGTGCCATATATAGATAATGGTACGTATATAATACTTGTAAATCCATGTATTATAAACACATTCCTTACTCAACTCAAATTTGTATATAAAAGTGAATTTTTTAGACGAAATTCAATTCACGCGTTTCAAAAAATTTCGCCAAAAGATTTGTTGTAGTGAAATAAAGTCAGGATACAAATATTTTTAAGCTACTGGGTCAGGAGCACGTGTAAAGTACGTTTGTCTAGTTGAATTAAACAAGTTTTTTACAAAAATAATATGGTTTTTTTAAAATTTGATTAATAAATAATTTAATACAAAGAGATTAAAAAAGTAAATTTTAGTAAATATTTTTGAATAATGATAGTTGGTAAATATAATAATTACATATTTAGATATATTAGAAAACAAAAAAATTGGTTCAAAATTAAAGTCAAGATATATTAGAATAACATAGATAAATAAAAATAGCATCATTGCCACCACACTCAAAAAACGCATAACATTTGAAATTTTTTTGGAATGTTTGACAATAAATCCAAATCATATGTTTTGATATAATTTTTTTTAAGCTGAACCTATTTGAATAAATCTTGTTCAAATATAAGTGTTTTTCTTTGAGGGGTTTTTTTCGTTTTGTACTTGTTATTCTTTATTACCATTTTTTTCCCTACAGATCTAAATATTATATTCATATTAAGATCTGAGTGTTTTAGGAAAACGTGTGAGCGATGTGAGAGGATGGGTTTAAGGGGGTAGGTAGAAAGGCAGACATCGGAGAGTAGGAGAGTGGTTCGAGATGAGAGGAGAGTGAGGGGTAGAAAAAAAAAATAATTGTATTCCTAAAACAAGAAAATAACAGACTTAGCGGAATCAAAATTAAAAAAAAAAAAAAAAGTTAACAAATAAAAGGAAAAATTACTGTTGCAATTAAATAGTCACTTATTATAATAGAATAAATATGATGGGGTAGGTCACGTTTTTTGGATGTGTCAATAAGAAACTGTTGCTAACCAATCGAGTCAACATCGGGACGGACGGCCATTATACCAAAAAATAATTCACATGGTTATATACGCCTAAGGCAAGTTCGGGTATCATGTGCCGGTGGACCATTCATGCTAAATTGCTAATTAATAAATGTACATTATTATTAGTTCAAATGTCAAAGTCGACTCTCTGTCTAAATATGCATCGACTCTTTCGCACTTCCATGCCAACGTTTGGATGGCGATACCAAGGTTTAAGGTTGGATAAGCTTTTTAACTTGGAGTAGTCCCCTGAACATAATAGCTAGAACCAAGGATTATTTTTCTCTTAAGAAAAAGGGGTGGCAAGAATGATCACCACGATAGCAATTCTCTTAAGAAAAAGGGGTGGCAAGAATGATCACCACGATAGCAACCATCTTTGGACATGACTATAGGAGCTCCTAGTGGCGAAATCAAGAACATTTATGAGGAAGAGCCAACATTTCTACTGTGTGATACGTTTATATAAAATAAAAATAAAATCCTAAAAAATCATAAAATATAACTATATATAAATTTAGATATCAATAATTTACTATATATACATAGAAATAAAATTTTAAAAAACATAACATAATATATGTTTCAAATTTCTGATGATAATGTTACATGAAATAATATTAATATATTATTATTTTTATAATGAAATATTTATAATTTATTTTCTTTATAGAAACTATCAAGTAATCTTTTAAAAGGTCATCTTTAATAAGGTCATCTTTAATTCTAGTTTGTAAGCTAATTTATCAAGTTTCATGCAAAATCTAGATATTTTCATGTCACATTAAATATATAATGTTACAATTGAGACCTTAAATATATATATTTTTTTTTACTTAATGAACTCTAGAGGATAAAATCTCTCAACTATTTTTCATGTAAATTATCAACCTTAAATGATTTTTCTTGTATTTTCATTTTGGATTACATATTAAGAAGTCAAAGATTATATATCAAAAAAAAACTTGGAGATTCATACTAATAAGTTTCTTATTTTTCCTAAACTTAGTTCTAATTTAATTTTAGTAAGACCATATCCTTGAAAATAAATAATAAATAGAAATTACACATAATTTCGGGACTATAGGAAAAAAATTAGAGAAAGACATTTCTAAATATATTGAAATTTTAGAAACTTTTAAAGAACATATGGGGAGTGTAAACTTTTTTAGGGGGGGCCATTTGCCATATTTATAAAATTATATATAAAATATATTTTCATTTTGGATTACATATTAAGAAGTCAAAGATTATATATCAAAAAAAAACTTGGAGATTCATACTAATAAGTTTCTTATTTTTCCTAAACTTAGTTCTAATTTAATTTTAGTAAGACCATATCCTTGAAAATAAATAATAAATAGAAATTACACAGAATTTCGGGACTATAGGAAAAAAATTAGAGAAAGACATTTCTAAATATATTGAAATTTTAGAAACTTTTAAAGAACATATGGGGAGTGTAAACTTTTTTAGGGGGGGCCATTTGCCATATTTATAAAATTATATATAAAATATAAGGTATATTTTGAATTTTTTAAAAACTTTTTTTGGGGGGGGGGGGTCCGCCACTAGGAGCCCCTCCCTACTATGGAATATCTTATTTGAGTCACAACTAGTGTTTCAAGATTGAGCCCGTCACCACAGCACATCTAAAGTATTCAACTGGTAAAAAACTCTTCCCATAGTCCAAAGGTCAAGCTTAGCTACCACAATTCATTATAACTTATGTTCTGACTCAAACTCTTGACCTCAAAGTCATGAAATACCAACTCACCAACTGAGCTACCGTCTTGATAATAGAACCAAGGATTTAACACCAAGAAAATTTATTCTTATAAATCAACATTTAATTTGTAAGGAAAAATACTCGTAACACTGAAATAACATTTGGAAGAGACAGATTCTAAAATGGCTTAAGAGTGGACATCAAACCACCATGTTCGGGCCAATTGTACATTAAAATTGAACGGAAAATGCCACGATCGATTACACAAACAAAAAGTCTTTTTCTTGTTCGGCGAAGAGCCCAAATATTCTTAGTCTTACCAAGTCCGGCCCAAAACAACTGGACTTGGGTTCCACGAGCTAATGTCAGTAATGGCACATTTGTTATATTGAGGACACAAAAGGGTTATGCTGTACTGTAACCCGAGCTTCCTTCCTCTATAAAATCCTCAACCCTAAGCAGCAAAAATCCCCATCGCTGCCCCTTTACGCCACTATCTTCGAGAGTGGTTTAGGGTTTCCTCTGAATAATCGCAAAGTGTATTTAGTTTTTGCTAGATCTGTTGATTTGCTATTTTGATGTTCGTTTGCTCTGTTAATGAAGGCTTTCACTTGAATCACTTCAACATCGCTTTCGATAGGCGTTGCGTTCGTCGACGGGTTTATAATTCCCAGAAGAACGCGTCAACGGAAGCGTAAATTGATCCCAATTCCGACCCTTTTTCATCGATTATTTTCTTATATCCTAAACATCTGCGCAACATTTTGTTGGTCGTGGTTTGTTACGTGGTCGGATTGTGACATTCTTATTTTCTTCTGAAAATTTGTTTTGTTTGAATGTATTTTTCTTTTCTGGTAGTTTTTTTAGGAATGGTGAGAATGGTTTTGCGTTGCGTGTTGCAGTTGCTTCATAATGGTGAACTCTCTCTTTGATAGTGGGAGATGTTCAAGTTTCCGGAGCATAAAGTAATTAGGAAATTTTTAATCTCCTTTGCCAGTATTAAACAGCGCAATGTGTGCTTTTCTGCTATTGCATTGTGCTACCTGTCTCCTGGTACATCTCATCATTCTTTCCCTCATTTGTTTTTGTGATTTTCAGGATCTATCACCTTTCGAGATTCATACCATCTGTATTTTTCACTTATAAACAGTCCCATGATCCTCGATTAAATCAAATTTTATAAATTTTTGTGTAACTGTGTATCTCACTTCCATTGTAAAGTTTAAATAAAAAATTTATAATATTTATAATTTAAATTCATATATATTATTTATAATAAAAGAGCGGGAATATAGTCTACGAAGTATCTGATCACTATGGACCAAAAGTCCCTCTACATATCCTCGTTCAACTGAAATGCCATTCCTGCTTATGGTGATTCTACTGAGTACTGAACTGGATTAAGATAAAAATTAAATAAATTATTATTATAATATTATTTTTATTTTAAAATTTAAAAAAGTTAAATTAAGATTTAAAAAAATTAAATTATTTATTATATTTTATGCGTAAATTTGTAAAAATATTAATGATGAGAAGGGATGAACGAAACGTGTTTTGAATCCAAACAGGATTTAAGATGTCTTGCAATAGATTCGGATTAGGATAAAAGAAAAATGCTTCTATAAGAAAGTGTTTTTTATCATGTTTATAATTTTTATTTTTAAGTGTTTGAAGTGTTTAAAAAATATTTAAGAAAATTATAGTGTAATTTTGCACCATCGATACATTCCAATGATTCCATTAGCGACCATAGCATTGTTGAGGATAAAATGTCTTGGACACATTTGGAATGATAAAAATATCATATATCAAATTGAATTAAGCATACAGCTTGATTCAAATAAATTAAACTAGTCATATTATAATCAGAAATCTCTTGAGGATAAAATGTCTTTGACACATTTGGAATGATAAAAATATCATATATCAAATTGAATTAAGCATACAGCTTGATTCAAATAAATTAAACTAGTCATATTATAATCAGAAATCTCTTGAACAAGTTTTATTTTCATCTTCCTGGCTTCCTACTCTCCATTTAACTTTCTTTTTGTTTTTTTGTTCTTCTAGTTTTTGCCTTGGATTTTTTCTTTAAAGAAATTGTAGTTAGGGCAATACAAAAAATTGAGAAACCAGCCGGAACAGATCAGACCGGCCCAAACCAGAAGAAAACCGGTCCGTCGGTAGGATTTAAGCTAAACCGATGTCGTCGGTTTGGTTCGCGGTTCGATTTAGGAAAAATTGTTGAACCGGCCGACATCAACTTATCTATATATTTCTTCAAATATACTTATATGAAACGATGCTGTTTCACTTCAATAAGTGGAACAACGTCGTTTCTGTGATGAAGTGTGTAAATGAGACATGTACCAGCACCACCAAACGATGCCATTTTGATTTAGGGTAACTAAACTCTTGAAGTCTTCGTTGTCTTCAAGTTTCCATCTCTCTCTCTATCTCTCCCTCAAAAGGCACACCATGGCCCATTGCCACTGCCAACTTCTCCCTTCTAGCGACGGTCAACCTCTCCAGCAAACCTTCCAGCGACGGCGCAACAGCACCATCATAGATTCACAAATTTCTCTCTCGGTTCATCCTCTCTCTCTCTCTCTCTCTCTCTCTCTCTCTCCACGCTTCCAGCGGTACCATCACAGATCTACATTGTGATATATTGTTTAATGTATTTGTAATTTTATTGTTTGTGATTTGTTACATCAAATTTTACTTCGATTTTTTTTTTTTTTGGGATTGTGTTTGCCGTTGGAAAGCCTTGGTTTATGGATTGTGAAATGTGATTTTGGTGATGAGAAACCGATTCCCAAACTACAAAACCGATCGATGCCGACCAATCGAACTCCAGTCAGTTCCCTTCTTCCCTGTGATCGGTTTCAATCGAGAAAGATGTAGATTTTAGGTATCGGTGTAATTTTGGTTTTGGACCGAAACCGTACTGATGGCATCAGTTTTCAACCCTAATTGTAGTTATATTTAATGAATTGTGATAGAGATGGATGACTGCATTGACGTGACAGGATTTAACTGCAGCACTAGAGACCCACGACGTTATAGTTGTAGGGGTCAAAGAACGTGATTTTAGATGGGTATTTTTTAGGGGTGGCAATATATTACACGACCCGTTAACCCAACACGAACGCGATACGATAATAGCGGGTTAGGGCTTAGTCTTAATGGATTCGAGTCAAAACGGGTTGACCCGTTCAGACACGATTGCTTAACGGGTTGATAACGGGTCAACCTGTTTTGACCTGTTATGACACGTTAAGAAAGTTAAAATTACAATTATACCCTTCTACCCAAAAGTAAAATTGTTAGAATTTTAATTTCGATATTTTTATTGTTTAGATTGTAATTTTGAACTTGTAGTTAGTTTTATAATTTTTTTATAGATATTGTGATTTTAACATTTATAGAAAATTATGTTAAATTTAATCAAGTCAAACAAGTTAATTTCAGGCCTATTCAACTGATTTACATAAATAATTTGAAACGGGTCGTATTGTGTCGTGTCAACCTATTTAGTAATATTCACTAATGGGTCAAAACGGGTTGACACAACACGACATGTTATGTTAATGGGTCGTGTTAGGGTTTGAAATTTTGATACGATAAGCTTAACGGGTTATGTTAAGGTTTACCTATATAGTATAATATATATGTTTTGACACGATACGAACACAACCCGTTAACACGATTTGACACCCCTAGTATTTTTGCACTCAGCTTGATGGTTACGTCTGAAATGGAGATTTCTTGTGAGAATTTAGGTCATGGACTTGATCGGATACTGGTGGTGATTTGGTACACTTTACATCCTCGAGAGCTGAGCTCCCAACCAATTTGATTGAGAGTTAGATACTTATGGAGATTGGGCATAATACCTAATGCGAGCGAAGTGCTCTCCAAATGTGTGTGAGACGTTGTTGCTCACCTTGGGCTAATTTTCTACCACATGATCCGAGCAAATTAATTGGAGGTCGGATACATGCTCGATAGCCGATCTCCCATGTGAGACAATCTATTACATTGGAGGTTGTATCCTATGCTCGGGAATAGAACTCCTATGGATTCTACCTATTTGATTGAGGGTCAAATACTTATAGAGATTGGTAACATTTACATGCTCGATAGTCGAGCTCTGAGCAATTTGATCGATCACATGCTCAGGAGTCGGGTTCCTACATGATCCAATTGATTTGATCATGATAATATTACATGTTCCGGAATTGAGCCCCTGTGATGTGATCTATTTAATCGGTGGCTAGATCACATGTTTGGGAGTCGTTCCTAATTCGTAAATAAAGTAAGAATCATGTGGGTGGTCAATGTCTTAGCACATCACTCGAATTAGACATGCAAGGCAACTCCGTGTCAGAATCTATATATTTGGTCTTCCAGTTGTTGCCTTTATATAGCAGTCCACTCATTAGCCTTCATTAGTCTTTATTTTAGTTGACTTACCTATCTTGACATTGAATAAGGAGGATAAGACTATAAGTATGTAATATTCATTTTAATAGGGAAGACATGTAAGAACCATTTTGTTTTATTTTGTTGATTCCTTTATTTTAAATTGATTATTATTATTATAGTATTTTATCGTTATTATTGCTGAGGTTGTATAATTTATTTTATTGTGCTTTTTATTGTTATTAATTATAGTCTATTATTTATTGACCCTTTATTTCAAATTATTTTACTACTGGACTTTACTATGTTATTTTACTAAGTTGTGTTTTTAATTGTCTTCTTAATTATCTATTCTTTTTAAGTCAGTTAAACTACTGTTTTAAAGCATTTTCGTTGAATTAGTTTTAAGACCCTAAATTGAAAAGATTGGATCTTCTTTTTTTCCCTTTCTTTTTCCTTTTCCTTTTTCTCATTTTCTTTTTTTCTTTTCTTCTTTTCCTTTTCCTCCCTTGCCGCCTAGCCCATGCGACCTCTCTTCCTTCCTCCACCATGCGTCCATCTCAACCCACCCAGCCACTCTCTCTCTTCACAACACCCAAAACCCATGGGTTTCTCCTCCATGCGCCGCTCTGAGACATCACCACCACCACCAAACACCTCCTCCCTCACCAGAGACCTCCCCCACCCTTGTCTCCATCCTCCACGATCCCTCCCTCTCTCTCCGCAACGTTGGAATCCCATTCAGGTTCTCCCCTGTTGTGCCACTCCTCCGCATCACCTCCCAATCCACCGGCTTCCCCTCTTGTCGACCATCTTCCACAACCAAACCCAGCCCCTATCGGCAACTCCTTCCCCTTCATTGGACACCCAACCTGAAATAGGTTTTACTTCCTCTCGCAGCTAGATCTCCTCCGTGTGCCGCCACCCACAACTCCAAGCTACCACCATCAACTCTACTAACCTCCATATGCCCCTCCATGGCCAACCCAAGCCTCCCATAGCTCCCCTTTGAAATTCTCAGTTTGAAAGCCATGATCATTGCTTGGAAAACACCGCTCTGCCGTTGCTCTGCCACTTTTAGCGTGACCTTTGATCTTCGAGAGTTGCCCTCGTCATTGTAAGTATTTTTTCAAAGAATTTTTTAGATTTAAATATATTTTTATGCTAACACTTTTTCTTCAATCTGTTGATTGTGTCGGACCTTGAGTCCAAGAAGTATGGGGGTAAGGTTGAATTGGAGGACAGGTTGTTTGTGAAATTAATTTATGCTCGATCATTTTATGTCGTGTTTGGTAGAATGTTATTCATTGTGCATTTGCATGTGTTATAATGAAAACTAGGTTTTCTTGTGAGAAATTATTTTTGGGTGTATGCGTATCATGACCCTAAGTCGAGATGGGTTATTATCTCGATGGAGCTCATATGGTCACTCGGGAGCATAATATACCGAGTGATGTCCACTAGGTTGTCGCTAGGAGACAACGGGTTCAGACGGGAATGTAACACTCTCGTGCCGACTCCGTGGCCCCTTTGCTGGCAGGGCTAGAGGATGCTTGGCCACGAACGCGCTAGGTGCGGAACTGGGTGCATGCGGAGTTAAGGTGTGCAGATGGCCCCTAAGGGAGATCATGGTGCATGCGGTTTAAATGGATAATTGGGCCATTTTTTGAAAAAATGGCAAGCTTTGATAAAAAGATTTATGTTGACCATTTTCTAGAAAAATGGTGGTTAATTATTTTAATGGATTTGTTTTTGGGCCAAATGGAATTTTTGGCTTGCATTGGAAAATAATCATTTTGGGAAAATGATGATCATTTTGAGCTCATGCATATTTCAGCATGTGCATGCATATTTGTTGGTTGTATTAATGTGTTTTTATTTTGTGGGTTTTTTGGTTGATTACTTACTGAGATTTGTATCTCATGTGGTGTTCGACACCCTGCGGTTCTATTTTATGGAATCGTAGATTTTGATGCAGATGATGATGCAGAACCTGAGGCTATGGCTCCACCGGAGGAGTGAACTGGGGTTGCTTTCTCGTGTGTTGGAATTTGTTTCTAGCTTTTGGATCATGTATTTGGTTTTATTATGTTTTCACTGGATAACTGTAATATCTTTTGAAATGCTTTTATTGAAGTAAATCTGTATTTAAAATTCTGGTACTTAGTCGACTTATTTAATTTATCAATTGTGTTTTTTGTTGTACATTTTCTGCTTGTACACATACTTGGCACTTATTGTTATCATGTGTACCATATGTTATCATCATCCTGACGTCATGATTCTTGCATTCCCGTACGTGAGAGTCAAGGGCGTCACAATTTTCCCTTGACCCATTGTTACTCATTCAACCACACAAGCCCGTAAAATCATCATTCCTTTTTTCAGGCACTTTCCATTTTTCTTGATAGTTTGGTCACAACTTGGGGTGACATTGATTCTTCAGTTCAGCAAGGTGACGTACTTATCTGATGTTCTTCTTGTTTTTTTTTTTTTTTGGGAAAGGTAATGCAAGATAGATAGTTCAAGTTAATTTGTTTAAGTTTTTTGATACATTATGCTTGCATACATGGGTAAAAGTGATCCTAGCTCCCTTCCACTATCATTGTCAATTGGGTGTGGTAGGTGAAGAGTGATCAATAACTTCTGAGTTGTTCTACAGGTACCGAACAATTCACTCGAAAAGTGTCCCGAATAGTCTATTTCATTTTTTTCTTTTTTTATGCATTTTTAATCATTATAAACATTTAAAAAGAACAAAAAAAAATCACAATATTATTTAAAAATACTTCCTTAATCACTAAGTACAAAAAAAAAAAAAAAGGATACAGGACAAGTAGTGTTTTTGATAACTTCTCCATAAGAAGAGCAACAGAAAGACATGAATTTATGTTTAGGTTGGCTATTTTCAAATTTCCCTATCCAAATGGGGGTGGTAGGTGAATGTTTCATACTAATACTAGTGCAATCAACATAGCTTGTATGAATTTACCCCTTTTTCACTTGTGCAAGCAGATAATGTCGCAATTTGTTTGCTCCAGTTATGGTTTAGCAATCAGCACAACAGTGGCACCATTCATACATCTTCTTGTTTGAATATGCCATCCTATTGCATTTCCAATCAGCAAGGTTGTAAACTTGTATGCAGCCTCAGGACCAAGCCAACGACCAAGAAAGCTATCGCTAAAGTTGGCTAAGTGCTTGTTCCTAACACTGGCTTGAAGCAACCTCTAGGTCAAGCAAGTGGTTGAGAATGCTCTTGTTGAAGCTGATCAAGTGCTTCTTTATATCACTCACCCGATGCGGCCTTCAAGCCAAGCCAAAGGCCAAGAATGTGCCCACTAAAATTGGTCGGGTGCTTGATACTCACCTGATGTGGCCTTTTGCCCTGGTGAAGGCCTCTCAATTGGTCCTCACCAACACTCGAGCAAACAAACTTGCTACAATTGCTCACACGGTAAGTAAGCCTAAGGGAAGCTTCCTCCTCAACAAGATAGTCAAAGGCAAAGATTAAACACCAAGGCAAAGGAAACAACCCAAAAAAAAAAAAAAAAGAGGAAGCTGCAACTTCTCAAAAGGCATCTCCACCAGAGGAACGTCAACAAGTGTGGTTGCAAAAAAATCCCCCTCCACAAGGAAATTTTCGGATAGAGCCTCACCGACAGAAACCATCCCCTCTTGGTAACCTTAGGAACATCACCTTGGACAAACAATGATTGTTCAACTTTGGTCTCGATCGCTCCAAATGTGATGTCAAGGCTTGTCAAGGTGGGCTCCTCTTCGAAGACCTCTAAGATTCATCCATAGAGAGAGAGAGAGAGGATCTCTTAAAAGAAACCCCGGTGGGAGGCACTCAGGCATCGTCAAAGAGAGAGGCGTTAAGCACCAAGTACATCTCTTCCCCCACCTAGTCAATGATATTGGCTAGACAACCCCAGTATGCAGTTGAAACATATGATTGAGTATGATGTGGGAGGGTAGAGCTTGATGGTAGGAGTGCAAAAACCTCCCTCAGGCTAGAGGGATCGCCATTGGCCCATCCCCCATCCTGAGTCACCTGGAAGCCTCAAGGACTATCACTCTCCACCAACGGCCTTTGCCCTTTGGGGCTCAACACAGTGGGCGCCAGCCTCTTCTTCCCCCAAGTAGAGCCCAAGTCTCCCAGGCCATGTGTCACACTATCGATATCACAAACTGATCGATGTTTTTCCTAATAAGGATCTTCCTAGCCTCCAAGACCTCCCAATTTTTCATAACTTATACGTAAACCTTCTCTACACGCTCCTATTCCCTCCAGGCAAGGGTCACCAAAAAAGCTCAATCGTTGGGAACGATGCTCCATGAAGCCCTTAAGGGAAACTCTTGGCAACCAACCTTTCCTAGGGAACTCCCAACTGGTCCCAAAATTAAAGAAGAATTCTTTATCCCAGATCTTTATATAGGAGAAGTGTGGCTCCAGCCAAGCTACCCTAAAGCCCATTTGCAAATGGAAGCTACACTAGTTTCCTTCATGGCATTTGACACCATGGGTATTAAAGAATTCATAGGGAGTAATGTTCAGATTCTCCTCCCTTTTAGCTTTCAGGACTTGTAGTGAGACGATACACTAGGATAGCATGATCCTCCAAGAGTTAAGATGCGGCTAAGCCAGAAACACCCCGAGAAAGTCAAGTCTAGAATACTACTAATCGACCGGAAGAGTTGGAGACTTAGCCTAATGAAGAACATACCATTGTATAGACCAAATTGTTCGGCGGCCCCTTATAGGTTAAAGTTCCAATCAAATAAGGCCTGGAAGAATTAGCTCCATTGAATTAAGGATCCTATAACAGTCCCTCACCAAGTCCTGCTCTGCTTGAGTAGTAGTGGAGGAGTGTCGACTGCCTTTGAAGAACATACCAATGTACAGCCCAAACTGTTCGGCAGTCCTTGCAGGTTAAAGATCCAATCAGATGGGCCTGGCAAAATTAACTTCATCGAGTTAAGGGTCCTATAACAGTCCCTCGCTAAGTCTAGCTCTACTTGAGTAGTAGTGGAGGCGTGTCAACTGCCTTTAAAGACCTTTGGCTGCAGAATGCCCCCACTAGGAGTATCGGGAAAAAAACCATTGGCTTGGGAAGACTTATGAGAAGCCTTAGGAACCATCGTAGCAAAAAACATGAGTCGTCAAAGTATAAGGAGGAAGATTCTGGGAAGGGTCTAAAGAAGCAAGAGGAGCAAGAGGGAAGACTTGCGAGAATGAGAACAGGCACCCGAGAGGAAGAATATAAAAGTGAAGGAAAAGATTGATGGTTACTGGGAGAAGGAACGATATAGGGGATGGTAATAGAGAGCGATGGGGGACACACCATGTGTCACCCATGAAGGACGTGCCGAAGCAAATCCCGCCACTTACACTAACACAAAACGATGTGCGATTGGTTTGGTGTGGCGCATCAACCATTGTCAGAGGAGGGGACATGCTGTGTGTTGACGCCATGAAGGGGAATTCGAAATGTCATCGTCCTGGAATACTCTATCTTCCATCCTAGGCACCTGGAATGTCATTGTCCTTTGCTGCCAATCAATACTCATTATCCCAACAACTAAAAAACTAATAAATATGCCTTCAAGATGATACCGTCTATTTCCAAAGGACACATCTCTCCTTAGGTAACGCTACCAAAATTGTTTTCCACATCAATTCCACCTGAAGATCGCTTATCCTAGTGAACTAAGGTGGATACAAATGATTGGGACTCTCCCAAGTCAAATAGGGTACTTGCATGGTATTGTGATATCCTAACTAGTCCTCAAATAACTGAGTCACTCACTATTTACATTGCGCTCCTAACATTATTAACTAACTAACTAAAGTTAGGGTCTCGTACCTATGACGATGCTTGCTTCCTGGTTTCTAGGGCATCCTCGTTGACTTCTCCTGGAGTAAGGGTGTCGACTCTTGCTTGTACTATTTGCCTTCGGTCTCCCCGTCCTACACCAAGGCCAGTTCTCTGCATTAGCATTTCCTGCGGGAAGTTCTTGGCACAATTTTCCAATTGCCTAGACTTATAGCATGAAAGTGAGCTTTGTCAAAACTGTTTCTCATAAGCTTTATGACAAAGACCACACACTGGCACCCTTCTTCCCATGCGTACTCTAGGAGTAGTTGGCCAGCGTACTCCCATCCTCGACATAAACTTATGAGGGGAACTTAAACTACGTCCCTTTCCAATGAATGTCCTCCTCTTTGGGCCAATTGAAGCAACCAACGAGTTACATTGCTCACGTTTGGTGGTAGAGGCCACATGCGCCAAATTCTGAAAATCCTTAATCTCCAAACAAGCTATGTGTACCCTGATACACGTTTGTAGTCCATCCAAGAAATGCTCCATCCTTATGCTCTTCATAGAAATGAGATGAGGAGAAAACCTCCCTAGTTCCATGAATTTAACAACATACTACTCAACCATCATGCTGTCATGGACCAAGTTAGCAAACTCCTTTGACTTTTGTTGTCTCATGATGGTGGGAAAGTATTGATCATCAAAATCTTTCTTGAACTTTCCCATGAGGTCCTTTCCATGGCCTCTGTTCCATGATACAGATTTATCTCTTGGCACTCTACCAAAGTGTCACTTCTACTTGGAGTAGGTAGCTCAAACATAACACCTTCTAACTTTCGACGCAGCCACACAACTCAAAAGTTCTCTCAATATCCATAATCCACCTCTTTGCCTTCATGGGTCCTTTGTTACCAAAGAATCTTGGCTAATGGTAGGCCAAAAAATTTTCATGCGCCTTAGCTCCTCATCCCTGGGAGAACTGACTTGTTGAATTTCCATGTGATGTGAATAGAGCTTGTGTTGCTACTGTAGCATGTTCGAAATAAAATTTAACACCTTTGCTAACTCGTTATCTCTCCTTTTACCCGATGGCTCCCCCTTGCGACTACCTATTGGTTGTTCACCTAGCGGAATTCTCGGTCGCACCATATTCAGACCTTTCCACACAACCCAACCAATCACTTCCTAGCTTAACCATTGCCTACTATATACTAATCAAGTCTACAATACTTCAAGATTCAAGCTTATAATGCTAAAGATCAACTCCTGTCTCTAGTACTCTTCCTATGTGACAATATGAACTTATCTAGAGCCGTATAAACGCTCTCTAATGCTAAGTTGTCACAAGGGTGCCAACCGGTTGGCAACACCCAGAATTTAGATCAGGATTAGACATGCAATGTTCACAAGGAGTGCACGTATAAGTGAATGGCCGTTTAAATAACAACGGAATAAGTAAAGGTTAAGGGTTATTTGTATCAGAGTTTAAATCATGAATAGGTTTATTATAAACACCGAAATATCCATATGTCACTTCATTTCACAAAATAATATATAGAACCATTTGTTTGTTCCCTAAATCAAAATATGGTGAATCGAACATGGTTGGTCACCAGACTAAATAATACATCTCCAGAGGAACAATACAGTTACTAATAAGGACCTCCATATATATTGCTCGGGCGTAGTTGGTCCGATCCTTCTTGCTCGGGCTTATGAGTTTACCTTATCATCAAAGTGAACAATTGCGACAAATGAAACCATATGTAGGCTAAACAGCTATGACAAGACTTCTAATGAGAAATAATGTACATGATGATGTAATGCACATTTTCAGGTAAAAAGAGTTGTGAACATGTGTATTATGCATAACGAGGAATGATCCTCAGAGTAAAACACAGGTATATGAGCATGGCAAGAAATCACCCTTTGAAGAATTAACTTCTATACAAAACTCGAATGTACATATATATATCGTCGAGGCGAGGAATCGTCCTCTTCTCATGGATGTAAAACTCATCCTATTGAATCATATAGAATCTTATCACATACAATCTTATACAGAGATATTTCAAACCATCCAATCTCACATTGAGATATTTCAAATCATACAATCTCACATAGAGATTTTTTAGATCATCCCATCTCACACAGAGATGTTTCACATCATCCACTCTCACACAAAGATATATGTGTTGCACCAAGGAACATATTAGCCACATTAACCAACTCGAAGATACCACACATGATACGCTCGGGGTATTCTCATTTCCTTCTATCAAGTGATGACAATACAAAAACGTTCCACCTAAATCATTATGAGGCATTCTCCTTCTCATATGACATTAGTGGAAGCGTAGGAATGGCTCGGTGAACATCTAATCATTCATGATAATTGACACATGTTAAGACTCAAACACCCTCACACCCAAAATCACCACATCATAAATCTAGGTCATTCAACCGTCAAGACCTTATAATCATGAAGTAAATATATTCAGACGCAATTTAAAAATATTTGTAAACATAACAAAAGAAAATATTTATTCATTCATGATTAGAAAGGGGAAAGTTTATAGAATATGCACTACAAATCCCATGACATACCTACAACATTTAGCTCACATTTCTCAATACTGTCTTAGAATATAACCTACCTCATAGTAATAGAAATGTTATGGCGGTGCGGCACTGCTATTCCTCTTCTCCTCTTGTCATATCCTTGAAGCCATTTGCTTTCTTTGAAGGTTCTAGTTCCAAAGAAGACCCACACTTAGTATCTCAAAAGTGAGATTTTGACTTTTACCTTAAGCCATTTATAAGATGGGATTGTCAAGTGTCCTTTTGATTGTTTATGTGTCCGAATATGAGTTCTTTAGTCTCAGTCGTCCATCTATAGGATGATAGAGATAGACTGGAGGGACAAGGCACACACATCCCTGCAGCTTGCCTTGCATCCAATCGGCACTCTTTCCTAAGTACGGGCCTTCCACGTGGCATTGGACCATTCTTTTTTCAGAAAATATGGCTTATAGAGCCATAGCCTTTTCCTTGCGTACCCACTCCAAGTGTGGGCTTCTGCATATGACAATGTTGCCCTTTGAGCATTTTCGTGTTATCCAGAAAGCTCATACATCTATATTGGTTTTATCCTTCACCATTGCTCACCTTAGACTCATTTTTCTCTTTTCAGTACCAGCCTTCCTCGCCTTTGTACGAATGACGCCTTTTCCAAAAGTATGAGCCTCTTCATCTCCTCTTTCTTTGCCTAGGTACTTGCTTAAGTGAAAAAAAAAATCGATGAACGGGTAAACTGAACCAAACCAGTGGATTTGGTCTGGTACTGAGTTTGGTTCAGTCTGGTACCGGTTCATATATATTTTAATTTTTTATATCGTATGTAATATTTTTTATATGATTTTTTATTATATATAATATACATAATTACATTTAAAATAGTTTTGTAACTTATGATAAATTACTAATTAATATAATATTAAATTTTAAAATCCTATATCACTATAGTCTATAATAAAATTATAATATATATTACAATATATTATCACTATATTATTATATTCTATAATATACTATATAATATACTGAAAAAATCAGACCGGTAAACCGGAAGTACCGGTTTAGGGGTGTAACTAGTGCAATATCTATTTTTCAAATCTCAAAACCTGTATATACCGGTTCGCTTCCAAAATAGGACTAGTTACACACCTAGAAAGTCATTTGTTACACTCTGCTATGATGTTTTTGCAGGCTTTCTATGTAGTGTCACTCACCCTTTTGTTGGACTAGCTGCACTCTGCAGATTACTTCTCCTCATTTTTCACCAAATCAACAAGACAATATCATCTTTGCCTTCCACTTGCCAAGAAAAGTCTCTTATTTGCCTTCACTTCACTCTAGGTGATCCATCCTCTTTTGGCGCCATCCTCACATGCTCTCCAATAATATATAGATCTCTGTTATAATTTCAGCCCTCTCACAACAAATACTCAAATAACCAAATTAATGTAACTAGTTGTAATATGCAATTAATTTGAACAAAGGACAACCAAAATTACAAGAAAATTAAATGATGAACGTGATCAGTTTAGTTTTCTATTTTAAACCAATTAGAAATCTGAAATCACAATAAGTATTCATGCAAGATCAAAAATAAATGCAAGAATAATAAAATAAATGTAAAATCAACACAAGAAATTATGTGGTTCGACCCTAATGGTCTACATCCACGGCAGGAACAATCTAGGAGTCTTTATTATTGAAGAATGCTTCAGAATAGAGTTTACAATCACTTACAACCATTTCTCATCGCACAAAAATAGAAAGTGACTTCCTCATATTATTCTCTAACGAAACCATACCTTTCTTGCACTTGATCTTCTCCTCAAAGTGCTGATTTAATCTTGATGAAAACTAGGGTTTCAAAACTCTGCTTCTCTCCAGAGGACGGCGGCTTCACGAACGAAGGAGAAAAGAAATTCGGACTCTGCTTTATACGGAAAGGCTCACATGCCTTTATATATAAAACTAGTATTTACATAATTGCCATTTGCCCAATATTACAACGAATGCCATTAATGAAAATATAAGTACATGACAAACGGCAAGTCGTAGATGAGGGAAAACTTGACATATCTTCAACAAATCTCCACCTTGTCAAGTCTTTTATCCTTGCAAAGTGATCTTCTTCTTCCTCTAGACTGTTCCTGCAAAGTAATCCGAGCTCTAATAGCTCCCCATATTAATCAAATTTAGGCAATGACTAAACTTGGTAGCTGGTAGGGATTTTGTCATCATATCGAAAGGGTTTTCCTCAGTTGGAATTTTTTCTACTCTAACCTCTCCAGATGCTATTACATCCCTTACAAAATGAAGTCGAATGTCTATATATTTAGACCTTTCGTGGTATACTAAATTCTTGGCAAGATGTATAGTGCTTTGGTTATCATAGTGAACTGTGATAACCCCTTTAAATATGCCTAACTCATGTGAAAAACCATTTAACCACATAGCCTCTTTTATTGCTTCTGTCATAGCAATATATTCAGCTTCAGTTGTTGATAAAGCAACTACAGATTGTAAATTACCTTTCCAACTAATAGCCCCTCCAAATGCTGTAAATACATACCCAGATAAAGACTTTCTGGTATCCAAATTAGCAGCATAGTCAGAATCCACAAATCCCTCTAACTCACTCCCCTGCTGCACATCCCCTCCAAACCTCAAACCTAGACACTGTGTTCCAATTAAGTACTGTAATACCCACTTTATAGCATGCCAATGTGGCTTCCCAGGGTTACTCATAAACCTACTTACCATGCTAACAGTATAGGTTAAGTCAGGTCTAGAGCACACCATAGCATACATGATGCTTCCCACCATGCTTGCATAAGGTATATCTTGCATAAGTCTAATGTCTTCCTCGGTTTTAGGGGCTTGACTTACGGACAGTTTTGAATGCTGTCCTATTGGTGTGCTAACATGTTTTAAATTAGACATACCAAACCTGTTGAGGATCTTGGTGATATAGTTTTTCTGAGATAGATAAAGAAGTCTTCTTTTACTATCTCTAACTATTTCCATACCTAATATCATTTTAGCTGGCCCAAGTTCCTTCATCTCAAATTCTGTTTTCAATATACACTTGACTTCTTCAATTAGATCGGCATCCCTACATGCTATAAGCATGTCATCTACATACAAGAGTAGGTAGATAATGTGGTTCCCGGAATGCCTAAAATACACACAGCTATCATAATGACTCCTTTTAAACCCATTGTCCAACATATGAGAGTCAAATCTTTTGTACCATTGCCTTGGGGACTGTTTAAGTCCATACAATGATTTTTTAAGTAAACATACATGATCAGTGTTGGACTTATTTACATAACCCTCAGGGGGTTGCATGTAAATAGTCTCATCTAGTTCACCGTGCAAGAAAGCCGTTTTTACATCTAATTGCTCCAAGTGTAAATCTTCATAAGCAGTATAAGATAGAATTAACCTTATTGAACTATGTTTAACAACCGGTGAAAAATTTTCATTAAAATCTATCCCTTCCCTTTGAGTGAATCCCTTTGCTACCAATCTAGCCTTATACCTAGGACCCTCAACTCCAGGTATGCCCTCTTTCCTTTTGTAGATCCATTTAGACCCTATCAGCTTAGCCTTTTCAGGCTTAACAACCATTTCCCAAGTATGATTCTTTTTCAAAGAATCCATTTCCTCATCCATGGCCTGTACCCATTTCTGAGACTCAATACTTTCCATGGCTTCCTTGTAGGATCTAGGATCCATTTCTACAACTTCATCTGCTACGGTCAAAGCAAAAGCAGTTAGCTCAGCTTGACCATACCTGATGGGAGGTTTTATAACCCTCCTCTTTCTATCCCTGACCAAGTTGTATGAACTAACTCCACCTTGGTCCTCATCACCTAAAGTGGAAGTTTGAGTCTCAACATCTTGGCCTTCTAATTTCTTCAAATTATTCTCAGGATGCTCCACCTCAAGATGTATCTTCTCCGAGTTAGTATCCTAAGTGGGTTCAGGTCATTTAGTTTTAACCCGAGCCATTTCATGTTCATTAAAGACTACGTCTCTACTAATGATACATTTTTGTATTCATGGCTCATCAATCCATAATTTGTACCCTTTTACTCCCTCAGGGTACCCTACAAAGATACATTTCATAGCTCTTGGTTCCAGTTTGTCGGTTCGGGTATGAGCATATGCAACACACCCAAACACCCTCAAGTATTCATAGTTAGAAGGTTTTCCAGTCCACATTTCTTGAGGAGTCTTAAACCCTATGGCTGATGAAGGACTCCTATTAATTAAATGGACTTCAGTTGCCGCAGCTTCAGCCCAAAAGGATCTAGGGAGTCCCAAGTTTGACAGTAAGCATCTAACTCTCTCCAATATGGTCCTATTCATTCTTTCGGCTAGACCATTCTGTTGAGGGGTTTCCCTCACTGTTTTATGCCTAGCCATACCCTCTTTCTTACAGAACTGATCGAATTCACTTGAGAGATACTCAAAACCATTATCAGTTCTTAATTTCTTAACCTTCCTTCCCACTTGAGTTTCTACCAATTTCTTCCATTTCTTGAATTTCTCAAAAGTGTCACTCTTATTTTTAAGAATGTACAGCCACACTTTTCTGGAATAGTCATCAATTATAGAGAGGAAATAACTTCCCCCTCCATGTGAATTGACCCGTGCTGGACCCCAAAGGTCCGAGTGCACATAGTCCAGGGTTTGTTTTGTAGTGTGAGTGGCTGTTTTAAAAGCTTACCCTTTTAGCTTTTCCAAGGATGCAATCCTCACAAAAAGGTAAATTTTTCAGTTTTTTCTCACCTAACAATCCCTGTTTATGGAGTTCTAACAATCCCCCGTGACTCACGTGACCTAACCTTTTGTGCCATAGAATTACCCTATCCTCACCTTTCTCTAGGATAGAAGAAACCTCACCTATAACAGTTTTCCCAATGAGGGTATACAAGCCATTTTTAATGACTCCTTTCATCACAATAAGTGAACCCTTAGTACTCCTCAAAGATCCAGATTCAGATCTAAAAGTGTACCCAGATAGGTCTAACACACCTAGTGAGATTAGGTTCCTTTTTAATTCAGGTATGTATCTAACCTCAGTTAAGAGTCTTTCAATACCATCATGAAGCCTTAGTCTCACCGACCCTATACCCTGGATTTTACAAGACTTATTGTTACCAAGCATCACAAACCCCCCATTTAAGCTAGTGAAGGTTTCAAACCATGTTTTATTAGGACACATATGAAAAGAACATCCTGAATCAATGATCCATTCTTTTCCTGAATCAACATCGGACACATTTAGAACCTTGGCACTCTCATACCCATCACTCACAACCGAGGCATCCCCCTCCTCCTTAGACCCATTTCCTTTGTTAGGTCTCTTATTAGGGCAATCTCTTTTGAAATGCCCCTCTTTGTGACACAAGAAGCATTTTAATTGCTTCCCTTTAGACTTGGACCTACCCCTTACATTGTTTTTATTATTCTTTCCCTTTTGACCTCTTTTTTCAGATCTCCCCCTCACAGTCAAGCCCTCCCTAGCTTCAGATTTTATTTCAGACATGGCTTGTAATTCTCTGGAGTGTAATACGGACTGAACCTCATCTAAGGTTAGTGTTTCCCTCCCATACATCATGGTCTCTTTCAAACTAGCATAAGTATTATCCAGAGAACTCAACAATAAAATTGCTTGATCTCATCATCAATTTTAATATCAATATTAGCCAAATCTAAAATAATTTTATTAAAAGAATCGAGATGGTCAGAAATCAATATACCTGCGGACATCTTGAATGTGTAGAGCTTTATTTTCTTGTACAGTCGGTTGGCCAGAGATTTTGTCATGTAGAGGCTTTCTAATTTCAACCAAATTCCAACAGCGGTGTCTTCGTTGGCTACCTCCCTCAGAACTTTGTCTCCGAGAGAAAGAATGAGTGCGCTGTGAGCCTTCCTCAAGATTTCTTTCTTATCCTTCTCTTCAATAGTTTCCATTTTCTTTTCTCCAAGAAGAGCTTCTTGGAGACCCTGTTGAGTGAGAAGGGCTTTCATCTTGATCCTTCACGGCCCAAAGTCATTCTTTCCATCAAACTTTTCAATATCGAACCTTGCAGTCCCCATCGAACCAAGCTCTTGATACCACTTGTTATAATTTCAGCCCTCTCACAATCACTTACAACCATTTCTCATCGCACAAAAATAGAAAGTGGCTTCCTCGTATTATTCTCTAACGAAACCATACCTTTCTTGCACTTGATCTTCTCCTCAAAGTGCTGATTTGATCTTGATGAAAACTAGGGTTTCAAAACTCTGCTTCTCTCCAGAGGACGGCGGCTTCACGAACGAAGGAGAAAAGAAATTCGGACTCTGCTTTATACGAAAAGGCTCACATGCCTTTATATATAAAACTAGTATTTACATAATTGCCATTTGCCCAATATTACAACGAATGCCATTAATGAAAATATAAGTACATGACAAACGGCAAGTCGTAGATGAGGGAAAACTTGACATATCTTCAACAATCTCAAATGTCGAAGTCTTTTCACCACTGAGTTCATATTTTCGTTCTTCCAAACATTCTGCTCCAGTTAATTAACATGCTAGTCTACTTGTCATGTAATCAATATGCTGCAAAATTTTCTCTTTTCAATTCCTTTGCCTAAATCTTCGTGCTCTATTCCATTTATACTGCCTGCTTTACATATACTCCTGTTTTTGGCCTGTATTAGGCCGGCAAAGTTGGAGAGCTGATGACTAAAGTGGAACATAGCTTCTTCTTTTTTTTCACCATTGAGTCCATGTTTTCATTCTTACAAACAATTGTCTCAGGCTGTTTAGTATGTTAAATATTCTACACTTGCTAGTTTTCTCCTCTGTTAAAATGTCCCTCAAACTTATCTTGAGTGATTCTTGTCTTGTTTGTTGAACTTCTTTGTCTAATCTAATCTTCCTACTCTACTCCATCTATACTACTTGAATTTTAATCCTATGTTTGGCTTGTATTAGGCTGGAAAAGGTGGAGAGTTGACACATGATGAGACTACAATTATTGCCAGAGCACTTGAGCTTACCCAAAAAAACAGCTAGTGATGCTATGACTCCTATATCCAAAACATTTGCAGCTAATATCAATGGTAAGCTTGACAGGTGTGATATTTTTGAAAATTCTAGAACAGAAAACTCATCTTGGATTAGCTGTGTTACATGTACTAACTAGCTATTATGAAATGCTTGCTATCATCCAGGAATTGGAGAAAGGGCATAGCAGAGTGCCAGTTTATTACGAGCATAATCGGACTTATCTTGATATACTATTTACCAATCATTTTATGCGTTTTTTAAATAGTATTTGGAGTTTTATGTTTTTATCTATAAGGAAAAATTATGTACACAAAGGCCAGTTAAAAAGTTTGAGAGGGCTGCGATTTTTATGAGTATCTAATAGTTGCCAGAAATTGTTTTGGAGGATGGTGATTTTCTATCTCTGCCCGATGAAAGACAAACCAAAAACCTTTGTAGGATTAAGAGCAACTGTTGTGGAGATTCTATCTGGCATGAAAGATGAGAAGTTGCTTAAGGAGCCTTGTCGGTTCCTTGCCATCAAGTGTTTTGGTGCCCGAGCCTGATTGAGATTACTATGCGTTTGGATGTTGAGTTCAAACTGAACTTAGTTCTTTATAAATAGTAATAAATTATATAGATAGAGTGAATTATGTGAAACTTATTTAAAATGAATTTAGATGTATTTAGATATTAAGATGAATTTAAAACTATTTATGAAAATTTTTAAAAAGTTGTAAATCCCACGTATAAAGTCGTGTTGAATTGAAAAAAGTTGTAAATCTCACGTGTAAGGAGATTTTGAATTGAAATGAATTTAATAATTTAAAAGTTAGGTGTTTGAATGTTAAACTCAATTTAAAATATTAAATTGAACTGAATTGATTTTAACTAAATCTCGCAACCAAACCAGGTATATTGTCACCAGACACCAAATAAATATTTTCTACTATTTATTTAAGTCCACGTTCTTGAATTAATATGTATTGCATTCCACGGTCTCCCTTGTCATCCAGGAGTTTTGACATAAATCTTCACTTTCACAGAACAACCACCTAATTTTGGACCACACATGGAATCATCTCTCAAAAAGCCAGCGATGTTAAAGTAGCAACAACCATGAAAAGCACTTATTTCCGTACAATCCCAAACTTATGTTCATGTGTTACAAATTACATTAAAACAGAGCATACTCCTATCACCTTGGATTTCTAGTTTTGCACTCCTCACTAGTATGGATACTACCAAAACAAATGAAACAAAGTCTAAAAAAAATATTAAAAAAAAAAAAGAATGAAAAAATGAGGATGGACCAGATAATAATCTATCATTGGCTCCAAAGAGGCAGAACAAATCCAGATCTGCAACTGTCCTCAACTAAGCAGCTTTAGCAAAGCCATCAAGCTTAGGGGGCATTGGGAGTGGAGACTCCAATGGCTAAATGTTTCATGGAAACTCCAACCAATTTATCTCCCTTCTCATAAAGACAACATCCCATTTGCCTTGATCTCTATCAGGCTAGTATTTATGCAAATACCTTTGGATCAGCCTTGTGCCTTAGCCCAAGGAATATATCCACCCTGCACATCCCAAAACTTCCCGTTCTCTGACGTAGCTCATCCAAAACCATTTGCATATTATAATTGGGGGAGAAAAAATGGTAATACTCAATAAATGCTCTTCAACAGCTAACCTTTGGTGCCCCTAAAGCAAAATTGCTGCCAATAAATCATGATAAATTGTGCAGCTTCCACTGAACCAAACATGAGCTATAATAATCTCAGAGATGTGAAGCAAAGCCATTCAATAGAGCCTTATTCTAGTCTCAATTGCCCGCCGGCAAATGGGGCACACCTCGAGATCTTCTCCACAGTCACAACAAGTCTGCCACATAAAAGAGAATGGAATTACTTAAGAATTATTTAAAATACGAAAAAAACTTCTCTGTCATAGAAATATTTTTTTTATTTTAACCTAAAGGTGCTAATAAAACAGCAAAGAAATAAAGAGTAATTTACCTGATGCCCACAACCAAAGGCCATGTCCTTTCGATTAGTAAGACAAATAGGGCAAACCTGTACAAGTTCACCACAACTAGATTATACTTGGTGTAGGTGGTGATGATGAAAATAAAAAACAGTAAGAGCAACAGTAATCTTTTTGCAATGACTATATAAAGGGATGAAAAACTTTTTTTGACACAAATTTGACAAAAAAAGAGAACTAAATGAGAAAAAACCATCTCACTTTCTGGAGAACAATCAAAATACCAGATTATCGTAGAGAGAACTTGATGATGAAGCTGTGCTGACTGCAGCATCATATCCTGTCCCAACTGCAGCATCATATCCTGTCCCAACTGCAGCATCATATCCTGTCCCAACTGCTGCATCATATCCAGTATAAGGAGGATCATATCCACCATAAGGAGATGAGTGCTTAAAGCTGCTTGAATGCTGAGGTTTCAAGCTTCTAGAACCTGAACCATATAGAGGTGGGGGAAGAGGAACCCTGTCTATAGAATTCCCCCTTTGTCTACTGCTTTAACAATGAAGGAAACAAATGGAAATTAATCCTTATACAACAATGTAAAAATGTGGACCTGCAAAAGATTAAATACCACAAACCAAGTATTACCCTAATATCCCAAGCTCAATAGTAGCTTTATATTGAGAAGGTATCTCCATCAGGGCCGCAAGAGCAAATTCAGTCTCTTTTCTAGATGAATCCACATTCTTTGACATAATTTCCGTGAAATTCACAAACTACACACACAACAATAGGCAGACATTCTCAGGTTAGTGCCTGTTCAATTGTATGACAACAAGATCCTTTTGTAACAAAAAGAGAAATCATTACAAACCTGGAAATTATCAAAGGCTCGAGCAGGGATGTTATCATCAAATTCCCTCATCATGTCCCAAGGCCCATCTCCAACCCCCACCAATATTATTGACAAAGGATACTCACTGGATTAACATTATCATATGAGAAATTTATGGCAACAATCAGTGATGAGTAGTAGAGTATTTACCTTTTTTTAGTAAGTAGTAGTAGAGGATTTACCTTGCTTTTACAATTGCATTAATCGTCTTTTGTTCTTGTGGGCTAAGTTGGCCAGACTGAGTATCAACACTTCTTGTCACCTAATGATGCAGGCAGTTATGTGAGGCTAAAATTAAACAGGGAACACCTGACCCTAAAATTAAACTAATAAGCTTTACCAAACAAGATGGATAATTTTTCTTTTCTCAGGACAGAAATAGGAGTAACGCTAACTCTGTTTGTTTCAGCAGAAAACATTTTCTAGAAAAACATTTTCATCTTTTGGCCTGTTTAAAAAGGGTGGACAAGAGCGGTTAACAGAAAATGGCTAATGGATCAATAAGAAAATCATGTACATGAGGTGGAAAATGACTTAACCCTCTACAAGGCAGTAAGTCATTTTCCACCCCTTGCTTTACCCAGTTTTCTTCACCCAGACAATAAATAGATGTTTTTTTGTTCCAATAAAAATTAAAGAATCTTTTGCTGAAAGAATTTTGTTATTGCAAATAATCATAAAGATGATTAGATTTAATGATTCCTCCTCCTTACATGCTCTCTCTCCAATCCTTCACTCATCATTAACAGCAAATCTTAAAAATTTTATTATTGCAAATTAATCTTAAAAATTATTAGATTGAATTTCTATTTTCTAGAGTATATGAATATTATGAACAAAAGTCTTAATATATTAAGCCATATAGTACAGTCATGGTTTTCAATGCAACCAAAAACCAGAAATTCATTTCCATATCATCTAAGGTGTCAACCAAAACATTGAAAATCAGTCATTCTTCCAGAAAATGTTTTCATTTAAACACATTTTCCAATTTTCCTCCCACGTAAAAAAAACCCCAGCCTAACTGGAATAAACCTTACAACACTATGTAGAATATCAATCAAAAAGCTAAAACTTCATGCAAAGCTCAACCACTCAAAAAGTATATCATTGGATCAAAAAACCCGAAACATAGGTGAATTACCTGCCCATCAGCAATTATCACTAGAACATGGTATTGGCCAACACTTTGCTCGACGATAGTAATGGCCATCTCAATGATAGGTGCAAAAGATGTCGGTCCTGCCATAAGATGGGAGAAGAAAGGTGGTTTAAGAATCAATTGGTTGAGTTCAACAATTTTAAATACATAGAGGTCTGGGAAAAATAAACACAGCACCTGCGAGTTTCAGTTCAGGGACAATTTCTCTGTATCGTGTCAGAACTTCCTCAAATCCATTACAATATCTCTCGTCTGGGTAGAAACTGAAGACATCTTGATCATGTGTAGATGCTGAAAAAATATGTAAAACATAACCATCTTTATAATGCAAATATGAAATCATGATAAACAGAATGCTAATGGCCACAATTCCTATGAAATTACCATCTCCAAATCCAAAACAAGGAATTAAGTTATCCTCGTCGAAAGCAGATAAAGTCTTTCCAATAATTGATATTGCTCGTTGATAGGGATTTTGACCATTTCCGATGTGATGTAAACTTCGTCGGTTGAATGACCTAGCACCTAATTTACAGAAAAAGCTAAGCGTACTGCATCCCAAGTACATACAAATTGAAAGAATCAAGATGAGACTGAACCTGTCCACTCATTGCTCTTTGTGAAATCAATACCAACAATTAAATTAGAAGATTCTAGGCCAGCATGTGAAAGAGCAGCAGTAACCTGTGGTCAATCATTCCATCATTCAGCAAAAGCATGAACATTTAAATTTGATAAAGGACTTGTCAATCGGAGAAGTTTAAGAATAGGTATAAAAAAAATATCAATGATACAATGAGTGCTTGAGACAGACACAAACAAGCAATGAAAGAATTACAAGATGTCAAGAACGGTAATAACAACGCTGGCCATATTCACAAGATGATAGAAATTTTAACTACACATTTTACTACTCGTAATTATAAGTGGAACTTTTTGAAGAGACATAATACAACGTTTTTTCCCCAAGGCAACCTACTTGCATTTATATTGTTACAATATTCCAGGGAGAAGAGGCCTTACTGGAGCCTCTCAGGTAACTTATTGGTAGAATGCTGGAGGTTGAAATTTTCATAAGTTGACATTTACATATAAATGATAGATTTCAAAGCCCATTGGTGAAAACCCACTTGGAAGCTTGATATCAGCTTAAAACTCTTTAAGAGAAGCGTTGCTTTAACAACTCTGTAACTCCAAAAAAGGTAGCAAGAAAATCGAACAGCCAAAGTTTTGCCATTGTTAACATCCATGATAGTGAGGCACTTCTCATATCAAATCACACACACGCTGTAAATAGTCTGACCTCATTCAAGGACCGGTAGTTATCTGCAATCTTCGAGTACCTTCTATCCAACGTTCTCTGTGGCTGGGGTACCTCCGAGCCATAATTAAAAGATGATTGCGAGCCATAATTAAAAGATGGTTGCGAGGCATAATTAAAAGAAGTAGAGGGCGGTGGAGCATGGGGATGCTGAGGCGTGTAATAAGGGTTTTGCTGAGGGTACGATGGTTGTGCATACCCATACTGACTGTGTGTTGAAGAACCACCAGACCCGTATGACGCCACTCCTCTCCGACCCGAGCCCTTCGAACTTTTTCCCCCCATCACAAATAAAAATCACAGAGATTCTTCAATTCACAGCAAAATCAAGTCTCTTCCAAACACACCAAGGCAACCAAAGCTGTCCCGACTATACGCTAAAATTCACCGGCAACGCGTATCAAAAACCTTGAAGGCGCTAACAAAATGTCCACTACAAATCGAAAAAGAAAGATCAACTAATCTCGTTTGCCCGCAAAATACGTGACAAGCGCTAAAAATGCAAAAGATATATAAACTTATCAAACAACTAAAAGAAATTTCTGAGCAATACAAAACGAAGACCAAGACAAATCGAAGTCGGCGGCTTGAGACGACCGACCGAGTCTTCAATTGACAACTAGCTTGCCAAACACGTTTGAGTATATAAGAATTCTCCATACCTCTGGAAAAATTCACGAACCTTCATAGAAAGAAGAACTGCCAATTGGGTTCTGATAGTCACGGATGAACTTGCAAAGAGAATGACCATCTGCAGGGTAATTTGATTCAACACATAGACAATTATTTTTAGTATCAGATTTCCATAAAAATGATGTAGACAGTACCAATCGAAAACGCAACCTCACGAGCAAGGAAGCCGCACGCAAAAGGACAAAGCAAGTCGAGTCAACTACTCCATCCGCATTCCGCTGCTGGTTTCCATGTGATTAATAAGATTAATAAATTATAGTCCACCTTAATCTTAATACAGGGGAATATATATATATATCTTGAGTGCGTTGGCAATTGTACCCATCTTTTACGATCATTGAGAATACGTAACTCATCCACTATTTATTAAGATAAATAATATTTATAATTATAGAATATTTAAATATCGTTTAATTTATTTTAAATAAATAAATAAATAAAAAATTTATATAAAAAATTAATTTTTTTAATAGTAGACTCTATATTTTTTTAAAAAAATTGTATTGTATTTGTGCACTCTATAACTGTATTTAGCATTACACAATTGGATGCATATAAAATGTGCACCTTAAATATGCACACCAGTGTGAGTAGATTTTTTTCGATTTTTTTAAAATTAAACAATCTTAACCATTAAGAAAAAAAATACAAATTTACTAATAGTTACTTACTTAAATTTAAGAAAAATAAATAAAAAAATCAAAATACACAAATGACACATTTGAGAGTCATATTATTATCTTCCTTGCGATTATCTTCATTTGAGAAAAAACAAAACAACTTATATTAGATAATTAGGCAAGTTCTTTTTTTAGATATTAGATAAATAAACCTGTATTTATTTTTCACTAAATTATCGTAATTTCATATATAATAATTTAATTATATATAATTCCAGATTAACTTTATAAATCATTTGCAATTATAATTTAGTTCATTTTAAAGTATTTTTTTTTTGTCAATATCCAAATCAATAGTATATAAGAAAATCAATATCTCTAAAATATTTATATATATATATATATATATATATATATATATATAATTATGTATTAACAAACAAAAGTTTAATAATTTAAGGTATAAAGTAATCAAATATTAATTTTAATATTACATTTTAATAATAATAGAGAAGGTTATGTAAGTTGACTCACAATTAATCTAATTAATAATTAGAAGAAAATCTATTTATTATTCATTTTCTCACCGTCCCATCATCATTTCATAATGGAGTATTAGATGATAAATTTATAAATAAAATATAATAAATAGTCTCTAATTATTTAGTGTCACATCATAAGATGTTAAGAGGATGATAAGAATTAAAATGATGAGTAGTATTACATATTTATAAATTCAAACCCTTTTATTTTATGTTATATTTGTGTATATTGTATTCACAAGTCGTATAATATATTGTCACCCATAGATTGCTGCCTAATTGGCAAATTATCAAAGTTGATGTCAAGTCAGTTTTCTTTTTCTATCTCTTGACATATTTTCTAACAAAATCTACCTGAATTACATCACTAATAATATTTTTTTTTCCCACGAAATATTTCCCTACAAGTCTCATCATGTATTTGTACACATGAGATACACTAACGACATCCATGAGATTAAGAATAGATTATAGATTCTCTAAATGTTTAAATTTTCAAGAATTTTAAATATAAAATAAAGATGTTTCAACCTACCAAGTAAAGGCTTTTTAAAAATAATGATAATAAATGTTAAATTAAAAACTTTTAGCTCATCTTATTCTTTCAATTAGTATTTTCATTAATAAAAATTTTATATGCAGTCACTTTTGTCTATTTCTTACAAATTCTACTAATTAAGCCTGTGCTCCAACTCCGACGGAATCGGAATAGTGCCTTCCGACCTCTTACTCCAACGTGAGTCGGAGTCCAAATAGTATTCCGACTCTAATTCGGAAAGGAATCAGAGTTTGACTCCACTCGGAAGTTAGAATTCCGATCGGAATTTCGACTTCCGACAATGGTCTAGATTCCAACTTCCGAACGGAACTCCGACTTCTAAATTGGCTCATTTGGGCCCATTCCGAATTCTAAATAAATAATAATAAATATAATTAATGTAAATACATAATTCAAAAAGTCCTAAACAATTGATAATAGAAATAACAATCCATTTCAAAGCTTGATTAAACAATCCCTAAGAATAAATATATTGATTCAACTAAAAGGAAAAACATCATCTGCATCACCGTATTTGGTCATTTGGAGTACCTGAAATTAAGATAAAAAAAAAGTCTTCAATCAATAAAAAGAACCAAAATTGATTTAGAAAATTGAACACAGTAAAAGTAGAATTTAATTACCACTAATACCAATAAAGATTAAGTTAATTCTGTTATCAACTTATCCTTATCTATACTCCATCAGTCATCGGCAACTATATTAGGGTTCACAATTACATCTGTGAAATGATAAAAAAATATAAGATAAATAGATTTATGAAAGCATAAAAAGAATTAAATAGTCAATAATAAAAAATCAAGTAAAATAAGATTACTCTCTTCAAGCCTATAGATCTCCTTATCAATGCCACTGCTATCTAGTCCAAATGGCGTATCAATAATCCAGTTCTGTGTATAAACGTGGGCCTCCACGGTTGATGGTGACAATAAACTCCGGAAAGCATCCAACACTCGATCTTAAGTGCTAAACGTCGACTCAGATGCAACCATAGTGATAGGAATGGCTAGCACATCTCAAGCAATACAGGAAATAATTGGATACTTGATGGAATTAGCCTTCCACCAAATTAATATCTCAAATACAACATTAGGTGTGACGCCCCCAAATTCCGCTTGGGATTGAACGGACATTTGAAGCGTCGAGACATGCAACACAAGGTTACCTGCCCCCGTTCATGATATATAAGATGCAATGTTCCTAACATGCATCTAACATTATGCAATATTCGCAGCGGATAATCTTTTTCTTTAGCAATACTATGCACCAAACTAAATATATCCCAAATACTTGAAATATAATTCATACATAAAGGCATACTAAAAAGCCGTGATCATTACACTAGTCCAAAATGGTTGTGATCAAAAGAATACTTGAGATACAACTCCAAAAGTACAAGTATTAACCTAAGTTAAATACTATACCATCATCAACATCGCACCGTGGCCTAGTCGACCGTATTCAGTTGGTCAGATTCCAATTCTCCTTTGGGTCCTGTAACAAGATCTACCATTCGGGGGAATGGTAGTTGGGACTACCACAGTGAGATTTGATTACAAATCTCAGTAAGTTAACATAAAACTCACACACAGGTTAAAAATGCATGCATGGCAGTAAAAGCATAAATGCATAATTATAGTCATACATAAACATAGTATAACTTGACATATAGCATGACTTAACCAGAACTTAAGCGTGAACTGAACTTGACTTAACATGGCATGAACTTAAGCTTAAAACATAACATGAACAAACAACATAACATGAACGTGAAACATAACATGGACTTGAAATATAGCATGAACGTAAACCTGCATAACATAAATAAGAACTTGAAAATAACATAAACTTGAACATAACATGTACGTGAGTATAACATAACATGGACTTGATCTAAAACTTGACTTATCATGTATTTGATCTGAAACTGGACTTAACATAGACTTGGAATCTTATTCAATTGTCTTGATTAATAAGTGCGTTAATACGTACTCCACAGTTGTTGTGGTCCCACGTATTCAAGTAACATAAAACATAATACGTACTCCACAGTTGTTGTGGCCCCACGTATTCTACATGTCACAATTGCTGTGTCTCATGTAGTGTATGCTCCACAGTTGTTGTGGCCCCATACTTCATGCTCCACAGTTGTTGTGGCCCCATGAATACACATAACATAAAATATAATACGTACTCCACAGTTGTTGTGGCCCCACGTATTCTACATGTCACAATTGCTGTGTCTCATGTAGTGTATGCTCCACAGTTGTTGTGGCCCCATACTTTATGTAACATAAAATATAATACGTACTCCACAGTTGTTGTGGCCCCACGCATTATAAGTAACATAAATATAATACGTACTCCACAGTTGTTGTGGCCCCACGCATTATAAGTAACATAAATATAATACGTACTCCACAGTTGTTGTGGCCCCACGCATTATAAGTAACATAAATATAATACGTACTCCACAGTTGTTGTGGCCCCACGCATTATAAGTAACATAAATATAATACGTACTCCACAGTTGTTGTGGCCCCACGCATTATAAGTAACATAAGATATAATACGTACTCCACAGTTGTTGTGGCCCCACGCATTATAAGTAACATAAGATATAATACGTACTCCACAGTTGTTGTGGCCCCACGCATTATAAGTAACATAAAATATAATACGTACTCCACAGTTGTTGTGGCCCCACGCATTATAAGTAACATAAATATAATACGTACTCCACAGTTGTTGTGGCCCCACGCATTATAAGTAACATAAGATATAATACGTACTCCACAGTTGTTGTGGCCCCACGCATTATAAGTAACATAAATATAATACGTACTCCACAGTTGTTGTGGCCCCACGCATTATAAGTAACATAAATATAATACGTACTCCACAGTTGTTGTGGCCCCACGCATTATAAGTAACATAAATATAATACGTACTCCACAGTTGTTGTGGCCCCACGATTATAAGTAACATAAATATAATACGTACTCCACAGTTGTTGTGGCCCCACGTATTATACTAACATAAAATATAATACGTACTCCACAGTTGTTGTGGCCCCACGTAATATACGTAACATAACATGTCTTATCTTTCTTAATGCATGAGATATTATTTAATATCATATACTTTTCTAACATGGCGTATACTTGTAAATGGCACAATATGATTTAATCATAAACATTTCATGGCATACTTAACATGGCATACTTATAACATACATCATTGTATGACAGAAAAGATTGTGTAACAGATAAATATTCATGAGAGATTAAATCATACGTAACAGATAAACATGTAATGACATAGCATGACCTGGCATATACGATAACATACATACATAAATTGTAGTTCCCTTACCCATCACACATACACAATAAACTGATAGTAAGTTAGAGGCTAACTTACCTCGATCGTCGCGTTCTATGAGAATAGAGTGCGAAACACGAGGAACTGCACAACAGCTGGAAGAGGAACACTCAAGTCCTTAAGATTTTCAATTCTGAACTCAATTGCCATATTGTGAGCACTTGCAACACTACGGGCAACGTGAGGTTTCACTATACTCGAAAGAGATAATTTGACTTCAGAAAACCTTTGCACTAAAACAAGTTCATTAAAATTATCAATAATAACCAACAAACAATTCCTTTCTCAATCCATATACTCTTAGCCATAGTCAACCACAAGATGACACCAGTCACCCCAGACTATAATCCATAACACCACTGCTTCGGGACACTGTCATACAGTTTCCCAACACTACACCATACGCTCCACACTTCTCTGCTACGCCATCCAACCCTTCGTGACACGCCATCCGGTGTATCACGACTTAGTACAGAGTACACTCACGTGAACTCTCTTCCATTCACACTACAAAACCCATCACTGCGATACACGTCTCACGGTGCATCGCTACGCGACACGGAGTACGCGCTACGCGTACTTCCTTCGCTACAACACTCATCAACACGATGCACATCACACGATGCATCGCCATACCACACGGAGTACACTACATGCGTACTCCCTTCCTTCTACGACCCACATCACTACAGCGCACGTCGCGCGGCGCGTCACTGCATTACACAGAATACGCTACACGCGTATTCTCTTCACACAACCCGCCGTATCACATCTACGGCATCCATCTCACGCCTATACTTCACAGCACAGTCCACAAAACTACAAAATCAAGCCTAACACTTGACAACCACACTTCGTTTCACAACTACGCAGCGAACTCCACAAACACTAACTACACAGTCTACAGCCAACCAAATCAACTATGTTAAACATAAATAACTAAAGATTGAGGGTTAAGACGAAAGAGATGTGATTGCTGTCGGGAAAGAATCCAAAACTGATAATTTTAGTGGGATGTTACATTAGGTGCCTCGACCTCTTTCATAAAATACCGTTCAACCTCCAAAGTATATCTCATAATATTCTTCGATGCAAAAAGCTGATGATATTCATTCATAATATTGTAATTCCGATGGCGTTGACGCAATGCTCTATCTGGGCTAAGATCATCGGAGAGAGGTGTCGGAGTTGAGTGTGAGGTACCCACTGCTGATTAAGGCTGACCACTATTTTTGTAGTGGTTGTATAAGTCATCCAGATCAGTTTTAAGTGCTGTAATAAACGACATAGCCTTCATTACTCCAAGGACAAAATTTGCCGAATATTTTATCACGGCCAACTTGTATCGGGGGTCAAAGATCACAGCCACAAAGAGTAATTTATTTATCTTCTCAACTTGCCCTTAATATTTATTATATTTGGTAAGCATCATTTAAGCCATAGCAGATAATAGTCCATTAGGGCCATCACAACCATCTTCCAAGTGATGGTGTAGCACCGAGATCTGACTGAACCACAAGTTTGCATTCGTATATACAGATTCAGATATTTGTATAGTAATGTCATAAAAAAATCTGTAAAAATGTGACAAAAAACCCTATACTCGTCCAATCATGTGTGTTCGGCGGACCAAGCCCCTTTCCTGCAGGCTCCAGCAAAGCATACTTAAGGCCCCCATCCTCCACCCCCATTCACTCAAACACTTTTTGGTACTTTTGTGCCACATATAACATCATGTAGGTAGAGTTCCATCGAGTCGGCACATCCAAGCACAGCGTCCGTGAATGTTTTATCCCAAGCTGTTCTTCTATTGCCCTAAACTTTTTAAGCCTTTAGGGGGAAGCCCTCATATACCGCATAATGTTGCGAACTTTTGTAATAGAATCGTCAACCTTTTTTAACCTCTCAATAATAATCACGTTGATTATATGAGCACAACATCGAATATAGATAAACTCATGACTCCGAATGACATCATATCTCACCCTCGTATTCCGGTTGAACCATTCAATTACAGTATCATTGTCAACTATAATGCATAAAAAATTTTAAATTCCTCAATCCTTCGAGCAATCATCCATCTCCGCCCCAATGGATGCACCCTTATAATCATTGATTTTTTTGAATCCAATAATCCGTTTCTTTAAATTCCATTCACTGTCAATGTAGTGTGTTGTGATACACATGTAGGAAATGTTCTGTATAGACATCCATGTGTCAGTTGTAAATGAGACTCTTTGGCTAGTGGTCACAAACATCTTTCTCATCTCAGCCTTGTCTTTTAAATGTCTTTTCATATGGCAATGGGAATCATGACTCAAGCAGCTTGATAAACTCATCATTTTCTTAAGTTGCGTACCATTAGTTGCTGTAGAAGTTTCGTAACTAAACTTGCTCTGATCTTTGGCCGCCAATCCCTTCGCTATTTTATACATTTGACAACCATTAAGATGTGATATCAAACAAGTGGTGCCTTGTTTCTTTGAATGATATCCAACTTGTGTACCACAATGGTTGCACCTCGCATGCGGTTCTCAGGATTACCGTCAATTTTGATGAAATGTTCCCACGTCCACAACCTCTTTTTATTTGACTGTGGTTGTGGTGGCCTCACGGATGGAGGTGGTACATTCGACTTATCCCCAATAGCCATTTCCTCATCCTTATTAAATGTATCATCATCTTCTATGTATACCGGGAGTAAGAATCAACTACTTGCACACGAAGTTTGTGTTTTGGAAGTGAATCTAGATCTCAATGCTGGGGACAGAATTGTGGCATCCTGATTCTGTTTTGGAGTCCCATATGGTTACACATCCATACCTTGAAATCTGACACATATATATAAACATCAATACTTAATTTTCAAATATATATATAATTAAGAACTTTATATTATATATATATACTTAATTTATAGACTGATTGGCAAAACACAGTTAGCAAGTAAAGGTATCAAACAGATAAGCTATATATATATAAAGGCCTATAGAACAACTGACATGTACTATGCATATATAAAATATCCTAAAAGTATAAAATAGTAATAAAAAAATAATTAAGAAAAAGCAACAAATAAATATAGATATAATTAATTAATTAATTAATAGGGAAGTTCAGCTTTCGGCTTTGATGGAACTTACAAACTTCGGCTTTAATTAATTAATAGAATTATTTAGACTTACTAATGGAACTTACAACTTTCGGCTTTGATTCATCATGAGCAGCCGTATTAGACCTAGCTAATCAAAGCACACATAAACGCATGCATGCATGCATACATATACATATTCATATACATATACATACACGCATATTTAAATATTAGAGTTTTAAATAAACTGATCATGCCAGGCTGAAGAAGAAGTAAAAATGCCATTTGAGTTATGCTTCTAAACCCAAGTTCTGGTCCTGTTTTCAGCTTAATAGGAGTTTTGAAAAAACTTGAGAAATCAATGCTTTATCGGTCCCCAAAGCGTTTTGGCTTCTCTAAAATACATTGGATTTTATCATTCATTCTAGGTTAAATAATGGTTTATTTTTTCTATATATGGAAGTAAAATTTTCCTTTTAATAGCATAGCACCATCAATTTATTTTTGCATCCATCGAATTAAGATCTTGGATATGCCACTGTTTATCACATTTTAACTAGCTTTTCATTGAAGTAATGACATATAAAATCATTTGAAATATGTCACATTAATTAATTTGACAGAGTCCAAAACTGAAATATGCATAACACTATAACATCATAACCTTTTATATGCCCACCAGCAATCAAAATCAAGGCATTCCCATCCTATCCAAGTTGTATATGCCCAACAGCCATACATGAGGGCAGCTGTTTATGGATGATCAAAAGGATAAATTTGTGCACAGCTGCTCCCAGTTTAGCTAGTTTATGAACAATTTCAAAATGCATGAGTGAATGAAAGGTGAGGATATCATGCCATTGTTCAAAAACTTTTGAAGGAGGTTCGGCTTTAAACCATTTTAATACTAAAACAGAGTCCGTTTCAATAATCATTCTACTTCTTCTAATTCCCTGTGTTTTGAAAATCTGAATTCTCTCGATTATTTTTACTTTTTAGCATCATTATCAGAAGGGGGTTGATTTGTAGTTGGTTCCTAATTCACAAGGAATAATAATAATAATAATAATAAAATATACTTTTCCCCACTACTACTACACCTTCTCCCCGCCCATGGCTTTTTCAAGAAACACTTTTTTCACACAAGGATTGCTAGATCAACCAATGACCACAGCAATAAGGATCAGATCTCCCATCTCCCTCATCTAATTTGTCTCTAAAGTATCTGTTGACATTTGTATTTTTTTAATCCCACATCAGTGGGTTTAAAAATGAGTGCATATGTTTTCAAATATAAATAGGAGGCTTAGCCTCTTAGTTTAAGTGCATCAGTTGAAAGCTTATCTAGTAACTTTTGACTTTAGTTAAATTCTTCTATTAACCTTTTAAGTGTAAAAGGGGAAGAGGTGTAAAGTTAAAGTTTTACTAGTGGGGTAGCTTTGTAGGTGTGGTGAGGAGAAAAATTGTGTGATTGTAACAATTTTTCACATAGTAAATTTTCTTCTCTGGGTCTGGTGGTTTTTCTCCTGTTTTGGAGTTTTTACGTAAATTTCTTGTGTTGTTATTATTTCTCTATTTTTTTTTTGTTATTTGATAAAGTGCTAAAACTGCATAATTAAGTTGTTAAAGTGATTAAATTATTTAACTAAAAAATGAATTGAACACTTAATTATGCAGTAAATTATAAACTGGAGTCAATTGTTAAATCATGATATTTTACCCTTAAAAAGTTTGTAATGAAGCTAGCACACTCACATAGTTAAGGCATTCATATTTAAACTAAAACTGGAAATTTCTTTCTTTTTCGTTAGAGTGAAGCAAGTTAGCACACATGCAGGGAATTTGAAACTCACGGATGGAAAAGAAAAGGCACCGAACACATGCATCAAACCGACCATGGCACCTCAATGCAGAAAGTTGAAAACACACAAGCAGGAAACAGCAACCATGGCAACTCACAAATGCAGAAAACACATGCAGAAAAGCAAGGAAAAGTAGCACATGAAGCACATGCAGGAAATCACACTCACGGTGCACATGCAGAAAATGGAAAAGCAAGCTCACACATGCATCAAACCGACCATGGCACCTCAATGCAGAAAGTTGAAAACACACAAGCAGGAAACAGCAACCATGGCAACTCACAAATGCAGAAAACACATGCAGAAAAGCAAGGAAAAGCAGCACATGAAGCACATGCAGGAAATCACACTCACGGTGCACATGCAGAAAATGGAAAAGCAAGCTCACACATGCATCAAAACAGCCAGCCATCACTCGAATAGCACACATGCAAAGCAACTCAAGGATGAAAACACACATGCAGGAAATGTGGAACACAGCAGTTCACACATGCAGAAAGTGAAAGCACACATGCAGAAATCAACAACTCAGCAGCTCACACATGCAGCAACTCACGGCTGGAACTCAAAGCAACACCTGCAGAAAAACTCAGCAAGAAGCTCATGCAGAAACTAACGTGGGCAGCACCTCAATACAAATCAAAAGAAGAAGCACATGCAAGTCTCATGGAACACACTCATACACAATGCAGAAAAGCAGAAAAAAAACATGCAGGAAATGCATCACTCGGCACATGCAGAAACAACACCACATGCAGAAAAAGAAAACACTTACAGAAACCAAACACATGCAGAAAACAGAAAAAAAAAAGAAGAAGAAAGCAACAAGCACATGCATGAAAGTATCACTCGGCACATGCAGAAGCAGCACACATGCAGCACACAGCATCATTCACGATTGCAGAAAATGAAGAAGCAGAAAAAAATAATGCAGAAAACAGAAAAAGAAGAAGCAGCAGCAGCACATGCAAAAGATGAACTCAGCTCACTCATCACACGGGCAACACTTATAAAAACTAGGTGGACGGAAGCAGCAAGGGAGTTCTTTTGGGGGGAGACACACGGGTTTTACTTTTCTTTGGTAGCAGTTTGTAGTTTAAATACAGTTTATTTTTCCTGCAGTTTGACGGAGAGGAGAGGCTTTCATTTCTTGTTTTTCCTTCGGGTAGGAAGCTTAGAGCAGTAGTTTTTTTTTTTCTTATTTACATAGCAAACGGAAGTGGCTGGAGTTTTGGGTTGTTTTTTTTTGTTTTCAGTTTTGTCTCTTTGGGCGGCTTGTTGTTCTTTTGTTTTCTTTTCGCTCTTGTTAGTTTAGAACTTAAGTACGGCTGGAATTTATTTTACTGTCATTTTCCTTATCTTTTCATTTACGTTAGCAGCTGTTAATTCGAAGAGTCAGATTCATTTTTTTGCTTTACGTTTTAGTGTTTTTTTTTTTAGTTATTATTTCAGAGGATTCATTTTCAGTTTTATTTTTTTTGTTGCCCAGTTTTCTTTCCTAAATTCTTAGTTGAGCCGGCGTGGAATTCTTAGTGTTATTTGTTTTATTTATTTATTTTACAGATTTTTTTATGACTTCACTTAGATTTATTTTTGTTACTAAAAATATCATATGTGACTAATTTCTAAAGCTTGGGTTGTGGAATGAGATTTAATTTATTTTAGATTCTAGTTTGATGCAATATTTTGTTATTTAATGTTGATTTCACTAAATTACTAATCGGATTCAAATGGAAAATAGATTGCGGCTCTTGCTCTTGTTTTGTTGTTGACGTAAGGCACAACAAAAGCTTGAATTTATCAAGGCCTCTTTCGATTGATTATGAATATAAATTTGGCTAGTAAATTAGAGAATTTCTTGAGAAAATATTGCAAAAACGTGAGCTTAATTTTTATCTTCCGAATATCAATTCCTTGACTGGATTGTTAATCGAGAAATTATCTAGAATCTGAAATAAAAAGAATCTCAAACCCAACCCAAGTGTTTGGTTTATTGTTTCTTGCAAGTTTAATTCATTTGCTACACACTTTCTCTAAGTCTCTTAGTTTTAGTAATTTTAGAAACATAGATCCACATCCATTTTCATCTTTCATAATCGATACATCTTTTACACAAAGAAAATCTCACAAACGCTTTGATAACCCATTGTCCCTGTGAATTCGATCTTGGGACTTACCCTTGTATTACTTTGACAGCTTCTACGCTTGGAAGACAACATTATAAGCTGAGTCATTATTCCTGCAAAGGGTAGATCCTGTGGGGGTGAATTTGGGAGGTCCAAATTCCCAACAGTATCCACGTGTGAGGGGAACTATAAAGAGACAAACACAATTCTTTTTTGTTTGGGACATTTCCACAAACACCTTACGTTCACAATCCAAAATCAAGAACTTTAACAAAAAAAAAAAAACCACAACCATTTCCTCAATACATTCTTTCACACAATGAAAATAATCTACACAGTCCAATTTCTAATTTGAATAAGAAATAATAAACTAGAATTTGGAGCAAATTCCTAAATTTAAAGTCCTAAAAATTAAAATTACTAATTGGAAAAAACTGTAGGAAGAAGGCACTGCGGTGATGCTGGCGTGAAGCAATCTACGACAGAGTGACGTTAACGGTGGAATCGTGCTTGGTCGTGGGCTGTGGCATTGTGAAGCGTGAGAGGAACCAAGGAGTGAGGAACTGAGAAATGAAGGGAAGTAGGAACAAAGGAATAAGGAAGAAGAAGAAGAACATACCAGGCTAGTCGTGTGCAAAACAGCATCGTTCCTATTTAAATGGAACGGCGTCATTCCAATACTCAGTTAGAAAAGATTCAGATGTAAAACGGCATCTTTTTGCATCTAGATTTTTTTTAAAGTCAGAAGTCGGAGTTGGAATTTGGAGTCCAGAGGTGCTCCGATTCAGACTCCGACTTCCGTTATAGAGTCGGAATTACTCCGATTCCGACACCGATTTCCAAACACTTAGATGCCATCGGAGTCAGAATCAGAGCGTGAATCGGAGGGATCGAAATTTTGCACACCTCTACTATTAATGTAATTGGTTGCGTTATTTTTTTAAATATAAAATAATTATTTTGATTAATCATAGTAATAGAGTGTACAAATAGTACGTAAAAGTGACTGTATCTAACGTAACTATTTTATTAATCATTGTTTGTACTTTATAAAACCAAAATTAAATTTAGATACTGTGGTATAAAAATAAGGAACATTAATTTTCACTTCCCTAGATTTGTACTTTTATGGTTATATCGGATTTTGAAAGTTTAAAACTAGGACCCGATGGTCAAGTTTCAAAATATTTTTTTCCGTTAGTAATCCGTTACTCTCCCTACGAAGACGACATCTGTCACAATATGTACAATCAACAACTCAAATTTTAAAGAAGGAAAATATTTTAAATATAAAAGGGTTATATAAAAATAGATCTAACGGATTTTATGAATCTATATCAGTTTGTGGGTTTACTTTATTTAATTTCTTTAAATTCACAAATTAATGTAGTTTTAAATAATCACAACCAGCATACTACGTCAGCATAAACAGTAAAAAAATTAAGAAATTGGTATTAGAAAATTTTAAAAATAAGTAAACCTAAGTTTTTTTAATTCTATTAAAAAATAATAACACATAAGTTTTTTTAATTCTATTAAAAAATATAAAATAAAAAAATTTCTAAACTAAAATTTTATCTATTTTAATTTTCTATTTTGCTGATTTTCCAATATTATAGATTGATTTTATTTTTATTTTTCTTTTTGCTTAATTTTTTTTGAATGTTTGATAATCTCTATTGTTTATGTTGACGTGACATGTTATGGCACATGTCGTTTTCTTATAATTGACCATAATGTTGTGGTAATTGCCACGATAGAAGTTCTCGTCAGGCGAGTAATGGTGTCCTAATGGGGGATCATTTAGAAAGTTGACCAATGACCATAATCCTAGGTGTTAGTTCTAAACATTTTAAACTAGAGATACCAATTTTGAAAAGCAGCAAACTCAGAGACCTAAACAGCAATGTTATTTCATATTTCAGTCAATCTCTTAATTATTTAATATAACCTAGATATTTCTTAAATTTGAAAACAAAGCAGTTATAAAAAAAAAAAAATCTATATATAATTATTTTTACGTATTCTTTTGTATACTTCACAAATATGATTAGTTGCGTAACTTTTTTTAAATAAAAATTTTTATTTATAAACCTCATACACCACACACAACTCTTTTTATTATTTTTTTAATTTTTTTCTCCTATTAAATGTGTAATATATGGATAATGAGTAAAAAAATTCAATTATTTTAAGAAAAATAAAACTAAAAAAAAATTTAAAATAAAAAAATAAAAAAAAGTGTAATATATGGTGTGTGTAGTTTATGAATAGTAAAGTTTTTTTTAAATATAAATTAATTATATTCAATCATATCAATAAAATACGTAAAAATTCACTAACCTTAATTTTATCAAATGGGTTTACTTTTTTATGAATTCAGCATTTACATCCTTTTCAAAAAAATCAATATGTTGTTCACAAACTCTGAAAAGGACTGATAAGGCTTATCCAGGGGAAAGTTGCGGTCCAGTTGAACCTCTTTTCTTTTTCTAACAAATAATTAAATATATTATTTTCCTTCCGTTTAAAATTTTAAAATAAATAATTATTTCAAATCATATCAGAACAAAAGTTATGAGATGGTGTGTTAGATCCTACAAAAATAAATTTACAAACTAACCTACTTGATATGGTGTGTTAGATCATAAAGTCACTTTTATATATATAAATTACTATATTAAACGTGAAGTTTAATTTATGTTTAAAAATTACTCATCTACCTTCTAAAGATGTAAAATTATTTATTAAATATTTTGTAATAAGAATTTATTAATATATTTTTCTTTTTAGATGCAATGGCTAATTAATTGATTTAGTTTTTGTTTGCATATTTTTTAATACTTTTAATTTTGAGAAAAAAAATCTAAACCATAGACAAATTAGGTAATGCCTCGTTTGTTTACCCAAACCTAAATGATCTCATCTCATCATTACAAATGTTTCAAATCTTTGTATAAAATATAATAAATAATTTAACTTTTTCAAATCTCAAAACAAAATTAATATTAAAAAATTATATTATAATAATATTTTATTCAACTTTCAACAAAACATCTCATCTCCTCTTATCTAAACTGTGTAACCAAATGACATCTTCCTCCTCAAAACTTCATGGTTAAGGAATATTGTTTTCAAAACTATTATCACTTCAATGTAAATTGTTAGAACCTATTTCTTGTCACTTTCCTTTCATTCACTTTTCATTGGAATTTATTTATATTTCTTATTTGACTCCTTATCTGTCCATAACTTTTCAATTTTTTGTATTTTTTTGCCACTTTTGGTTTGTTTAGAAGATTTTTCATCTTCCCACTACCGTCAAACTTACATAACACGTTTAATTTTGGTCATTTTTGTCAACTCTGGTTGCCTTCTTGGCTTGGTTTCTCTTTAAAATATTTTTTTTTTATTCAAATTAGAAGCATCTATGTTTTATTTGTTTTAGGGGTGGTTCGGTAACTTTAGTTATACAAAACCAAAGTATCTTGTATTATATAATTATTATAATTTTTTCAAATTTTGATACAAAATATAATAAAAAATTTAACATTTTTAAATCTTAAAAAAATAATATTATAATAATATTTTATTTAATTTTTCACCGTGACGCAATATATTTTTCCCTTTATCCTAATAGTTAAACCTTAACAAAGAAATAAATTATATAGATTTCATAGTGAAGGTTAAGCGATCGATTTAATAATTAAAAGATGATATTGTGTATATAAATATATATAACTTGAAGGAAAAAAATGTATTTCTTACAATATTAATTTGAGAAATTCTAAACCCACTGAGAGATGAGTCCCGATAGTGTGTCCAGAATCTTTTTTTTTTTTTATTTAATGATTTAAAAGTATTTTTTAATGAGGTTATAAATTTTTTTTAAAAGAAATATTTAAAAATATTAAAAAAAATTGCTATTCTCGAGATCGAGCACTGCTCTATAATTTTAAGTTTGGTAAGCGAAGAAATGATGATAATTGGGTGGTGGGTGAAAGGTCATGGTTGGGTAAAGGTCGGTAATGGGCATGCCTAATTGCTAGCTAGTGTGAACAAATCGTTTTCAATATTATCTATCATTACGGGACAAGTTTGTTGGAAGCTTTAGGTAGTTGAAAGTAGATTGCGACAAGTAGCAGAGAAGATTAATGGCCCCGACTCCAGAGATTATGGAAAGATATCTTGGCTTTGCAATTGAGTTACGTTGACTGCTCCGATGCACTAATACTGATGAGCTTTGAGAGAAAAAAATACGTGTCGTACTACTATTGGAACACCAAATTGTATGTACACAAATCGGTTATTATCTTGATCAGATTTGATACATCTATATCCACAAATCTGTGCGGTTTTAGATGGCTTCTGTGATTTGTTTCTGGTTTGTCGGATTGTTGATTGTTGGACGGTGGGTATGGACCTGGACGGCACATTGCAAAATAGTGCAACACTACTGATAATGGATGTAACCTACCAGTAGAAAAGGATAAGAAAATAGCATGTTTTCTTCGAAGAAAAGCGCCTCCAATGCGTAGAGAGAATATTAAAGTTTTTAGATGATTCCAACAGGTTCCAGGTACCAAATGTAAAGGACTCACTACTGAGCCAACAGAGGCCTTACATACGAACTCAACCAAATAAACAGACCCAGGCACATGGCCCACTTACATAGACTCAAAACAAGTAAATAACATATTAGACCCACTAACACTAAGCCCACGTTGGCAAGCCTCTGGCCCATGAACCTAGTCATGTACTTCCCTCTCTGAACACATTCGAACACAAACACAACACTTAAAACACAAAAACACTCTATTCCTTCTATCAATCTTCTTCACGTGAGCTAGGGTTTGATTGCCCAACTTCTCCATGCTGTGCGCCGCTCCTTCACTCCTTCCACCATCTGAGTCGGTGCTTGTTACATGTCTCCCCTGTTCAAAACACATTGTCTGCAATGTGAGAGAAATCTTCCTTGAGCTTCAAATACCCTTCCCATGTTGTGTCGGTAGCCCCTTGTCCTTTCCACCGAACCAAGAGCTCCACCCAAGCTTGGTTCCCGGCCATAACAATGCTCCAGTTCAAGATCTCCTCCAGTTCGGGCTAAACCAGTCCTTCATCGTCCACTGGTGGCAGTGTGGATAAGGCAGTGATTTGGTTTCCAAGCTTCCTCTTGGGTTGAGACACATGGAAGGTGGGATGGATCCTTGAAGAGGAGGGGAGATCAAGTTTGTAGGCCACCTTGCCGATTCTCTATGAGATGCAAAACAGCCCAAAGAACCAAGAGCTAGCTTGAGGCTATGTCGTTGAGCCACCGTGCTTTGCCTATATGGTTGAAGCCGTAGGTATACTTCCTCACCTACGCTGAATTGTTGTTCCTTGCGTTTGAGATCTAAGTACTTTTTCATTCGATTCTGTGCATTGATGAGATTTTGTTTGAGCATTCGTGAAATCTAGTCCCGAGTCCTTAGAGTAGTATACATATAGTTCAGTAGTCTAGGAGGTTATTGTTTGTAGAGGGCCTCATTGGGAGTTGTTTGGGTGTATGAGTGTTGGACAGAGTTGTACCACCACTCAACCAGGGGATCCCACCTCACCCAATCTTTAGGCCTCTCCCCATTGAAATATCTAAGGTAATTCTCCACAATCTTGTTCACGGCGTCTGACTGTCCATCTGTTTGAGGGTGGTACGTCATGCTTAAAGAAAGTTGAACTCCCTGCAAGGAAAAATCTCTTGCCAAAACTGGCTGGTAAATGTCAGCGTGAGAGATAATGGACTGTGCCATCCGTTGTAGTTTGAAAATGTGCTTAAAAAACATATAGGCAATATCCCTAGCTGTATAGGGGTGCTTGATAGGAATAAAGTAGCTATATTTGGTCAGCCTATCGACCACCACCCACCAAGCATTGAATCCTTGGGATTTAGGCAATCCCTCCACAAAATCCATGGTTATATGAGCCTATGATTATGTCAACACAGGTAGTGGTTATAGAAGCCCACTAGGTAGGGTGTTGTCCACCTTAACTCGTTGGCACACATCACAATTCAGGATAAACGCCTTAACATTCTTCTTAAGACTTCCCAATAGAAATCTCTCAGCATTCGGTGGATGGTCTTCTTGTCATAAACCGAATGACCACCCCTAGGGCTTCTTTGTAACAGTTCCAGTAGCCTATTTTTGAATTCCTCATGCTTGGGGACATACAATCTGTCTTTATGCAGCAAAAGCCCTCCCTTATGGTGTACTTAGGGCCCAACTTGCCCTCCAAGAATAACTTAATAAGGTTCTATACTTAGGACTCAACTTCCCCTTTAAATTATCCATCCACTGCACATTAGGGAATGAAATCAGCATTAGTTCAGCCTTCCCTTCCATATCCTTGATAGGACATCGGCCACCCTATTCTCCACCCCTTTTTAATACTCCACCACAAAATCATACCCTAGCAACTTGGTAATCTAGAGTTATTGCATTGGGGTGCCCACCTTTTGGTCTAAAAGGCGCTTGAGACTTTGTTGGTTAGTGTGCACCAAAAAAGCCTGCCCCAATAGATTATGTTGTCACTTAAAAATAGAAGAAACTAAGGCAAACGACTCTTTCTCATAAGTGGACATCATAAGAGCCATTCCCTTTAATGCTTGGTTGAAAAAAGCTAAGAATTTACCTTGCTACATTAAAACAACCCCATTGGCATTGCCCAAGGCATCGCACTCAATAGTAAAGGATTTTAAGAAGTTTGAAAGGGCTAAAACAGGAGGTTGGGTGACAGCCTCCATAAGCTTGTGAAAGGTCAACTATGCCTCCTCACTCCACTTGAAAGCATCTTTCTTCAACATTTGGGTTAGGGGAGAAGTAATTCTCCCATAGCCTTTTATGAACCGACGGTAGTACCCTGTTAGCCCTAAGAAACCCCTTAGGCCCTTGAGAGAATTGGGTAAGGGCCAATCTTTCAATGCTTTTCGTTTATTGGGATCTTCCCACACTCCTTCCACGGATATGAGATAGCCCAAATAGGCTACTTCCTTGTATCCGAAGTGACATTTGGATCGCTTAGCGTACAACTTGTGTTGTAGTAATATGTTAAGGGTAACTTGGAGGCGTTGCACGTGCGCCTCCATTGTTTTGGTGTACACAAGAATATCATTAAAAAAAAAGTATAAATTTTCTTAAATGGGGATTAAATACCTCGTTCATGAGGTTTTGGAAGGTGGATGGTGCATTAGTTAGCCCTAAGGGCATGACTAAGAATTCGTAATGGCCCTCATGCTTCCTAAACAATGTCTTGGGGACATTTTCTGGTTTAACGAGGATTTGGTGGTAGCCCAACTTCAAATCCAGCTTTGAAATTTTTTTTGCTCCAGGCAGTTCATCCATAAGCTCTTCCACCACCGAGATAGGGTATTTATCCTTGATGGTGACATTACTGAGGCCCTGGTAGACACTTAACCCCCACGTACCATAAGCCTTATGAACTAGCAGCACTGGGGATGAATATGGGCTTTGACTAGGCTGTATAACCCCAGTCAAGAGTAGCTCCTGCAATATTTTTTCAATCTCTTCCTTTTGGTAATAGGGGTATCGATAGGGCCTTTGAGAGATGGGTTTGGTTCTGGGTAGTAAGTTTATGGCATGGTCGTGGGTTCGGGATGGGCAATCCTTTGAGATTTAAAATACATTAGTGAACTGCTGTAATAGGTGCTGTAACTCTGCTAGAACAACTTCTATAGCTATTGAGTTGGTGGGTTTCACCTCTTCCATCACTTGTAAAATTATGCCCATTTTTCTAGCCCATCAAATCCAGGCAATTCATGAGGTTTTGGAAGTTGGATGGTGCATTAGTTAGCCCTAATGGCATGACTAAGAATCGTAATGACCCTCATGTTTCCTAAACAATGTCTTGGGAACATCTTCTAGTTTAACAAGGATTTGGTGGTAGCCCGACTTCAAATCCAGCTTTGAATTTTTTTTTTTTTTTTGCTCCAGGCAGTTCATCCATAAGCTCTTCCACCACCGAGGTAGGGTATTTATCCTTGATGGTGACATTACTGAGGCCCTGGTAGACACTTAACCTCCATGTACCATAAGCCTTATGAGCTAGCAGCACTGGGGATGAATATGGGCTTTGACTAGGCTATATAACCCAGTCGAGAGGAGCTCTTGTAGTATTTTTTCAATCTCTTCCTTTTGGTAATAGGGGTATCGATACGGCCTTCGAGAGATGGGTTTGGTTCTGGGTAGTAAGTTTATGGCATGGTTGTGGGTTCGAGATGGGGCCAATCCTTTGGGATCTAAAAATACATCAATGAACTGTTGTAACAGGTGCTATAACTCTGCTAGAAGAACTTCTATAGCTGTTGAGTTGGTGGGTTTCACCTCTTCCATCACTTGTAAAATTATGCCCACTTTTCCAGCCCATCAAATCCAGGCAGTTCATGAGGTTTTGGAAGTTGGATGGTGCATTAGTTAGCCCTAAAGGTATGACTAAGAATTCGTAATGGCCCTCATGCTTCCTAAACAATGTCTTGGGAACATCTTCTGGTTTAACAAGGATTTGGTAGTAGCTCGACTTCAAATCCAGTTTTGAAATTTTTTTTGCTCTTGGTAGTTCATCCATAAGCTCTTCCACCACCGAGATAGGGTATTTATCCATGATGGTGACATTACTGAGGCCTTGGTAGACACTTAACCTCCACGTACCATAAGCCTTACGGACTAGCAGCACTGAGGATGAATATTGGCTTTGACTAGGCTGTATAGCCCCAGTCGAGATGAGCTCCTGCAATATTTTTTCAATCTCTTCCTTTTGGTAATAGGGGTATCGATAGGGCCTTCGAGAGATGGGTTTGGTTTTGGGTAGTAAGTTTATGGCATGGTCGTGGGTTCAGGATGGGGGCAATCCTTTGAAAATACATCAGTGAACTGCTGTAATAGGGGCTGTAACTCTGCTAGAATAGCTTCTATAGTTGTTGAGTTGGTGAGTTTCACCTCTTCCATTACTTGTAAAATTATGCCCCTTTTTCCAGCCAATCAAGCTTCTTTAAAGTTCCTTCCTCAATCATTTTAGCCCCTGCCAATCCATGAATGGACACGTCTTTTCCTCCGTACTGAAACTACATTATCAACTTTTCAAAATTCCATAAAATTGACCCCAAGTCTCTTTGCCAATTAATTCCCAAGACTATGTCACAACCCGCTAAGACCAATACATGGACATCCACTGCGAAAATAGCCCCCTGAATTAACACCTAGACAACCTTACATTTCCCTTCACTAGGCAGCAATTCCCCATTGGCAACTCTCATCTTCACCCTCTCATTGATGTCAAGAGGAAGTTTATTTCTTTTTATAACTGCTAGGTCCAAAAAACTATGAGTAGACCCCGAATCCAACAAGATAGTAACCCATTGGTTGCCAATTTTTCCCTTAACCCTCATGGTTCTCTGGTTGTGAGACCCGATTAGTGCATGGAGTGAAATTTCGGGACTGCTTTGGTTTGTAGCCAAATCGGGGGGGTTGTGTTTCCTCACCTTGGCCACTATCACATAGCTTATCATCACAAGCCACTATTATTTCATTTTCTAGCAACACCTCCTCCAACAAGTACAACTTAGGCCTTAGGCACTTGTGCCCTAGGTTTCATTTTGCATCACAATAATAACAGAGTCCCTTTTTCATCTGCTCTTGCATTTTCTGTTGGTTAATATTCTATATGGGTAGGGATGGCTTTGAAAATGGTTTGTTGGCATTTGGTGGGTTTTTATGATAGGAAAATGGTGACTAGTTGGGAGTCTTAAGGATACCAGGGTCTGGGGAGTAGTTAAGGCTAAATCTGGTTGGATTTTTCTTAGTTAGGTTAATCTTTTCTTCTTGTATTTTGGATAAAATGTAGGTTGAGGTTAAATTAGAGGGGTTAAAATCTTAACAGTCAACTAAATGTCATCTCTTAGCCCACTAATAAATGAACTGAGTTTGTAAGGGTCTGTCAATGCCTTTAATATGCTAGCTAAGGTTTCAAACCTTGCTTTGTAGTCATCTACGGTACCATTTTGTTAGGGCCTCCATGGGGTCACCATATACATTAGGGCCAAATCTCACTAATAAGGCCTTACTAAAAGTGTCCCAATCATGAATCTGACCAGATTCTTCTAACCCTTGGAACCAAGTGAGGGCCTTACCCTCCAATGTGAAATGAGGCAAGTCTTAATTTGTGTTGTGGTAGTGTGTTATGAAAAGTAAAAAACTGAAGCACCTTATAAATCCAACCTGGAGGATCTTCGTTGTGGAACACCGAAAAATCAAGTCTGATGGTGCAAGCTTGGATCTCGCCTTGGGGCTAATGTGAGACCTGCTCCTCACGGTTCTGAACATCTGAAGAAGAGTCTCCATTGTTGTTTCACCTCTGCATTTCCATAGTCAAGACTATGAGCTATTGCATAATAGCATCTAGTTGTGCCTTTTGATGGTTGTCACTTCTATTTCCAGCACCTCGTTTGTTTGTTTCACAGAGTTAAGACCATTTTATAGTTGGTTCATTCTTGTGCCTTCAGCCATGTTTGTAATATTGAGATATAGAGAATCAGTATTTCTGATACCACTTGTAACATTGCTGATAATGGATATAACGGACTAGTAGAAAATGATAAGAAATTAACACTGCTTTCTTCGAGGGAAAGCACCTCCAATATGTAGAAAGGAGATAAATAGGATTTTTTATTAAAGCTTTTAGATGATTCCAACAGGTTCTCGGTACCAAATGTAAAGGACTCACTATTGGGCCAATAGGGGCCTTATATACGGACTCAACCAAATAAACAAACCCAGACACAAGGCCCACTTACACAGACTCAAAACAAGTAAATAACATACTAGACCCACTAACACTAAGCCCACGCTAGCAAGCCTCTGGCCCATGAACCCAACCGTGTACTTTCCCCTTTGAGCACATCAAAACACGAACACAACACTTAGAACACAAAAACACTTCGTTCCTTTTGCCAGTCTTCTTCATGTGGGCTAGGGTTTGACTGCCCAACTCTTCCATGCCATGCGCCACTCCTCCACTCCTTCCACCATCTGAACCGGTGCTTGTTACAAATAGCCATCTCACCTAGGTGGGGGCAGGGTGCCTGGCTATCCATCCGCATCGAGTGACGATGCCTTCCAACATACCCTAGTCTATTTATCTTCTTAGGATTGTCTCACTTTTTAGTGCTATGACTTCCCATTCACTAGTAAGCCCAATAAAGGCAGGAATCGTGCTACCGGTACTTCCACCATTGCCCTTTCTCTCCCTTGCTTCCTTGCCTCCATGCACGTTCATACTCGAGCGCGCCCCTCGGAAACTTGGGTGGATTGCACATGAGCCTCTTTCCAACTTCCGATTATTACAACCACCTCTTTCTTATTTTCTCTCCTCCTTTACTCTTTCTTTTCTGGCTTCGCCCGCATCCTTTGCCTTTCTATCCGCATTGTCCGTTTTCTCTTTTTGTGGATCTATTAGTGCTCTCAATGTATCTTCTGCATTGACAACGTCATTGGCCCTGTTCATGAATTCTCACAAATTCATTGTGTCTTCCTCGCCAACTCCGCCATGAAGGGTCTTCAAGGCCATACCCCACCTAAGAGTGTTGCCAACGTCAATTTCTCATTCTAATCATATGCTTTTAGGAGCTCTTAGTTGAATCGGGTAAAGTACCCCTTTAGGTTTTCGTCCTCCTACTACTTCACCGAAAGAAGGTAGGCGGCGGGCCATCTCCTCCTTTTACTCGCCATGAATTGCATGATGAACTACCTACAAAACTCCTCAAAACTATTGATCAAGCCTGCCCATGTATATTGTTGAACCACACTCTCACCACGCCTTTGAGAGTTAATGGGAAGTCTCTACATGCAATCTCTCTTGGGAATCTGTGTAAGCTCATATAGGCTTTGAAGGTTTCCAGATACTCTACTAGGTCCTTGGACCCATCAAAAAGATCTATTTCTGGGACTTTAAACTTTGGTAGGAGGGGCATTGCCATTATCTCCCTACTATAGGATAGGTATGTGCTATTGAGCAAGTTGTCAACTGATGACGACACTTTCACTCATTTTGCCATCTCCTCGTATCAGTCCATAAGGTCCCACAAGCTGTCTACATCCTTTTCTTCTTCTTTTAGTCATTCTGGGTCAGACTTCCTTCGCTTTGGAACTACTCATTGGGCTACTTATCATGATCTAGACCTCCACCTCTTTCAGATGCTACATCCTTTCATTTTATGGATTTGTTCTTCCCTTACAAGACCTCTATCTCCAAAGTTATTTTCTACAACCTTTCTTCCATCTCTATGAACCTTCTATCCATATCGTTGTTCATTTGTCCCTCCATTGCAATCGCTTCCTGGTCACAAATTGTGTGAGAATGTGTGGTAACAGACATTCGAATCTTGTCTCATTATGAATTTCCCACAAACGACACCAAACTATTAATGTAGTTTCCAATGGTATCCTTCACATACACTACCAACCTACAACAAGAACATAAGTCTCAGGGAACCCAGTGGAGGATGCTTTCGATCGTTAAGTTAAAGAGGGAGCTACTTCTCTCAATAATGAATTTAGAATTTGTTTAGAACATACATGGTATGTAGGGTATTTATAGGGGTTGGGGTGTTCTACTATGGTAATATTATTTTAGGGACACCATTCTTGGTGCCCAGTTAGGAATGTTACCTTCTGAGCTTGATTTAGTCGTTGAAAGTGTTCTTCTGGTGCATGTATCTCCTTCGAGCTTATTATGTGGATTCTGAGCTTTCAAGATACCATTAATTAATATTTACAATTGTGAACATGACATCCTTTTGAGCTTTATCTTTGGGTCCGTACAGTGTATTTTGCATAACTTTATCCTCTGCTCGCCCTTGGTCATGTGAGCTCCTCATTACTTCATTCTTCGCCATCTAGCCTTTCTTCGCCAACACCATATATATTTGAACCCTAAAATGCTAATTCAAAATTAAATAAATATTATTAATCTTGACATTAATTAAAATTGGATAAAGAATTGTTACATACACCTGTTCACTTCCCTCTAGATGTTATTTAGGGTCAGTCTTGTAATTCAAATGGGAATGGGACATACACATATGCCCTTTGCATTACCACAAACTCGTTTGGCATTAGATGTGGTTGAAAAATAGTGTAGGAAGAAATAATTATTAGAATTACTATTCGGTTGTAAATATTATGACACTTTGTTCCTCAATAAAGGACCTAGCGAAGATATGTGGTGCCAAGGGTGCCAACCAGTCGGCAACACCTAGAGTTCTAATTGAAAATAGGCATGCAATGCTCAAATGGAAGTGCACATGTAAGTAAAAAGGCTTTAAAATCACAGCGGAGAAAATAAAGGTTCAGTTAGAGACTAAAATACTATTTGTACCAGAGGTCTAACCATAAATAGGTTCATTAATTAATTTCACAAATATCCACATGTTACTTCATTTCCCATATAATGTAATACAGTACCATCCATTTCATTTCCTATGTGTAGGTACGACAAGCCACACATGATTTGTCGCCTGGCTAAATAATACATTTCTAAAATGTTACAAACACTATTAATGGAGATAGGCCTTCATTGCTATTCCTCAAGCGGGTTTGGTCTTTCTTCCTTGGGTACCTCTATTAGAACTAACTTCACATTAAAGTCTACGGTTCCAATAAATGAAACTATAGGTAGGTTAAACAGCTGTTACAAAAATGCTAGTGAGAGACAATGCATGTGAAGATGTCATGCATTGTTTCATGTAAAAACCTGTGAACACGTGTATTTGTGTGTGGTGAGGAATCACCCTCTAAGAAAAATACTTGCATCCATAGTCAAGACATGGAACCACCCTCTGAGTAAAACACAAGTATATAAGCATGGCGAGGAATCACACTCTAAGGAATTAACCTCTATGTAAAACTCAAGTATATGCATATATATGCATTACCAAGGCAAGGAATCACCTTCATCTTGAACATGTAAAACTCATCATACCACTTCGTATAGATTCTCTTTATATAAAGTCTCATTACATAAAATGTCAAGCAAAGGAAATCACTTCACCATCTGGCTTGGGGAATCACTCTCACTCGACCAGCATGCAAGCTGATTTGCCCGTTTCAAATCATCAATAATGCCAAGCAGGGGAAATCATTTCATCGTTTGGCTCGAGGAATCACTCCCACCCAACCAACGTCCAAGCCGATTCATCTGTTTCCAATTATCTAATACACACATCGAAGTATACATGTTGCACTGGTGACACATTCTACCTGGCCAACCAACTCTAAGACACTATACATGATACGCCCAGAGAATCTCTTGACCCATCTATTTAAGTGAGGCCAATACGAAAGAATTCTACCCCGATCATTAAGAAAACACACACTCTATCCGTATGAAACTCATGGCAATGTGTCATACGAATGGCCCGGGTAAACCTCAACACGTCCATGATTATTGACACAAGGTAAAACTCACACACACAAAATCACATCAACAATCTGAAACATTCAAACATCAAGATCTCAATATCGTAGTGTAAAAATATTATTAGATATATTGCAGGAAAATATTTATTAAGTCATGAGCGGAAAAGGGAAAGATACAGAATATGCAATGCTAGAATTCACAACATACCCACAACATTTACCCTAGATTTTCAGTACTGTCTTAGAAGCTAACCTAACTCACAATATTAGAAACACCACGACGGCACTGGCATTACTCCCTCCAAAGCTACTTGTTCTCCTTAAAGATTCCAACTCCAAAGAGACTCGAACACTTACTATCTCGAAAGTAAGATTTTGACTTTTACCTTAAGCCATTTAACAACGGGATTGCTAGGTATCCTTCTAACTATTGATGTGCCCTAACAGGACCCCTTTAGTCTCAATCGTCCATCTACAAGATAACAGAGATAGACTAAGAGGACAAGGCACGCACGTTCTTGCAGCTTGTCTTTAGTCCAGTCCATAGTACCTCCTCAAATATGGATCTCCCACGTGGCATTGGATTATACCTCTAAGTTTAGAAGATATGATCTGCAGGATGTGTCCTTTCTTTTGTAGACCCATTCTAGATGTGACCTTTTAGATAGTGTATGGGCCTTTGCATATGGAACTGCTATCTTCTGAGCATTTTTGTGTTATCTGAGAAAGCTATCTCATATGTATTGATATTTTCCTTGACTGTTGCTCACTTTAGACTCATATCTCACCCTTTGTTGAGCATTTCTCACCTTTGTACAATTGGCACATTTTTCCAGAACTACGAGCCTCTTTAGCTCCTCATTATTCGGCTAGGTACTTGCTCAACCAGCCCTAAGTGAAAATTCTTTGCCACACCCTATGCTGCTATGTGTTTACCACGATTTCTACATTCTGTTGTTCACCCCATTGGACTAACTTGACTTTGCATACCACCGTTGTCTAGTCTTCTCTTGCCTCCTTCATCGGCTACTTTTAGTGCACCTGTTGACACTACTCTCTCGAATTCTAGCTCCTCCAATAGATTTTGCACCGTAAGACTTTGGTGAATCCTCACCCTTGTTTTCTCTCTCATCATGCACCGAGACCATTTGTTTCTCCCAACATGTTGCTATTGTTGTGCCATCGTGGCCCAACATCTCTGTTATTAAGGCTCTAACCTTTCAAGAACTTACATCATATTGGCGGCATTCCTCCTCTGCTTGTTGTCCTTCTGCTTCTAACCTCATCACTTCGCATCGTTCTTCCATGAATCGATGAATTATTGTGGGTAGTCCAACTGCCCTTTGTGCTGTCCTTCTCTCACATGGTTATAGTTTTAGAGCTCTGTGTGGTAATCTAAAAGACAGTTGAAGGGTCATTTATACCAACATTCCATCCTTCAAATTGCCTAACTATGATTATTTTGTGCATTAAAAATCACTTATTATGACTTAAATAAATATGGAAACTGCTCTTGCGTGACCCACTCACTTTCCCATGTAAACTCCTCACTTCCTGTATCTCACCATTGCACATTTACCAATGGTATGGTTTTAGATCATAATCTCTGCTCATTCTAGTCTACGATTCGTACTGGTCTTTCTTCATAGGTAAGATTCAGTTGCAGTGGAACCATATTTGAGGTAATCATTTGGGGTTGTTGGTTCCTGAAATTCTTCCTTAATGAGGAAGTGTTAAACACGTTATGAATTCCTTCATACTCTTCCAATATTGCCACTCTATACACTATTCGGCCTACCTTCTCCATCACTTTGTAAGGCCCAATATATCTTGGGCTTAATTTCCCTCTCAGCTCAAATCTCTTTACTCCTTTCATGGGTGATATCTTGAGATACACACAGTCACATTCCTCAAAGGTTAACTCTCTTCTCCTTACATCGGCGTAGCTCTTCTACCTTGTCTAGATCGTGGCCATCCTTTTCTATATGAGTTTGACTTACTCTCTCATCTCTTGGATGATCTCTGGCCTAAATGCTCTAGCCTCCCCTACCTCATGCCAACATAATGGCGACCTACACTTTCTCCCAGATAGAGCCTCGTAAGGGGCATCTGAATGGTCACCTAGTAGCTATTGTTATAGGCAAATTCGATGCTTTCTGTAACAGCCCACTAAAATAATCAGTTTTGGATTCTTTCCCGACAGCAATCACATCTCTCTCGTCTTTACCCTCATCTGGAATCACGCGTATAGATTATCTTTTCCGTAAATCACGTAATTTGTTATTCACCGACAGCTGTTAAATCATGAACAGTTTTATCCTAAGCGTTGTACCTCGATGGCGTTTTCCCGGATCTTATCCATCGAATTTAAAAGTATTAGATAAACTTGTTTTTAAAGTAGCACAATTATAATAATTTAATGAGCTCTGAAAATATTATAATTGTGGATATTTATTTAGATTAAATATTTTAATTGTTTTAAGATATTAAGAGGTTTAATTTTATGTTGAAAATTCTTATTTAAATTTAAGTGTTTTATGCACTTTGATTAATTAATGATACTTTATCATTTTATATAATGATGAAGAAAATATTATTTTATAAACCTTGGTTTATAAAATAATATTCTATCTTAATTCTTCTTAGTGTAGTAATTAAGTGTTTTACTAACTTAAATGATTTTATCATCTTCGATTAATTAACGGTACTTTATCTTTTTTTTATATAATGATGAGGAAATATTATTTTATAAATTTTAGTTTATAAAATAATATTCTATCTTAATTTATCGTAGTGTTTTATTTAAAGTGTTTTATTAAAAATAAGTTTGATAACACGTTAGCACGTTTTGCTCTCTCCCTATTCTGAAACTTCCAGCCTCCTCTTCTTCAACTCTTAACTTTTTCTTCTCTCTCAATTCTCTGAATCTAAGGTCGATAACCTTGAACCCATGGATTTATTTCCCTCAACCACCTGGGTTGGGACTATCTGGATAACTCCCATCTTGGGTGCTTACGTCGCCGAGGCCACCGAGTTTTACCTGGGTACCAAAATCTCACCAAAACCCAGTTGAATTTAACCCCATTAAAGAGCTTCCTTTATACCGAGCAAGAAAGGAGGCACCAGTCTTTTTTGGATACATGGGTTGCAGCATATGGGCCCTACAACAGCCTTTCTTGACTGAAGGTGGCCGTCTTTATACTGTGCAGCAATTTGTTTAAACGTAGATAAAGCAGCTAGTTGATGATCTGAATGATGAGGAGAGAGATGAGAACGTGGGTGAGCTGTCTGATAGCTACATGGAGAGCTCCTTCCTGACTTTGACAGCGGCGAGGACGCGAGTAGCTTAACTCACTTTGAGAGAGACAGAGAGAGAGGGAATCGTCGGAGAGGGAGAAAGAGAGCTGAAAGAGATTATGTATCGGTTTAGCAACACGGTGATCGGCTTCTTGAACCTTTTTACACTCTTAGCGTCGATACCCATAATTGGGGCGGGACTATGGATGGCGAGGAATAGCAAAACCTGCGAAAGTTTCCTCCAGACCCCACTTCTCGTCATAGGTTTCGTTGTCCTCGTTATTTCGCTAGCCGGATTCATTGGGGCATGCTTTCATGTGGCATGGGCACTTTGGGTATACTTGGTGGTCATGTTGTTCATTATTGCAGCCCTAATTGCTTTTACTGTATTCGGGTTCGTGGTGATGAGCCAAGGTGGTGGTGTTGCAGTTCCAGGTAGGGTTTATAAGGAGTATCGTCTAGAAGACTACTCGTCGTGGCTGAGGAATAGGATTAAAGATCCTCAGTATTGGATGACCATAAGGAGTTGCATATTGGGTTCCAAGGCTTGTGCAAAGATTGCCACTTGGACACCTCTTGATTATCTGGAGAGGGATATGTCTCCCATACAGTCTGGTTGTTGTAAGCCACCAACGACATGCAATTACAACATGGCAACGACGATTGCCCAAGACCCTGACTGCTACCGGTGGAACAATGCGCCCAACTTGCTGTGCTACGAGTGCGATTCGTGCAAGGCCGAGGTGCTCGAGGACGTGAGGAGGGATTGGCATAAGCTCTCTGTTCTTAACATTGTCATGCTTGTGTTTCTCATTGGAATATATTCAGTCGGGTGCTGTGCTTTCCAAAACACAAAACGAGCCGAATCTGATTACCCCTACGGTCAAAACCGTATGACCAAAGTTCGACCCAGATGGGACTATTACTGGAACTCTTTCCAACGGTTGATTCTCGCTTACTGAAGGCGGTTGCTATTGAGCATTCCAAGGACGCCAATCTAGCCGTGGAGATTGTTTGTAGTGAGATTATCCCTTATTTTTCTGGTTGGTCAATTGGTTCTTCCAGTCCTCCTGAGGATGGTGAAGGATTTAAGAAGCAGAGATACTTGTTAAGCCAGCCGCAGGTAATTGACAAAGTAGATGTGGGGCCTTCTTCAGAACCTCAATCAATAGCTTATGATGATGCCAAGGAGAGTGATCATACCTGTGGTGTCCTTCATGCTGATGCAACACCTCTGGTTGAGGCACTGAATGATTCCACAACTTTGGATTTCTATGATGCAAATGAAGACAACAATCAGTCATGCGGATATACTGAAAATGAAGAAGTGATTTTGCTGGGGAATTCTCAAGAAAAATGTGTCAAAGTGGGGTTGAGTGAGATTGATGCCACATTAAACACTTTGTCGCATGGAGAGAATGATGATCAGAAGAGTGGAAATACTGGAAGTGAAGAAATGACTTCTTGGGGGAACTGTAAAGAAAATGAGATTGAAATGGGGTCAGAGACAAACCTCCCTGGCATGACCATTTCTTCGGTAAATGAAAAGGATGGCGTCAAAGGCCCTACGGTTAATGATCTGGATTATGCTTGGAGAGATATTGACTTTCCTATGGCTAATGATTCTAATAATGTTGTTCATGGAGAAAGCCAGAAAGCAGAATCGTGTTCAAATATCTCTGAGGCAGGAAATTCTGTGCTTCAGCTTGTTCCTACATCTATCAAAGAACATACTCTACTGGCCAATGGTTCTTCAGACGTTACTTTCAAGCAACACTATTTTGTCAGTGAAGTGAGTGATATCAAGGATGAGACTAAAGCAGATGCCGTAATTAATAGTTCTGGTTCGGGCCAAGAATGTAAAATTAATCTTCTTGAAGAGATTATTGAAGATGCCAGAAATAACAAGTGAAACCTCAAGTTGCCGTGGTGTTGCAAGTGCTCATAATATGACAATTGAGTTCAGAAGTGAAAATCTTAAGGATTTAGTGTTCCTCTTCCAGCTGTTGTGAGTTCCTCGTGTTTCACGCTCTATTCTCATAGAACGCGACGATCGAGGTAAGTTAGCCTCTAACTTACTATCAGTTTATTGTGTATGTGTGATGGGTAAGGGAACTACAATTTATGTATGTATGTTATCGTATATGCCATGTCATGCTATGTCATTACATGTTTATCTGTTAGTATGATTTAATCTCTCATGAATAATTATCTGTTAAATAATCTTTTCTGCCATACAATGATGTATGTTATAAGTATGCCATATGATACATGTATGCCATGAAATGTTTATGATTAAATCATATTATGCCATTTACAAGTATACGCCATGTTAGAAAAGTATATGATATTAATTAATATCTCATGCATTAAGAAAGATAATACATGTTATGATACGTATAATACGTGGGGCCACAACAACTGTGGAGTATGTATTATATTTTATGTTATGATAATACGTGGGGCCACAACAACTGTGGAGTACGTATTATATTTATGTTACTTATAATGCGTGGGGCCACAACAACTGTGGAGTACGTATTATATTTTTATGTTACTTATAATGCGTGGGGCCACAACAACTGTGGAGTACGTATTATATTTATGTTATTTATAATGCGTGGGGCCACAACAACTGTGGAGTACGTATTATATTTATGTTACTTATAATGCGTGGGGCCACAACAACTGTGGAGTACGTATTATATTTTATGTTACTTATAATGCGTGGGGCCACAACAACTGTGGAGTACGTATTATATTTTATGTTACTTATAATGCGTGGGGCCACAACAACTGTGGAGTACGTATTATATTTTATGTTACTTATAATGCGTGGGGCCACAACAACTGTGGAGTACGTATTATATTTTATGTTATGTGTATTCATGGGGCCACAACAACTGTGGAGCATGAAGTATGGGGCCACAACAACTGTGGAGCATACACTACATGAGACACAGCAATTGTGACATGTAGAATACGTGGGGCCACAACAACTGTGGAGTACGTATTATGTTTTATGTTACTTGAATACGTGGGGCCACAACAACTGTGGAGTACGTATTAACGCATGTTATTAATCAAGACAATTGAATAAGAATCTAAGTTTATGTTAAGTCAAGTTTCAGATCAAGTGCATGATAAGTCAAGTTTCAGATCAAGTTCATGTTATATTATGCTCACGTACATGTTATGTTCATGTTCATGTTATGTTCCAAGTTCATGTTCACATCATGTTATGTTCTCGTTTATGATATGTTCAAGCTCACGTTCATGTTATGTTATGTTCATGTCCATGTTATGTTTCACGTTCATGTTATGTTGTTTGTTCATGTTATGTTTTAAGCTTAAGTTTATGTCATGTTAAGTCAAGTTCAGTTTACGTTTAAGTTCTGGTTAAATCATGCTATATGTCAAGTTATACTATGTTTATGTATGACTATAATTATGCATTTATGCTTTTACTGCCATGCATGCATTTTTAACCTGTGTGTGAGTTTTATGTTAACTTACTGAGATTTGTAATCAAATCTCACTGTGGTAGTCCCAACTACCATTCCCCCCGAATGGTAGATCTTGTTACAGGACCCAAAGGAGAATTGGAATCTGACCAACTGAATACGGTCGACTAGGCCACGGTGCGATGTTGATGATGGTATAGTATTTAACTTAGGTTAATACTTATACTTTTGGAGTTGTATCTCAAGTATTCTTTTGATCACAACCTTTTTGGACTAGTGTGGTGATCACGGCTATTTAGTATGCCTTTATGTATGAAATATGTTTCAAGTATTTGGGATATTTTTTAGTTTGGTGCATAGTATTGCTAAAGAAAAAAATTATCCGCTGCGAATATTGCATAATGCTAGATGCATGTTAGGAACATTGCATCTTATATGTCATGAACGGGGGCAGGTAACCTTGTGTTGCATGTCTCGACGTTTCAAATGTCTGTTCAATCCCAAACGAAATTTGGGGGCGTCACACTTTCCTATGGACCCTTGAAGTCTAACATGCATGCTCTCAGCATATCCTCCAACGTCTTATTAATCCTCTTTGTCCATTGGTCTGTAGATGGTATGCACTACTAAATCTTAGTTTAATGCCCATCGCTACTTACAAACTCTTTCAAAAGCAAGACATGAATGAAGAATCTTGATCTGACACTCTTGGGTACTCTATGTAGCCTAACTATCTCTTATGTACAACTAAGTGAGCTTACTTAGTATGTCCGTCGTAGTGACCGAAAAAAAGTGGGTACTCTTGGTCATTCTATCTATGATCACCCAAATAGCATTTTTACCACCAAGGGTTTAGGGTAATCCGACCACAATGTCTATAACTATGTCTTCCTACTTCCACTCTGGAATGGGTAAGGGCTGCAAATTACTAGCCAGTCTCTAATGCTGCCTCATTTGTTTTCATAACTCTTCTCAACTCATCTTATCTCATCTTATCTAATCATTACAATTTTTCTACATTCTCATACAAAATAAAATAAACAATTCAGTATTTTTAAATCTCAAAATAAAAATAATATTAAAAAATATATTCTCACAAAATTTTATTCAACTTTCAACTTTCATCTTAACTCATCTCATTTACGAAAACAAACAAGGCTATTGCTCAATGAAATGGGCGATGTGTCGGTTCATTCCTTCCTATCAGAAACCCTTATTAAGATCTCGATGCATTTTCATGCCTCTAGGACGTACCGAATATGGCAAGGAATGGGTTTCGGCTAGTATTCTTTCCAAATTTTCCAAATTAGCTGTAAACACTCTTCACCCTCTAAATAGTAATGTTCCATTCTTGCTCAAACTAAAATTCAAACGTCATTTACCTCTATGGACTCTTCGTTGGATCTCTAGTAACCTTGGATCCTTCCTTTGCTAGTCCTTCAGCTCATCGAAGTCACTAAGGCTTGGTTTGTTTTCACAAACCATCTCATTTTATCTCATCTCATTTAATCTAATCATTACAACTTTTTAATACAAAATACAAAAAATAATTCAAATTTTTTAAATCTCATAATAAAAATTATATTAAACAATTATATCTAATAATATTTGATTCAATTTTCAACTTTCATCTGATTTGTATAACCAAATGAGGCCTAACTCTTAATTCCTGCATCGCTGTGTGAATTTCTTCCTGTAGTGAGTTCTTCACCAACAGTTGCCTCACTCCTTCAAGAAGTGAATCCCCCTTTATGGAACCTCCTACTTCCTTAGATCTAAACATACGACTCAATTCATCAATGACTAAATTAGCCTTTCCCAAGTGACACTTGATCTCGCACCTATAGTCACTTATGCTCTTTAGCCATCTCCACTGTCTCGTATTGAGGTTCTTTTGAGTGAATGGGTGCCTCAAACTTTTATGATCTATATATACCTCCCACACTTTGTCATATAGGTAATGTCACCAACTTCTCAAGGCGAACAATATAGCTGCTAACTCCAGGTTCTTTAATTGCCTAGATGCATAAATGACTACCCTCCCTTCTTGCATTAGGACACATTCTAGTCTGTAATTTGATGTGTCACTATAAACAACAAATGGCTTGTGAGGCTCCGATAATTCTTCAAAACTTTGTTCACACTTTAATTCCTCAAAGCTTTGTTCACACTTTTCGGCTCAAATGAATTTGACGTTCTTCCTAGTCAATGTTGTAAGAGAGCTTGATAATTTCGAGAATCCTTCCACTAATCTCCTATTGGAACCAGCTAGTCCCAAGAAACTCCTAACCTCATGTATCATAATAGGATGTTGCCACTCCACGACTACTTCAGTCTTACTTTGGTCCACTGTGACTCATTCCCTAGTTATCATGTGATCAAGGAACTTAACTTTCTCTAGACAAAATCCGGACTTGTTTAGTTTGGCAAACAACTGATACTCCTTAAGCTTCCTTACTACCATCCTTAGGTGATTTTCATGATCCTCAACATTTTTGGAATATAATAAAATGTCATCTATAAACACCAAAACAAACATATCCAAGAATGGCCTAAACACCCTATTTATAATATCCATGAACGTTGCTGAGGCATTAGCTAACCCAAATGGCACTACTGTAAACTCAAAATAGCCATACCTTGTCCAAAATGTTGTTTTTGTTATGTCGTCTTCTCTAATCCTCAATTGGTGATAATCAAACCTAAGATCAACTTTAAAAAATATGGCAGCTTCTCACAATTGGTCAAACAAGTCATTTATCCTTGGTAGAGGGTATCTATTCTTACCTTGTCCAGCTCTCAATAATTCGATGCACATCCTAAGGGTCCTATCTTTCATTCTAACCAATAGCACTAGTGATCCCCCGAGGTGATATTCTTGACCTAATAAATCACTTTGTCAATAGTTCTTGTAGTTGGCTCTTTAGCTCTTTCAATTTTATTGGGGTCATCCTATAAGGTGCCTTATGTATTGGAACTATCACATATTCCAATTCAATTGAAAATTTAACTTCCGTAAGGGCATTAGCATTGGCTTGGCCAAATGCATCTTCAAATTTAGCCAATATCAACTTGAAAATACATTTACCTATTCTATCTAAATTCAATCACCACATTGGATTAGCCATTCGTTCTCTATATAATAATAAAATATTATTAAATTAATATTTTTTTAAAGAAAATTATTTTTATCACATTTTATAATTCTACCAATTTAATATTAAGTAATATTATATTGTAATTAATATATATTATAAAAACACATTTTCAAAGGTCATTTAATGCTAACAAAATTCTATCAAAATTTTTTTACTATATATCTTAACCAAATATCTAGCAACATATAAGAATTCATGCAAAAAAAAAAAAATATACTGCACTTACATAAATCAATATCAAGAAAACACCTTAATTACAAAACACATACATAAACACGTAAAGAAAATCTGCACTTCCAACACCATCTTAATTACAAAACATCTACATTAAACATAATAAGGAAATCTGCACTGATAAACACCATCTTAATTACAAAACATATACATAAACACCTAGAGGAAATGTACACTTCCAACACCATCTTAATTACAAAACACCTAAATAAACACTTGGACCCAGTAATCAAATCTTCCAACACCATCTTAATTACAAAAAACAGCATCATTAACACCTAGAGGAAATACATAAATCTGCACTTAGTTACCATGTACAGCAGCACAAAATAATCCCCTAGATTACACATAACATCAATTATGGTTGTCACAAAATACATTCAAAAAATCAGTCATTGGGTTCCAATCTGTCATGAAGTTCCCAAAAATAGTCTTCCATCCAAAAAATTGTATTTCATTTCATAAATCAGTATCAACTGCAAAAAAAAGAATTAAGCAATATTAATCTGTGTTTTTTTTTTACCAAAAACAGCAACTATTAATATTTCCAGGTGTGCAAAACCATCAACTCTTCAGTTTATTAACCAAAAACAACAATTACTAAGATTTCCAAGTGTGCAAAACCATCAACTCTTCAGTTTACTAACAAAAAACAGCAACTACCAAATATTTTTACAATTTACAATATATTACCCGGTGTGCAAAACAGCAACTCTTAGTGCACTTCTCCCTCCTCCAGTTACTACATTTCATTCAATTCATTCCTATATTTCTCTAGGATTTTAATTTGAATTGACTTGAAGTATTCTCGCTACACTGCATTCATGTTATCAACATTCAACATCATGATTTCCATCTCCATTTTCTTCTTCTTAAGTGAGATTATCTCAGCCCTGTCCCTATCAGCTTTAATTGCCGCCTCCCGTCGCTCAATCATCATTATCCTCCTATCACTTTCTATGTTACTTAACTTTTCATCAAATTGACTAGTTGAAGATTTTTCGCGTTTCCTTTTCTTTTCCCTTTCTTTTTCAGATTTCTTGCCTAGTGGCCTCTCCAAATTGGTAGACGTGGTCTCATTTTCCTCTACATCTATGGCATTGGCAGCTAGAATGGTAGAGTAGCCTGTCTTTCTCTTTGTTGGCAAATTATCCATATGCACTTGCCACTTTGGTTGGTGCCTCAATAAGTTCCAACAATGATCCAAATTATAGTTGCTTTTTTGTGTCGATCAGTACAATACCTTTGCCTTGTCAATCTAAACATCAATCATAAAAATATTAGTACATATTACAATCTAAATTTATGATAATTAGAAACATACATTGTCTTGTTCATTGGTACCGCTTGGATGCATTGATTCGACTTGGGCCAAGTAACCACAAAACTTATTTGTGGCTTTTTGGATAGTTGACCATCGATTAGTCAATGACCCCACAGAACGTTCAGGCCAATTAGGTTTTTTATAAGTATTGAAGTAATCATGGATTCGTATCCACAATTGGGTGGACTTTTGATCTGTCCCCCTAATAGCGTCTAAACTAATGTTTAGCCACCCTGATACAAGGAGGTTGTCTTCCTCCACGGTGAAGGACACACCCCGTTGGGATACTTTAGTTCGTGTCCTTACTTGCCCTTCGGGTTGTGTCACTTCAACCTCAGCCTCAATATTATCATGCAAGACACGAGCCAAAGGGGGGTTAATAATACATTATCCACCACTTTGCAATAGTGTGGTGAAAAAGGGATCATCCAATAAGTGTGAATCCATCCTATTTAAAACAGTCAGCAAGTAATAAAGTCAACAATCAGCAAATAATAAAGTCAACAGTCTTAAAGTAAGCAGGGGAGACAGTGAACAATATATGGCCAAAATGACTAAAAGAGATAGGTTGACTATTAACTATTTTGTTTAAACAGAATACTATGTAACAATATATGCCCAAAATGACTAAAAGAAATAGGTTGACTATTGACTATTAACTATTTAGTTTAAATAAGTATACTATTAACTATTAGCACAGATATATGTTAAGTTATCTATTAGACCAAATAACAACATAAAGTTATCTATTAGCACATATATACAAACCAAATTTAATAGAACTTTTGTTCCATTAGTAGCTTTACAGTTGTAAAACATACTTTATATTGCAAGCTGTTTTCTGATAACATTTGTGCTAAAATCAAACGTACCTCCAATACTAACAGTAAATAATAAAGTGTTCCACATATAGTTCAATTACCCTCTGTTTTAGATACCCCTTTGTGCTTTTTCTATCAAAGTTTGTTACCATTAGAATCTTCCATATAATTTTCGTGGCAACCTCAGCCTCTTATAACATAATCAGCACCACAATACAAGAAATAAATTAGTCTTCCTCATATATTAACACACACATATTAATATAAAACTTATTATATATGTATACAATTCACTTTATAAATGGTATATGTCAAAATGAATACATATGTACTATATGTATGATATAAATATGTAGATAAAATAGTTCATTATTTTATGAATATAATTGTAATAATGTTATAAATACACTAATATCATATAATCATAATCGATTATGGTTGGATAAAAGCAGAGTAGCTATATAGTCTTATAGCTATTTAATTGTATTTGTAAATAATTGCGATTTTAAGAACAAATTTGTATGTAATTGTATATTGTGAATGACAATCTGTTATTGGTTTTCTATTTTATTTTTTAATTCAAGAATCTTTAAAATTTGATAAATGACTTGAGTTGAGCAAGCACTCGGCAAAATTAATCGAGTCAAGTTCAAACATCCAAAACAAGAGAATACTTGAAAAATGGATATTGTAGGCTTTACACCAACCAATGGAAGGCTGACACAGCAGCCTTGAATTGCTTTTTTAAAATAGAGCTTATCTCACTTTACTCTACGATGTGTTGTCTTCCTCAATTCCAGTATGTTTATGATAGACACTACTCCCTCTTCTTCACTTGATGATCTAGTTTGGTAAAGTGAAAATCAGTTCTTAAGTTTGTGGAGTGCAATGAAAAAAGACCAAATAGCAACATAAAGTTATCTATTAGCACATATATACAAACCAAATTTAATAGAACTTTTGTTCTATTAGTAGCTTTACAGTTGTAAAACATACTTTATCTTGCAAGCTGTTTTCTGATAACATTCGAACAGTTAGCAAGTAAACAATTGTTTGTGCTGTACCTTTAAAATAATCAAACGTACCTCCAATACTTAATCTTTTTAAATCAAATAATCAATTTTTCCTTCTACTTTGCCAAGTTTTTCTCTGGAGCCAAACAAATTTCGGTAATTTTTATCGGATTATCATAAGACAAGCCTACCAACCAAACGGAGTTGTAAACCCCCAAGAGAAATGGTTTTTCTATGTGGAAAACAACACGGAGAAAGTAAATCTTTACAAACTTCGTCTTCAATCGCTCAATTCTCGAAAACCAAACAGAAAAGAGTCTCTCTCCTTCAAAGACTATCGACTACAAAGCATTGAAAATCAGAAAATCGAAAACCCATTTTTTGAGTTATGGGTTTTTGGTGGGGAAGCTCAAAAAATCAGAGGTCAGAAACCCAGTTATCCCACACCTCAACTAAACAGAGCATCAAACCTTACGGAGAAATCGATAAATACAAACCAATAGACATGAAAATCAGAAAAAACCGAGAGCATAAAAAGAAGGGTAATTTTAGGAAACTTATAGATCGGGATTGTCTGTGAGAGAGAGAGAGTGAAGGGGCACAGCTGTGGGTCGTGGACCGTTTCCGTCTATGTGAATCGAGAGAGGAGAGAAAAAGTTTAGGGAGAAAGGGAGTTGGTATCGAAATGGAGGGAGAAAGGGTCTTTTCCTTCCCGCGTGCTTCTGACTTCGAATTGGTCAGTTGGAGTGAGAAAATAATTGTTTATTATTTGGACAATGAAAACCGTCTTTCATCTTTGGCTATGGACTGTAGCAAAAGTCCAAAATATTTTGAATTTGCCCAATTCAATGTGATGAATTTTTGGGTCAAATTACTTCAAATTTAGCCAAGCACCTCATTTGGCCAAGCTAATGAAGATGCTCTAAGAGGTGGTAATCCTGGCAATTCTCCAAACACTTTTGGCAATTCACTGAATATTGTTATACTTTGCACCTTCTTTAACTCTTTGTCCTCAAGCTCTAAATGTACTAAATAGGCCTCGGCACCACTTACCAACTCCATCTTGGCTTCTAGCAAAATCTTTATTCTCGGCATTGATAGTAACTTATTGCCCCGGAATACCCCATTCCATCTACTAGGAATGTTACTGTCCTTCATCAGCAATCTATACTCGCTAAATGTCTAAACAACCAATACATACCTATGATAACATTGAAACCCAAGAAACTCAAAAACTAATACATCCACTTACAAGATAACACCGTCTATGTTCAAAGGAGACTCTACAACCATTTTGGTACAAAATACCATCTCTCCATTAGGCAATGATACGGAAACCTTTTGCTGCATCGGGTTTGCCTACAAGCCACCTATTGTAGCAAGCATAATGGACACAAATGATTGGGACACACCCGATCCAAATAGGGTACTTGTATAGTATTACAATATTCTAACTCATCCTAAAATGACCAAACAACTTGCTTCTTACACTATGCTCCTAAAAGTATCCACTATTTAGATAAAGTCGAGGTTTCATACCTATGATGATGATTGCTTCTTGAATCTCTAGGGCGTCCTCGTCGACTTCTCCTGGAGTAAGGGTGTACACTCTCAATTTTATTGCCTGTCTTTGGTCTCCCTATCCTCTAATAGCGGTTGCTGCACTGGCATTGCCTAAGGGTAATCCTTAGCATAATGTCTGATCTTCCTACACATATAGTATGAGAGTGTGGTCGGGTGACACTCTCCTTCATGAGCCCTATGACAAAACCCACACACTAGTGTCCTTCCTCCCATTCATACCCTACTAGTAGTTGGCAGACGTACTCATACCCTTGATACAAACTTATGAGGGGAACCTAAACTACTTTCCTTGCCCGTGAAAGTTATCTTCTTTTGGCAATCATAATAGTCAAAGAATTACGATGCTCACGGTCAGCAAGAGAGGCCACAGGTACTAACGTCTACAAATCCTTAATTTCCAGACATGCTACTTGTGTTATGATATGCGTATGTAATAATGTTTTAAATTATGTTCTAGTAATCATTCTGGTTTAAGTACTGAAATGGAATATTTCGTTACCAGTGCATTTTAGTGTACCGTTTCGAGATTAACTATATATTATATATAAATATTTATATGTATATATAAACTAACAACTAATAGAATAAATACATATATATAGTAAGTGTGTATCATGTATATGTGTATATATTGGAAGAATTGAAGATTTATAAAATGAATATAGTGTTGAAAAATCACAAACTTGAGTTGAGATGCAAAACTAAAGAAAAAAAAAAAGAATAGAGAAATAATTAAAAATAATGATTTTAAAAAAAGAGAGAATGATAGGAAATATTTAAAGTTACAAAAAATAAAAATTATATAAGCACTTTATATTATAGAATTAATTAAATATCATCTAGATTTAAAATTTACAAAAATGCTATCCAAGTACAAAAAAATTACAAAAACAGTCCAAAATGAAATAGGGTTCCAAATGATCGGAATTTGACTAGAGTGGCTAAAATGGACCAGAATGGTCTGGAATTTAGAGTAAATCGGAACGATGAGTTATAGTGTACTAGATACTACACCGAAACAGAATGAGATTTAAAACTATGGATTGTAACCCATCCTAGAATCACTCCATTCTCAAACTTTCTATAGAAATGAGTTGAGGGGCAAACCTTCCTAACTCCATGAGTTTAGATACTACTCTACTGTCTTGCTACACTAGAACAAGTTAGCCAAGTCTTTCAACATCTGCTGGCTTATAATGGTGGCAAAGTATCAATCGTCAAACTCATTCTTGAATCTTTCACATGGGATCCTTTTCTTGAATCCCAACTCCATGGTAAGAAGTTGCCTCTTGGCATATACTAGTGGGAGGGCACGTGCAAACACTTGCTCAATTACCCCTATACTGATTCTTTGAAATTTGAAAAAAAAAAAAAAGATGTTTTTAAAAAAATATTTATGTTGTAGTAACTACAATGAATAAATTTCGGAAGTCCAATTGATACTAGTTGAATTAGGCATAATTTTATTAAATTAAATAAAGCATTATCATAACTATATAACGTTAATTCTTATATTTTTATTAGTCTTGAAATATTTATTATTCTTATAAGAGTATTAAAAAAATAAGAATTGGATGTGAACATTAAAATAAAATATATGTAAAAAAAGCGCAAAACGGCTGAAGGAAATAAGAGCCCAAAAAAAATAAAAACAAAGAGATACGAGACAGTACTGAGGGTTTCCAACTTCCATAAATAAACCAACTTCCAAGCCTATAAAAATTGCACAAAACACATAGGAATGCTCGACTGAACGAAACCTAGAGGAAAGATAAGAAATACCCACGCTGGAGTAGCAGGGACTAAAGAAAATTTGGGGTGCTACTTCCATTTTTGTATATGAGAAATGCTACTTACTTAACATTTCAATTCTTATCATTTTTTTATTATCTTATGATGTGATACTAGATAATTAAAAAGTATTTATTATATTTTATTATCTAATATCATATCATGAGATGATGAGAAATAGAAAGATGGATAGATTTTTTCTTTGTAGATATGTTTACCTTTTGAGAGCACAATAATTTTTATTTTTATTTACTTTTTTTAAAAATGTTTTAATGTTTATTTATGTTCACATTTTGGAGTTTATTTTCATGATCAGGTCTAGCTCAATTTTTAACTAAAGTTAAGGATGAAACCGCATTGAAGATTAGTAATATTATTTATGAAATTAATTTTTCACAATTATTCATGTCTTTAACGATCTATTATTCTTGATTCATATCAATTGAGAGAGATAGAATTCTTTATATAAGTTAAATCATGTTTTTCCATAATCTAGAATAATCTTAATCAATTGAGAGCCATCTTAATCAATCTTCACTTATTTATCAAAAAGCTCCCATCAATGGGATTTTTCTAATCATAGAGAGATCATCCTAGACAGTTAAGGAATGAGGTCATAATGAAATAAGTGAAGATCATTATTGTTAGGGGGTTCTTCCCCCATGGGGATCTTTGGCCCAAGCATGAGAGGCCTAAGCTAGCCAAATGAACCCCTACCCATGGAGGGACTCCAGGCCCAAAGAAAGAGGAATAGTGGACGCTCGGGTTCCCCACGGTGGCATCAGACCCTGAAGGGGTAGAATCGACAAATAGCCCTCCACATGGAAGACTCATGATCCTCTAACAACAAGCAAGGAGGGAGGGGAAATCTATCACACCCACGACAGATAAACGGGACAGAGGTCACGCTGCATTAAGTGCATCTCCCAGAGGGCCACGCCGCATTAAATACGCATGGCTGGAAAAGCTATGAGGCCATGTAAGGCCCAACCATAGGGGCATGGCCGGGCTCCTAATCCCATAACCTAGGTAGAAAAATGACTCTCAGGCATCGGAACAATGGTTGGTCTCTCTGAACTCTCTCTACTCTCACTACCCTCCAACACGTTTCCTATGAAGCATTTTACTGACTTTAGCATTAGAGGCTCCCCTGGCCACCACCACAACCACCACCTCCTGGTGCCTTTTTTGTGTTTGCAAGCCTAAGATCGAAGACCCGAGTTGCTATAGGTTCGGCTCAAAAGCATACGAAACACAACATTAACAATTATATTAATGTCAGATTAGACAATATCACTCATGAGTTATAAGCTTTGACTCTTAAGTAAAACCATTAGTTCTATCAATCAAGTTCAGGATGAAGTATTTTGTCTCTGTGCCAGCCCCATGCATACGAACTCAATATCATGAAACCAACTGATCAATTTACAAAATATAATTTTTCAAATTTAAAATGATGTGAAGTTTTTAACGATTACAAATTGAACCACGACACTAGATGATGAACGTTGGTTAACGCAAAGCTCTAATTTTCATGGCCATGGCAACTCATTCTGATTGATTTCATGCATAATTATACGTATCCTTAACTTCTATGCCTTGCACAATGTGCATCCTCAACTATGAAAAATTGAAATGTGCAACCCTATAACACTATAAAGTTTCAGGGTGCACCCTTAGGCTAGTGATTTAACCATGAGAAGTTTTGAAATAATGATGAAAACAATATGAGGGAGGGGCCTCTTCCTAGGATTTGCAACTCAAGGTGGAGGGAAGCTTGGACCCCCGAGCCCATGCTAGTGGCTACCCACATTGACTTGTACAATGTATATTAGGGGTGTATAGGAACCGATAGGGCCGACCATCACTGACGGGAACTGGCTACTAGAGTCAGGAGCCAACTTGAACTGATGGAGAACCGATTAGTCAGTAGTAGGAAATACAAGAAACCAACATCGGCTGGTTCGTTCCCAATCTAAACCAGGTCTAAATTGCCGAAATGGCCAATATAATATATATTATATCTTAGGTAAAATAAAGGTGTTTAACTTAAATTATTTAAATGGTATCGTTTTTACATGAAACATATAGAAAAAAAAAATCTAAGTGAAACAATGACATTTGGTGTATTAAACCAAACAACGTCGTTCGATCTAGGGTTTAATAACCCCTCCCCTCCCTCTTCTTCATTCCGATCCTCTTCCTTTCTTCTCTCTCCTCTCTCACCCCTCAGCGCAGCCCTCCCCTCCCATTCTCTCCTCCTTCTAAGGCTATATGGGAACTAGCCGAACTAACCTATGTTGATGGAGACCAGCTGAAACTTGTGGAAAATCGGTCGGCGTGTGGCAGAAAAAATCAATGTCAACTGGTTCAGTTCCAGTTTGAACTTGGTTCAAATCGCTGAACCAATCGATCAAAGAAATAGATATTTTTTTATATATACTGTACTCAAAATGACGCCGTTCCACTTAAGTGGAATGGTGTTGTTTTATGCCTGTTGTGTACAAAACAGAACTGAAACAACACTGTTTGGTTTATGCATAATGTATGAAAACAAAAATATAAGTGGAACGACACCATTTGATTTGAAACCAAACGGCATCATTTCGAAATTAGATTGTCTTTTTCCCTCCTCTCTTTTCCCCGATTCACTTTCTCTCATCCTCTCTCTCTTTCTCTTTCTGCAACACACTCTCTCTACTTTCTTAGACGACCATCGCCGCTACGAGATCGAGAACCGCCGAAGTCGATACGACCTGTGTTTTTCCTCCCCATTGACTGGTATGGTCGGTTGCTCCATGCCATTTTTTCTCATTGGTCAACTTCGATTTTGCCCAAAAATTGTGTTGAAGGGATTACTTGTCTCCCCTACCTCCTTCACACCGCTCGTCACTCGACCTGTCCTTCATCTCTCCGAGATCTCTCCTCCTTGGCATGTCTCTCACCTCTTCGAGTTCTTTACTCTCTGAAACATCTTTCCGAGCTCTCTGTTGTTCACGTCAAGCTCTCTGAAATGTCCCTCACCTCTCTCGTTCTCCTCTCATCTCTTCCATTCACCTATCCTCTTAAGGTTTTGTTATGAATTTGTGATTTTGTTGTAAATTTTGAGTTGATTTGTTGTAAATGTTTGAATTTGTTGTGAATTTTGGTTGATTTGTTTTTAATTTGTGATGTGAATTTCGGGATGGGTTAGCAATCGGCGGACAGACCGTTGGACAACTTAATTTTTAGGTTAGGAATGAATAGTTATTATATTTTTAGGTTAATGTGTAGAGTGTATCATTCACATCATTGAAATTGTAAGATATAATTTGTAAAATTTAAATTTTAAAATTTATCTTTCAAATTAAATTATACCATATAAGCACTTTATTAAGGGCCCATTTGGATATCTATGAATAGTAGTAAAAATTGAAATAATAGTGAAATTGTTTGATTTAAGATATTTTATTGAGTTTTGAGAAATGAGAGAGAAAAAGTTAAAGAAAATATTATAAAGTTACAAACTTGTTTGAATATAATTTTTTAATAGAGAATATGATGGTTATATATATTAAAACTATTAGTCTATTTATATTGTAGTATACGTACATTATTTTAAAATAATTATATTAATTAAGACATACTAGTATAGTATTAAATTTAACTATACTATCATATTCTATATAAGTTACACTGTATACTTTTTATATGAATGTATATGATCAAATTTGTAGCAATATATTTATAAAAATATATATATATATATTACAATTACTAGTTTTTACATCCATAAAGGAGTTACATAAAAGTAATTATATAAATTTATGTTGTTTCATTTGGTCTGTTAGATTTACTTTATAATAAAAGTAATTATATAATCTGATAAACTATATTAAATTATATCAATTTATAAAATTATTTTTATGGCTAGAATATTTTCCGGTAGCATTTCATATTATAAATTACACAGTGTGAGTTCCCTTTTTTTCTTATTAAAAGATACTTTGGACATTTGTGGACTACGGTCTTCGGCATAACAGGCCCAGAGAAGGGAATGCCCAACCCAACCTTATAAAAGGACCACACAGAGAGCCGATTTGGACCGGACTATCCTCGGTACAAATTTTCCTGTTCTTAAGATCATTCGCAGCTGATGCACCGTAATACTATTTTTTTTTTTTTTTTTTGAGAAAAAAGACACAAAATCATCATTGATTATGCTGGTAACAGCTCAGAAGATACAATTGAATGAATGCACAAAGGACATTCTTCAATATCATATACATCTTTGTTTAAGCATAAAGCTGATTTAGCTAAGGTGTGGGCTGCCTTGTTTGCATCACGGTAGATATGATTAGCTCTCCAAAAACCGGTACTATCCAGAATGTACTTTGCATCTTCCACAAGAAGACCACCCAGGCTCCAGTTCTTATCTTTACCAAGTAAAAGGTTGATGACTTGCTTAGAATCCCCTTCTAGGATGATTTGGTTTAGACCCAAATCCTTGCAAAAGTTAGCTGCAGTTACAAGTCCGAGAGCTTCTACTTCAAAAGGATTACCTGCACAGGGTCTCCTTGCTCGTTGGGTTCCAATAACTTTTCCTTGATAGTCTCTGAGTAGAATTCCCAGCCCCATGTGTCATGTTTCTACTCTTAAAGCTGCATCCCAGTTGACCTTGAATGAACCACGTGTTGGCTTTTGCCAAGTCTGTATCCTCTGGCTTACTGTATGTTGGAGGACTTGTTGAGGCAGTTTAGCTTCTTTTAAGGCAATGACTTCTGATTTGGCCCCTTGTAGAAGAGCAATTGGGTGCTTAAACCCTTTACCATGAATAAGATCATTACGCCTAGACCATAGTCCCCTCATCATAATTGCACATTCCTCAAGCTCACCATTATCAAGTTTTTGATTCAGCATAGCCCAAATGTTGGAGATTAGATCATTATGGAAGGACATTTTTTGGATCTTGACACAACCCTGGCTCCAAACATCTCTAGCTACTGCACAACCCCAAAGCACATGGCCAGAAGTTTCAGGTTCGAGTTTACAGATAGGGCATTCACTCTTTAATACAATTTTCCTCATTTTCAAGTTAGCAAGGGTAGGAAGTGCTTCTTTGCATGCTCTCCAAATAAAGTGTTTGACTGCAGGGGCCACTTCCAGTTTCCATAGTCTCTTCCATATACTAGTTTCTATATGCCTATTCGAATTCTCCCTTTTATTTTCTGTTTCCAGCTGTTTCTGGTGGTGATATCCACTTTTTACTGAGTACTGTCCATTGGTTGTTAGATGCCAGGTTACTTTGTCTTCCCTACGTCCATAACTGATAGGGATGGAGGTTATAGCCTTGGTCTCCTCTTCTGAAAACATCTCCATTAGTAGGTTCTTCTTCCAACATTTCTGGTCTGCATCAATTAAGTCACTCACTTTTTCACACCAGCAATCATCTTCTCGAGGGGTAGCTACTTGAAAATGGGGAAGGGAAGGAATCCATTTGTCAGTCCATATGTTTATGTTGCATCCATCTCCAACTCTCCACAAGAGACCTGACTTGAGAGTGTGCAATCCAGCTATGATGCTTCTCCAAGCAAAAGAGGGACCCGAGCCAAGTTTGGCCTCCAATAGCCTCCCTACTTTGAAATATTTCTGTTTGAAAACCCTTGAAACTAGGGAATTAGGGTCTTGGATCATTCTCCAGCTTTGCTTGGCAAGCATAGCTAGATTAAAGGTTTTGAAATCCCTGAAACCGAGACCTCCCTGATCCTTTGCTGAGCTAAGTTGGTTCCAAGGGATCCACTAGATTTTTGAGGAGTTCTCATTAAAACCCCACCAAAACTTCCTTAAAAGCTAGTTAAGCTTATGGGTGATGGACTCGGGGAGGAGAAACATGCCCATTGAATAAAGAGGGATGGCTTGGAGGACAGCTTTGATGAGTATTTCTTTTCTAGCCGAGGAAAGCTGATTTGTTTTCCAGTTTGCAACCCGAGACCATGTTTAATCTATTAGGATGCACCGTAATACTATTTTCTTTATAATTTGATGCTCATTTTACGATTTTGATTAAAATTCTTCCTCTATCCGAATCTCTATTTTAGAAAAAATGTTTAAGGAATAAATAGTAATTTTATAAATATATAAAATTATTATTCATCTCTTAAATTATTTTTTATCAATTTTTTTATTCTAATAAATAAAATAAATTATTCTTCTAATCAGTTACACTTTTTCTCATTCTCATATTTATTATAGTTTTAAATAACAATTTTAAAAATAATTTAAATAATTATGAAAAAAAAATTAAATTTAAGAATATTATCATATACTCAAAAAAATGATTTAAATTTTTGTTTAAATTATTCACTAGAGTAATAGTTCAAAATATAAAAAAAAAATATTGAGTAGTTGTAAATGAAAATGAGAGAAAAAATTAATAAAAAATATTATTTTAATAGAATAGAGAAAATATTGAAAATGTGTAGTTTTTTAAAAATGAGTAAAATTTAAGAAATGTGATTTTTACTTTTTAGTTCAATTATAGAAGGTTTTACGGGATGAGAATGCTCTAGGAGAGCTTACGCCTACCCGCCCTCGATCCTGATATCTCAGCGCACAGGTCGTGTGCTGCTATGTCATTGAGACATCGTATATGCATTCATTTCACCCATTTTCCCCGAATCTATGCTCGATTCTTGTCTTTGCAACGTATTACAAAATTAGGCTGTCATCTTCTGCGGTTCAGGTTCTTAAAAGGCAGACAGAGTGAAGCTTCCTCGTCTTCCTCCAACTTCACCTCACTACTGTAAAAGCAATCCTTTGTACTGTATCCGACGTGGCACCTTCTCAAGGACGGTAGTGTGCGCATAGTATTTCCTTATGCTGCATCTGCGCTGTACCAAAACAAAAACTATTTAAAAAATAAATATTTCCTTTTTTTGTTTAAATTAAAACCCAAAATCACAGAAGAAGGGGGTAGACTGGTCGGTAGCCATCGTCGCATAGTTGTTTTCCATTTACGCACCGTTGCTTGCTCCGTCTTCTTCTTTAAGGTACGATTTCCCCGTGTTCATCCGATCCGACCCCTCTAAGCTATTTTGTTTCGCATAATTAATTATCTAATCCCCAGCTTTAAGGTCATAATTCGGTTTCTTACGTGTTTTCTTTTGCGGGGAGTGGGGCAAGTAATTGATAATTTCTACATGCTGGCCTCCAAATTCTAGGGTTTGAAACTCTCTATATACATGCCTACATACGTTTCGTGTATGACCATGAACATCGGCGATTGGATCGAATTCGAAATAGACAGGTTTGCTTAGTGGATCGGCAATAGTGGTTATAATTGTTGCCATGGCGAGTGCGGGTGGCGAAGACGCTGATGCGGTTCTCAGCGACGTGGAGGGCGAAGAACCGATCCCGATCGTGATCAAGAATCCGACTCAGGAGGATATCTCCGTCGAGAAATTTCGTGAGCTTCTCGCCGAACTCGATCGCGAGCGGCAGGCTCGCGAGGTGTCGGAGAACTCGAAATCGGAGTTGCAGGTTTCGTTCAACCGCTTGAAGGCTCTGGCTCATGAAGCAATTAAGAAGCGCGACGAGACCGGGAGGCAGAGGGACGAAGCTCTGCGCGAGAAGGAAGAAGCTCTGAGGTCGAGTGAGAAGGTCACGGCAGAATTGGCTGAGGCGAATAGAGCAAAAGAAGAGCTTTCGAAGCAGAGAGATGAGATTGCGAAGCAATTTGATGAAGCGGTGAAGGAGAGGGACGGATTAAGATCGGAGATTGAGACTTCTAGCCATATGCTGATAACTGGGATAGAGAAGATATCGGCGAAGGTTAGCAATATCAAGAATTTCACAGTGGGTGGGTTGCCGAGGTCGCTAAAATACACAGGGTTGCCAGCGGTGGCATATGGTGTGATTAAACGGACGAACGAGATTGTGGAAGAGCTCCTACGACAGATTGATGCCACGACTAAGTCTAGGAATGAAACAAGGGAACAGATGGAGCAGAGGAATTATGAGATTGCCATTGAGGTTTCTCAGCTTGAAGCAACGATGAATGGGCTGAGGGAAGAAGTTGCAAAGAAGGCTTCGGTTGTTGAGACTTTGGAGAAGACTATAGCCGGAAAGGACGGAAAGATATCTGAAATTGAAAGAGAGACGATGGAGAAATTGAATAAGGTTGAGAATGAGGCTTCAGAGCTGAGGCAGATAGTCAGTGAGTATGATGACAAGTTGAGGAGTTTAGAATCAAAGCTGGAATCACAGAGGCCTTTGCTAATTGATCAGTTGAATCTTGTGTCGAGAATTCATGAACGGATATATGATGTGATCAAGATAGTTGATTTTAATAATTTGGACCAGTCAGAGTTCTCCGAGTCGTTGTTTCTTCCACAGGAAACGGACATGGAGGAGAATATACGTGCTGCTTTGGCTGGGATGGAGTCTATTTATGAGCTCATCAAAATTGTTGTTCAAAAGACCAGGGATTTAGTAGAGGAGAAGAGTCGTGAAATAAAGGGTTTGGATGAAACGGTAGGTCAACTGGTCAAGGAGAAAGGGCATATTGGATCATTACTTAGGAGTGCTTTGTCAAATAGGATGGCAATGGATCCATCGTCCAAAGGGAATGCACTGTTTCAAGTTGCAGAAAATGGTTTGAGGGAGGCTGGGATAGATTTCAAATTCAGCAAGCTTCTTGAAGATAGAAAGGTTCCAAATCCCAATGACAAAGTGGATGTGCCAGGGACAGAGGGTGATGAGATATACTCTTTGGTAACTTTTTCTTACTGTTAATTTGTGTTTAAGCATTTGGGACGTGTTTGACCCTTAAAACGTCCTTGCTGAGATGTTCATGTGTTGAACACAGGCTGGTGCTTTGGAGAAGATTGTTAAGGCATCTCAGCTTGAGATTATAGAGCTGCAACATTCTGTGGATGAACTAAGGTACCTGATATCATTCTTAATCTTGTATATGCCAAGTAGACTGACATTTTCGTGTTCACCTTACTTTTGGAAAGTTGGGTTGAGGAAGCTTTCAATGAGGGTCAAACTGACACGTTCTCACTTATCCTGACCTGATCTTTTTCTATTTTTGCATATTCCTTTACTGTATGAAGGGCAGAGTCAAGCTTACTTAAAGAGCATGTAGAGATTCAAGCCAAGGAGCTCGACCATAGAATGCGACGGATAGAGGAACTCGAAGAAAAGGAGAGAGTAGCGAATGAAAGTGTAATTTATTTATGTTTTGTTAGCTGTTATATCCAAATTTAATGTTACTGTCCCTTCAATTTGGTGGTGTTTGATGCGCAGTTTTGTATAAGAAGTTAAGAAGTAATCTGTGATCCTCATTGTAATTCATTGTTTTAAAAAGTAAGTTGAAACTTGCTTATATATTTTGTTTGAGCATTTTGGTATCAACTTCCTATGTATGCTGTAGGTTGAAGGGCTTATGATGGACATTGCTGCTGCTGAAGAAGAAATCACGAGATGGAAAGTAGCAGCGGAGCAAGAAGCGGCTGCAGGCAGAGGCATTGAACAAGACTTTGCGGCGCAGGTATGCTTGTTGCTTATTTGGCCTAAGCATACAATTTATATGTTTTACACTGATATCTAGTTGGTCCTGACAGCTGTAATTTTTTGTCCATGCTCGTACTCTCATCGGTTTGGTACTCAATAGAATGGTCAAATGGTTATAAAAAAAAAAAGGGAGTTTGTTTAAGCTATCCTCCAAGGAATAATGACTTAAAAAGGGTCGCTAGAATAATTTGATGAATAAGTGATAAAATCTGTTTCTGTTAGTGTTGCTCTCTCTCTCTCTCTCTCTAAGCAGTATATGTTGTTGCAAACATATGAAGCCAGACAATCTTTAAATAATTTCAGCACTTTTTATTTTTATTTTTATTTTTATCTTTGGAAATTATCTCTCATCAGACATATCAAGCCAGAGAATTGTTAAATAATTTGGGCACTTTTTTGTGATAATTGTTTCGAACTGTATAGGGTAAATTTGTTTTTTGTTAGAATATGACAATAACTATACTAGGTTAAAAAGTCAAAAAAAAAAAAAAAAAAAACACGAGGGGATTGATTGAAGCCCATTGTCAAGCTTCCAAATTCACTAGATCCACTATCAGAGAGAGCTTGATCGTTTGACATAACATTGTGCTCATGATTAGAATGTATATTTGGCACTTGCAATTACTATATTTTACAGCGAAATATATAATTCTCAGCCTTTTTACTATGCACTAACATTCCAGTTGTTTCCTTTTTTACTACTTTCAACAGTATGTTCCATCTTATTGGTATGGTTTTCCACCCACTCTTCTCCCTCCCCATCAAAAACAAAAAACTTATGATTATTCTGAATATTGTTTAAGTTCTTAGTGAAATTATGGATGCCCGCAGTTGTCGTCAATTAAGCAGGAGCTTCAAGAAGCTAAGCAAGCCGTGTTGGAGTCTGAGAAGAAACTCAAATTCAAAGAAGAGACAGCCACTGCTGCCATGGCTGCAAGAGATGCAGCTGAGAAGTCATTGAGGTTGGCAGATTCGAGGGCATCCAGGCTGAGGGATAGATTAGAGGAGCTTACCCGTCAGCTTGAAGAATTTGAGAACCGGGAAGACTTGAGGGGCCAAAATAGGCCTAGATATGTATGCTGGCCGTGGCAGTGGCTTGGGATGGACTTCGTAGGTGTCCACCGGTCTGAGATAGAACAACAGGTTTCCAATGAAATGGAGCTTTCTGAACCTCTTTTATGATTATACTTTTTTTCCCCTTCTATTTTTCCCCTTCTTTGTATCTACTGTGGTCTTTCAAATTTTTTAATAGCATAGCAATGGTAGCTTATAGCAACTTCATTCTTCGAGATTCTCCCTAGTATTTGCTGTAATTTGGTGATGAGCCGAAGTGAATCGTGGTGGAAAATTTGGTGTTGTTGGTTTTTTTTTTTTTTAATTTTTAATTTTTTATTTGGGTTCTATGATGCCCTCTACTCCCGGATTGGAAGGTGATTGAAGCGTTGAGAAATTTAATTCAAAGATACACACTTCTGTACATGACAGTTAGGATGTAATGCATTTAATAATCTAGCATAATGCAATAAATCACAGCTAAAAATTCTCATAAGCTAAGTAAGATGTTGGTGGCAAATATAATGTGGTCCTATAGCTTTATTATTCCAAAAGATTAAATTTATGTTCAAATACTCCCAAAATAGACATTGTTTTGAAAATCTCTTAAAAACAAAGGGGCCATCAAAATAAATCATAAATTTAAGAAACAAGAAAATTTACTAGCACTAAGGTCTTGTTGCTAGACACACTTAAGAAAATTTCCCTTCTCTGCAAGGGCTTGGGCTTGAGAAGTCCCAAGCTAAAAGTGACTTTCTTTGCCTTCACAGAATAATCTATAACTTGTCCAGGATATCCCATCACAAAATCCATATTCTTCTTTAACTTAGAAGCCTTTTCGGGCTTGAGTAGCATGGTTCTATTGTCATCCTTATAAGAGCTTCTATAGTAAACTCATCCTCTGTCAGCTCATTAATTTCATTCATGGCTCTAACTGAGATTCTTTTCACCTACCACAACTTATACTATTCCGGGCGGGGAGTAGTAATGGAAACTATCATGGTAAGATTTCAGAAAATCTCAGTAAATAAACATACAACATACACCAAATAACATAGGCATATAAGGGCAAACCATAAAATGAATGCATGGACTTGTATTTTGACATAAAACTTGCCTTATTCAACAACTCTTGACTTTTCTAAAACATGTAATGGAAATCCTTTGACCTTTCAATAAAACATCTTTTCCATCTTTTTATCTTGATCCATAAACATGTAACATATCTTTGAGCTCATTACCTTGTTCATTTCACATCACATATAGTCGGATACCTCACGGCTCCCCTATGCACCATGTGCTTCCTGCTAGTTACTGCATCAACCAATGGCCTACTTGACCATAGTGACTATGTCATAATCTTTTTAACTTATGCGGCAATTTGCATATTTCATCTTCACTGCATCATATAACACATGTAAGGCACCCACTAGCTTTAGGTGCTACTCCGCTTTGGTATCCTTTCTACAAGGATCCATCCGAGGTCCATCGATGTACTTTGTCAATCTAAGGGCTACCACTCTATTTTAAACACTTTTAAGTAGACATAGGAGTTCCATTAGGGCATTTCCCCGTCCTAGTATCTGGGGTCGTTATAAAGCATGTACAGACTTTTTTTTAATTATTATTTAAAAACACTTTGTAATCCAAATGCATGTGACATGAGACTTGTAACAATTTTCTTTCTATAGACCTTATGAATATATGAATGCCGTGAATCATGCAACCATGAAATCAAACGTTGAACATCTTATGTTACAACTTGAAAATATTATAATATTTGAATACTCAGTTCACAATATGTACAAAACACTTAACATATACCAAGTGGAAGAACTTTGTTCAAATCCAAGCATATTCATATAGGCATAGTCCGATCCTCAAAACTTGTAAAAGCATGTTATAACCAAGAGAATCCAAAGAACCTCAACAACAAATAAGCATGGCAAGATCATCATGTGAATCCAATTACAATAAAAAAGTTATCATCAACAACAAGCATATACAATAGCAACAAGAAATGCAAAGTTCACACAACATATATACAAATATTATCTAAGGTATGTTGAGAGTCTACTTACAAAGATTCAATAAGTTACAAATAGCAAGTTGAAAATGCATATTGAAAATCATTAGACAATGACACACGAAAACCAAAATTTCAAGTGGTTACATGTGTGAGTGTCTGTCGTGTCTAAGGCTAATTCCCTCATGGCTTATGACAGCTAGAATGGCTCTTTAGGCATTTGTACTTCACTCTTAAGGCCGAAACTCTATAGAGAAAAAAACCCTAGTTCAACTAAAAATGGTAGCCATGGTCATTCTTCCATTCCAAGGTCTCATGCTTACTAGTTCAATGCTAATGGTGGTTTGATCTCTCCCTTAAGGAGGAACCCTAGCCTTTCCCGAAAGTGTGTGTGCAAGTGAACTAATGAATCCAAACCCTTTTTTTCATCTCTTTTCCCTCTAAGTGGCCATGTGTATGTGTGGACGAAATGGGTGAGTGGTCCTTACCTTGCGTGCTTCTTCCCTTTGGGTGAAGTCTCTACTCCCTTAGTTGCTCAAAATATTGGTTGAAGGAAGGTGGTGGGTGGGCATGTGATGTTTGGTCAAAGAGAAAATAGTGAGAAAAATAAGAGAATAGTGTGAGGATGGTGTAGCCAGTGACACAAGAGAAGGAATCTGAAAAGTGGCAAAAAACTCTTCACTAGTTGCCCTCTCCCTTCTTATAGACATCTCCTCCTTCTTTGGAAACTTAAAAGACATTGAGCATGGGTGCCACATGGCAATGATGGCACCTTGGCCGAAAGGTCCCTTCATCTCCCTCATGATTGAGTCGTGTTGGAAAATTGAAAGCCCTATGCACAAGTGGCGTGAATACCTGTAACTCTCCAATAGAAGATTCAAACCACATGATCTTTACTCCAAAATGACTAGTCAATTATACAACTAGAGCTCCATTGAAATCTTATAAATAGCAAGAACTTCTCATTCCCAAGCAATATGGGATCACATACACCACCTACTCTTATCTTATCATATGGGGTATCACAAACTCCCACTCTTAAATTTCCAACATCCTCTTCAGGCCAGTCCATCGTAGATGGCATGGCTCAAGTCTCACATTTCTAGTTGAAATAAACTCTGATATCATTTTTAAAAACTTATTTGAATAATAACACTGATAATAATAATAATGATATCATTTTTAAAAACTTATTTGAATAATAACACTGCTAATAATAATAATAATAATAATCCAAATTTAAATCCTAATATTTAAGACTCGTATGTTACAATCCCTCCCTGTTAAAGAAAATCTCATCCTTGAGATAACGTACCCCAATCAAACAACTATGAGTACTTGATCTTCATGTCTTCCTCTTGCTCCCAAGTAGCCTCTTTTTCCGTGTGGTTGCTCCAAAGCACTTTGACCATCGGAATGGTCTTCTTGCATACTTGAGTCTTTAGAGCAAGAATCCCTACTGGAAACTTCTTGTAGGTGAGATCTTCATGAACTTGGAAGGGCTCATACTCTAACACATGTGTTGGGTCCAGTACATACTCCCAATGCATGGAGACAAGGAAAACATCATGATTGCTTGATAACTGCGGTGGGAGATTCAACCTGTATGCTACAACTCCAATCATCTCTAGTACATCGAAGGGGCCCAATATCTCAGACTCAGATTGCCTTTCTTTCTGAATCTCATTATTTCCTTCATCAGTGCAACTTTTAAGAATACTTTGCTTCCTGCCTCAAATTGTAACTCTTGACGCCTCTGATTTGCGTACTTTTTCTGTCACTCTTGAGCAATGGCGAGCTTCTTCCAGATGACCGCTACCTTCTCATGCATATCCTAAATAATTTCCTACCCAAAGATTCTATGTTCTCCCACTTCATCCCAATAGAGGGGTGATCGGAACTGGCAACCATAAAGAACCTCATATGGTGCCGAATGAATACTCTCTTGGAAACTATTATTTTACGCAAACTCAATTGGGGTTAAGTATTTAATCCAGCTACCCTTGAAGCCCATCACGCAGGCTCTAAGCATATCCTCCAATATCTGTACTGTTCTTTATGATCATCCATCTATTTGTGGGTGGAAGGCTGTGTTGTAGGTCAATTTTGTCCCTAACTCTTTCTATACTCTCCTCCAAAATGCTAGAGTGAAACGAGTATCCCTGTTTGATACAATCTTGGAAGGGATTCCATGCAACCTGAAAATCTCGTATGTATACAAATCTGCCAATCTGTCTGTAGAATACATTATCTAAATCGGAATGAAGTGAGCTGACTTTGAAAATCTGTCAAAGATTACCCACAGATGTATTTAATTTCTATATCAGTTTTATCATACTTTTACTCTTATTTTTATACTAGTTTGTGTTTAATTTTCTTATTTATTAGAGTTTTTATTTATTATGTTTATTTTTGTTAAAAAATAAATAAATTGAAAGAGTCATGGGAGTTAAGGAGAAACTTTCCTTTTCAAATTCAAATTCCCTTCATCACGAGTCCAATAAAACTTTCATTTCTCGAATTTTCTAAAATACCCTTCAATATGGGCATTTTTGCTAGAGAACTCCAAAAATGGAAATATGGGCATCTACGGAAAGCTAATAAGAAACCCTACAACTTTTGTGTTGAAGAATTTCAAAGAAAAGAAGATCTAGATAAAGAAAAAAGCACAACAAGGAGGCAGAAAAAAAATGAGCTGATTTTTGGGAGAATTTTGTTTTGGGGAGATAAGAGGGAGGACGACTAGAGCCTTGAAAAGGGAGGATTTTCTTCACCATTGAAGAGGAATTTGAAACTTGGAAAAATAAGAAGAAGACAAAGGCCAAATTAGAGTTGTTGACGATTGAGATTCTCGATCTACATACAGTTTCCTTCTTAACTCTTTCATCTTCTTTTTGTACAATTTTTATTATGAATTCCAAAATTATTATGATTTATTTTGATTCTATTATGAGCTAATTTCTATTGTTAAGGCTACGGTTGATTCTATTATGAGCTAATTTCTATTGTTAATGCTACGACGTAGCTTCTCCATGACAATTTTGAATTTTATTTCTACGTAATCATAATTTTATCATTCCTTTTGAGTATACATCATTGAGTTTAATGTTTTTAATTATTTGGCCAATAGTTGAGTGATTTTTTGTGCATATTAATTTTAGAGATGACGCATGTAGTGTAGCTTCGTATGATGTATGTCATGAATTGAATGAAAGATAGGATGCCAATGTGATTTATGCGGCTTTTATGTGAAATATTATAAATCTTAATGTGTTCAAATACTTTTAAATTCACATAGACATATCACGGGTTGTCGTATGTTAGGTAATTCTAATTCTACTCAAAAGAGGGTCTTAAATAAGTTATAATATTTTGTTGTCAACTAGGATGATAATTTATTGATTTCATGATTAGGATTTTGAATTAGATTGGTTAGGTGAGTCAGATATCTTAGTGTTTTCTTATTGGGTAAAATCTTCTTCTATTTAAATATTTGGTCAATTCTTTATTTCTTGATTTAATTTTATTTATTTTTTATTTTTATTTTTTAGATTCAAAATCCACTACTTTTCTTGATTTTCAAATAATTTAGAATTAGAACAATTTCAATAGTTAATAGGTAAATAGTTCTTGTGGGTTCGACATCCTTCTTTATCACTATATTACTTGTTACGATTTCATGCATTTGCGAATTTTCACAAGTTTTTGGCGCCATTGTGGGTTCTAATTCTATTACTTTTGATACCGACTAGTTCTAGGTTAATTTGATTTTTCTTTATCTTAGTGTTAATTTTTAATTTTCTTTTTATGAGGCTTTCCCAAGTTGTGCATTAGACATACTTGAAACTTGGATTTAGTGCCTTTTGACTTTGAAATTGAATACACCATTCATCGTTTGAACAATGAGAAGAAGAAAGATTCCACAACCGAGAAAGAAGCAATGAAAGATCAACTTGGAAACAAAACTTTGGGAGATTATGTTGTTCCCTTGGTCATAGGAGCTACTTCTAGCATTAAACAACTTGCCATTCAAGCCAATAACTTTGAAATAAAACCAGCTATTCTTCAAATGGTGGGCTCAATGGTAAAATTTAGTGGCATGCCACATGATGATCCAAATGCTCACATAGCTAATTTTCTGGAGTTATGTGATATTTTTAAACATAACGAAGTTTCTGATGATGCTATTAGATTGAGACTCTTTCCATTCTCCCTCTGAGATAAGGAAAATGTATGATTAAACTCACTTTCACTGTTAACTATAACTACATGGGACGATTTGACTAAAAAGTTTCTAGCAAAGTTCTTTCCCCTAGCCAAAACCTTGAGGATGCAAAATGATATCACCACTTTTGTCCAAATTAATATGGAGTCGCTTTTATGAAGCTTAGGAAAAGTATAAATAATTGCTTAGAAAGTGCCCACATCATAGACTTCCTGTTTGGATTCAAGTGCAAACCTTCTACAATGGTTTGTAGCCTACAACACGTACAATGATTGATGCGATAGTTGGAGGGACTTTGATGGGCACCAAGGTGGACAAAGTTTTAAAGATCTTTTGCAAGCCTTAAAGATCCTATTGTTATTGAAGGCTTTGGACTTATTTATTTCATTAAAATGGCTTATTTTATTAATCATAGGAATTAATCTAGAATAATTGGACTTGGAAATATCCAGCCCACACATATGTCTTATGTCTTATGAACTAGGGTTTAAAAAGAAGTTTTTAAGGGTAGTTTAGGGATTATTTTAATTTTCAGTTAGGGTCTGTTTTGGGAAGGCCTTGTATTTCACCAGGGTCTGTTTTGGGAAGGCCTTGTATTTCACCTAAGGGTATTTTGGGAAAGGATTTTATGTTAGCCTAGGGTTTTTGGGGGATTGGGCATATTTAAGTTATTGTAGCTGCAACACTATTCAAAGACAAATCACAACCTTTGTGCCGTTCTTCCTTATAATTTAAGTTCTTGAGACAAGTTCTTCAACGGATCTAGATTTTCATAAAATCTACATTCTTGAAACGAGTTTCTCAACGGGTTTAGATTTTCCATTTGACTTGATTTTGGCTTTCTTTTGTGAGTTTTCGAATTGATTGTGAGTTCAAGGGATAACAATCTTGTGGGTTCATATTAGATTTTGATAAATAAATCACTAGAAGAAGCATATGAATTGGTGGAGGAAATGGCAACCAACAATTACCAATAACCAATGGAACGAGTGACACCAAAAAGAACCTAGGGAGTTCACGAAATTGATTCTTTTTCTGCTTTAGCTGCTCAAGTTGCAACTTTATCTAAGAAAATAGACAATATCAATGTGCGTCTCATTCAACCTACTAATAGAATTTGTGAATTTTGTGCTGGGAATTATATGGAGTTAGATTGTCAAGTGGGAAATCTATTCGCCAACAATAGTTCGGAGCAAGCAAACTTTGTGTCAAATTACTAAAGATAAAACAATACTTATTCCAAAACTTACAATCAGGATGGCGAAACCACCCAATTTCTTATGGAGCAACTCCCAAAATGTTTCCAAGCCTGCACCGGGTTAAATTAACAATAAGATAAGAAGCCGAATATGGAGGAGGAGGAGGTAATTGTACAATTTATAGCCAAGGTGAATGCTAGATTTCAAGATCATGACATTGTTCTAAAAAACAAAGAGAACACTATGCAGAGCATTGAAAGGACAGTTGGTCAATTGGCAAAATTAATGTCTGAAAGACCTCAAGGATCACTTCCAAGCACCATGGAAAACAACCCGAAAGAGTAAGTGAATGCCATTACTTTAAGAAGTGGAAGAGAGCTTAATTCACAAGAGAAAGAGCAAAATTCCAAAAAAGAGGAGCAAACTATGAGATCCATAGCACCCACATCCAAGACTGTGGCACCCACCCCTGTCCCCAGCCAAATAGTGAAAAATTCAAGAAATCCTCCCGTTTCTTCTTTTCATATTTCTCCTTATGATCCTCATATACATTTTCCTCAAACAATTCAGAAAAATAAGCTAGATAAATAATTTTTTGAAGTTCCTTGATGTTTTTAAAAAGTTACATATTAACATTCCTTTTGCAGATATCTTGGAACAAATGCCTAACTATATGAAGTTTTTGAATGATATATTATCAAACAAGCGGAAATTGGAGAAGCATGAGATGGTGATGCTGACTGAGGAGAGTAGTGCAATTTTGTAAAAGAAGTTGCCGCCTAAATTGTAAGATTTGGAGAGTTCTACGATCCCGTGCACTAAAGGAAAATCTTATCTTGATAGAGCTTTATGCGATTTAGGGGCAAGTATTAATTTAATGCTTCTCTCTTTTTTTAGGAAATTGGGTCTTGGAGAAGCAAAGCTGACCACTATCTCTTTACAATTGGCGAACAGATTAATTAAGTACCTAAGAGGACTCATTGAGGACGTATTGGTAAAAGTGGACAAGTTTATCCTCCCGGCCGACTTCAATGTACTTGATATGGAGGAGGACAAGGAGATTCCTTTAATTCTGGGCCAACCATTCCTTGTGACGGGGAGAGCTTTAATCAATGTAAGAAAAGCTTATTTTGAAAGTCGAAGACGAGTAGATCACTTTCAATGTCTTTAAAGCCATGGAGTTTCATCCCAAGGTGCATTAGTGCTTTTGAATAAGTGACTGAGACAAGGTCATGGCCGACGAGATTTATAAAGCCAAATTTCAAAAGCGGCCACTTGGGCCGAAAGTAGAAGAGTTAAGTTTCTCCCAGTCAACTTCTGCAAGTAAGAAACCACTTAAGCCTGAACTCAAACTGCGCACATCATATTTGAAGTTTCAAGAGGTTAGGAAGATCTCCAAGGGGTACATGGCTGCAACTTCAAAGAAAATATTCAATTGGAAGAAAAAAAAAAATAGGGCAACTTTGTGCTACCCTAGAAGAGCCTGCTACAGCATGCAAAAAATGTGTTCCCTACTCCAGACTTATCTTAGCACCTCTGAACACTTCCCTAGACCTACCATTGCACTCATGCAACATTTTCAGGGAAGTTTACTTTTATCCTTTCATTTTTTTTCATCTCTTTTGATTCTTCTCAATGGGGACAATGTGTTCTTTAAGTTTGGGGGTAGAGGTAATTTATTTTGGTGTATCTATTTATTTATTTTTTTAAAAAAAGTAAAAGAAAAATTGTGTATATATATATATATTTAAAAATTCTAAAAATATTTTATTTTCATTCTGTTTTGGTTTTGGGTTGACGATCACAAGCATATGATATTACCTCGTTGAAATTAAGTTGGATTTGTGGAAAATGCCAAAATTGTCTTGTTTTATGCTTAATTTTTGTGTTGGCTTGATTTATTTGAATTCTTTTGAACACTTTTGCACAATACCATGATCAGTAAGTTGCTTTGTTAGCTTAGAGTATATTTATGTGAATTAGATATTTTCTAAGATCTCACTTAACTCTAGAACCTATTTGATAATCTCTAGAGGTGAAATCCTAGGCAGCACACCACTAGAGAAATGATCTAGACCATCTTTGAAACGTTCGAGCTTTTGAAGCCTACCCTAATTATCTATCTCTAGTTACCCATTTGAGCCTTAAACACATTGGTCATTTTTCTTTCATTAACTCACATTAATTACACCTTTTAAACCATGAACATCCATCCTATCTTTTCAAGAAAATTTTTTATTTGCTTAGTCATTAGAGAAGAGAGTGAGTTTGTTAAAAAGTTAAAAGAGCAAGAGCAAGTTTTGTTATTCTATTATATAAAAAATAATAATACAACCCGAAGTACAAAAAAATAAGTTTGGGGGTTTTGGAATTGATAAAAAAATAATAGATCAAAAAAGAAAAAGAGAAAAAAAGAAAAGAAAAAAAAAGATGAATAAATTGCTCACAAGTTGCTCTAGGAAGTAAATATAAACTTTTTTTTCTCTCTCTTTATTGGTAAAACTTGTGTTGAATTTTCTTACTTTGAATTTCATACCATTTTTTTCTTTTGCCATTACCCTAAGCCGAACATTACAAGCTTTTATTAAGACCTTTTGATCTTTTGTGGTGTGTTTGTACTACATTAGTGGAGACTTGATTTAAAAAATAGGCATATGAAGTTTGAGAAGCTCATTCTCATAGAAATCAATCATAATTCAATCGAGTTTGCATAAATTGATCCAAGTTAATAAAATAGCAAGTTGAGATTGGTTACTCACACACACACTCAAAGATTTCCTTGTAACCTAAGCATGTTCTTGAATTAATCTAAAAACTTGTTAAATATTTAGATTTTTCCTTGAATCAATTTCTTTATGCAATCCATGATGCAATCATTGTGAGAAATCAACCTATTTTATTTGTTTAATTTTTCTTTTCTCTTTTTCTTTTTTCTTGAGGAATAGAAAATCATAACTTTGGGGGTATTTAATGTATTTAATTTCTATATAAGTTTTCTCATACTTTTACTTTTATTTTTATGCTATTTTGTGTTTAATTTTCTTATTTATTAGTGTTTTAATTAATTTATTTATTTTTGTTTAGGAATAAATAAATTGAAGGAGTCATGGGAATTAAGAAGAAACTTTCATTTTCAAATTTATATTCCCTTCATCAAGAGTCCAATAAAACTTTCATTTCTCGAATTTTCTGAAGTACCCTTTAATATTTTGAGAATAACGTTTGCTAGAAAACTCCAAAAAGTGAAATATGAGAATCTATGGAAAGCTAAGAAGAAACCCTATGCTTTTGTGTTGAATACTTTCAAATAAAAGAAGATCTCAATAGAGAAAAAAGCACATTAAGGAGGAAGCAGAAAATGAGCTGATTTTTGGGAGAATCTTGTTTTGGGGTGATAAGAGGGAGGACGACTAGAGCCTTGAAAAGGGAGGAATTTCTTCACTATTGAGGAGGAATTTGAAACTTGGAAGAAGAAGAAGAAGAAGATGGAGGCCGAATTGGAGTTGTTGACGATTGAAATTGTTGATCTACATACAGTTTTCTTCTTAACTCTTTTATCTTCTCTTTGTACAATTTTTATTATGTATTTCAGAATTATTATAGTTTATTTTGATTTTATTATGAGCTAATTTCTATTGCTAAAGCTACGATGTAGCCTCTCCATGAAAATTCTGAATTTTATTTCTATGTGATCATAATTTTATCATTTATTTTGAGTATACATCATTGAATTTAATGTTTTCAATTATGTGGCCAATAGTTGAGTGATTTGTTGTGCATGTTAATTATAGAGATGATGCATGTAGTGTAGCTTTGTATCATGTATGTCATCAATTGAACGAAAGAGAGGAATGTGCCAAAGTGATTTATGCGTCTTTTATGTGAAATATTATAAATCTTAATGAGCTCAAATATTTTTAAATTGCATAAACATATCTCTGGTTATCGTATGTATATGTTGGTTATCATATGTTGGGTAATTCTAATTCTACTTGAGAGAGGGTTTTAGATAAGTTAGAATATTTCGCTGTCAACTAGGATGATAATTGATTGATTGTATGATTAGGATTAAGGATTAGATTGGTTAGGTGAGTCGGATGCCTTAGTGTTTTCTTATTGGGTGAAATATTTTTCTTTTTAAGTATTTGATCAATTCTTCATTTGCTGATTTAATTTAATTTATTTTTTATTTTTATTTTTATTTTTCAAATTCAAAATCCACCACTTTTCTTTATTTTCAAATAATTTAGAATTAGAACAATTTCAATAGTTAATAGGTAAATAGTCCTTGTGGATTCGACATCCTTCTTTATCACTATATTACTTGTTACGATTTCGTACACTCATGGATTTTTACAACAAGACTTATATAGAAATTAAATACATCACCCATGCCACATCCTGACCCCCTGGTACCTTAGGAAATCCTGAAACAAAATGTATACCAATTTTGTCCCAAGTCCAAACAAGTATAAGGAATGGTTGTAATAGCCTAGAAGGCCTCTGATGCTCTACCTAGACCTGTTGACAAGTCAGACACTGAGTTACGTAACTAGCTATCTCACGCTTCATACCACCCCACAAGAACTGTTGCTTCAAATCTCTATACATATTAGTGCTACCTCGGTGAATAGTATAGAGTGAGCGGTGAGCTTATCTCAAGATCACATCTCTAATCTCCTTTACAATTGGAACACAAATTCTTCCCTTGAACCTCAGAGTGCCATCCTTGGATATTGTAAATTCGGGTCTTTTGTCTTCTTGCACCTCTCCTTTGATCTTCACTAAATCTGAATCACTGGTTTGGGCAGCCTTTATCCAATCTATTAACGGCCTAAGGTATTCAAGCGAGATTATGTATCCATAATCATCTCTATCCCTGCCCGCTCCATATCTAGTAAAATATGCCTCTACGGGGTGTACATAGTTGCAAGGGTACTAAAGGATGATTTCTGGCTTAGGGCATCTGCCACTACATTACCTTTACTTGGATGGTAATTGATGTTGCAGTCATAATCTTTCAAAAGTTCTAACCATCTATGCTGCCTCATATTCAACTCTTTCCGTGTGAAGAAATACTTTAGGCTCTTGTGATCCATATAGATCTCGTACTTCTCCCCATAGAGATAGTATCTCCATAATTTCATTGCAAGAACAACTGCTGCAAGCCCTAAACCATGTGTTGGATAATTCTGCTCAAAACTCTTGAGTTGTTGAGAAGCATAAGCAATAAGTTTTCCATGTTGCATTAAAACACAACCCAATCCCTTGAGATAAGCATCACGGTAATTAACAAATCATGTATTGCCTAAGGGAATAGTAAGCACGGTCGTTGTCACTAATATTTTTTTCAACTCTTGAAGCCTTATTTCACAGTCTTCATTCCACAAAAATTTCTCGTTCTTCCTCGTCAGCTTAGTCATCAGGGTTGCAATGCTAGATAATCCCTTAACAAACCTTCTGTAGTATCCTGCAAGACCTAAGAAACTTCTGACTTTATTTACCTTGGTTGGCTTGAACCATTTCACAACTGCTTCAATTTTAGCCAGGTCTACTGAAAATCCTTCTTTTGACACAACATGCCTCAAAAAGGTAATCTCTTGCAGTAAAAAATTACACTTATTGAATTTTGTGAACTACTAATGCTCTCTCAATATCTGCAACACAGTCTTGAAGTTCATGAGTCTGAAAACCCTAGTTTCCACATGTAACCTAATTCATGCATCCATGTTCATTGTATTTTATGGCAAAAAAGTCAAAGCTCAACCCTAAATCATCCTTGGGTAACTACACATGTGCATGCTTGCCATTTGGCAAGTGATGAGTATGGGTATGTGAGGTTGGCCGAAAATTCCTCTTCTCTAGACAACCGTTTTCTTAAGACAACCCTTCCTCTTCTCTAGGTCTACGATGGTGTGTGCATGGCTTCTTGCCCTAGTCGACCCTCTTTCTTCCTCTCTTCCCACCAAGATTCTTTTAGAATTCTCAAGAGGCGTGTCTACCTTTTCCGAAGGCCTTATCTTCCTCTTCCTTATGATTACCCTTCTTCTAGAAACTCTCATACTTCACACACGCATGACAAGTGGCAATAGGGTGGTTGTTTTTTTTTTTTTTTTTTGTGGTTGGGTGTGTAGGCTCCCTTGGTTGAAACCCTAGAGCCTCCTGGAGACTTGGGCTTTTGCTTTGTCTCATGCACCTCTTCCCATTCCTTATGATTGTATTTTCTAGAACTTCTACACTCCATGCATGCATGACATATGGCAACTTGTATCTTCCCTTAGTCGAATCCATGTAGTCCCTTAGGATATTGTGCCTTTGATTTTGTCCCTTCCCTAGGCGCCTCAATGCATTGCACTACCTAGAAACTTGCACCATTTACATGTGTGTGTGGTGTGTCCGTTAGGGTTCCGAAAACTTCTCTCTCTCTCTTCCATTTCATGTCTAGATTCAATGTATCTAGGGTGTGGTTTTTAATGCCAGCTACGTGGCACCCATTGTGCTAACCAAAATGCTCATTTTCTAGGTTCCAATGATGGAAAACCCTAGGGAAGACCAAAAACTCCTTCCCTCTTCCATGTGGAGGCCTACTATGCTAAAAACCTAACCCTTTGCCCTTGGTGGCCAATACACACTAGCCCATGGTAGCCTCCTATTGGGCTTAGGTGCCTCCTTCATGGGACAACAAAGCCCATGATGCTTCCCACATACTTTGCATGCCAAAATTTGGATAGATAACCTAATGGGATAAACTAACCCTAATAAAAATAATAAACTTGGACTTGACTAAGTCCGGGTTATCACAAGTTCTTAGCACTTCATTTGTCATCAATTTTAATTTAGTTCTCAATTTAAAAACAGAATGAAAATTACATAAAAAAAGAGTTCAATTTTGATGTTGTAAGCATGAGACAGCTGTAGGGTATTACAATTATAGTTGGGTACTCTCACTTCTTATAGTTTTATATTTGAGTTACGATTCATATACATGTTGTACTCTGGAAATGGGAACCAAGTGAGGCTTTAATTGAAAGCTGAGAGTCTCAGTATCCATAACTAAAAAGGTCTATCAAACTTAAAGAGGCTATCTATCTATGTATCTATCTATCTATATAAATTAGGGTTGTGCATATGACCCAAAAGCTCGTTGGGTCCAATTAAAATGGCCTAGCCCGAACTGGCTTTTTATTGGGTTGTTATTTGATTGGGTCTCCAACATGACTAGTAACGGGTTGTATTTTGGATGTTAACTTGTCCAAGTATAAATACAAACTTATCTTTAGTTATCACCATAGCAGCCCAACTCCCAAGTCCCATGAACAGATGAGAACCCTTGCCTCCCATCCCCAACTTAACAATAAACATCATATTGCAGAATCTCTGCAGCAAATGCCAAAATAGAGTACTCACTGCATGACACTTGCTTCCATTTAGATTGGAAATCCACACTGAGAAGAGAAAAGGTTTGGTTCTGGTTAAGTGACTTTAGTAGTTTTAGTTGGGAAAGGTAATTGGATGGCTTGATCTGGTGACATATTAAATGAAGTTCAATTTTTGAGACAATAATCCTTGATTATTTTTAAGCTCCATTTGTTTAGTTACTAGTTGCATCGTGGGAGAATTTCCATTGATGGTATTTGCTATTACAACATGCTGTTATTTGAAAATCTTTTTTTATTTTAGCTGCCCCTAATGAGATGGAAGAGATTTTCAATAGATGGAAGAGATTTGATTTTAGTCCTCATAAAGAAGACGACTTTTGCAAACGAGGAGAACCGTGACTTTTTTGCAAGTAGCTCTTCCAGTCATGCCTTGCCCGAATTTACTTGTATGATTTAGTTTTGAGGTTATGTTTATTTTGCTCCCCATTTTATTTTATTGTTTATTTTGTTTTTTGGGTTCTTTGCTTGAGATTGAGGTTGATTGTTAGTTTATTGTCATTGATATTGTCATATCAGGTGTGAGATACAGGTCATAGAGATATTTTGTAAATCAATTTGCAAAAATGGCAAATTCTTTTGTTAAGGTTGGGTCATATGAGTTCAACCGATTTTATTTTATTCGGGTAGGTTTGGTGCCTTAAATGGGGATATTCGGATTGGGTTGGGCACAAACCCAATTATGCCAAGCCGGATTGCAGGCCTAATATATAATATATATATATATATATGATGCAAGTAAGATACCCAAATTCAATGGAAGATGTTTGCTTTTCTTTTATAATTAGTTCAAAGGAAGTTAGTAAAAAGACGTGTAAATAAAATGCAAGCGGTCTTTATTTTCTTATCAAAACACATGTAGCCCCAGCAAGCACTTCAGTTATCTAAGAAAAGTTATAAGTCTTCATACTAACATTCTCCTAGTCCTAGTAAAAGCATGAAAGTCTCCACACACACACTCACACACAAAGCACTATCATGCCTATTGATGTCATATTTCGTATGCCTATGGACCAGGCTCTCAGTAGTTCGGGTCTTCAGTCTGGAGGGCCTGCTAACACAAAAAGGAGATTAGCATGAGGTGGCCCTTGGATAGCCGAATGAGCCTCTGATGCCTAAGTCAGTTATATTTGTAGAGATGATTCGAGAAAGCGGGAATTAAGCTAGAAACTTTTGTGAGAAGTGTGGTCTTCTGAGTGATGCATTTAATGCGGCGTGATCCCCTAGTGAACGCATTTAATGTGGCATGATCACATGTATTGCTTTAGAGTTCAGTCCCATCGAGATGAAGTGTTCCCCTACCTCTTTCATCTGGGTGGTTTCTTGTGCTTCCAGAATAGCAACCCGCCATTCAACCCGAAGTCCTAAACCCCGGCTCATATGGGCAGAAAGCCCTTGATCGGGCCGCTGAGTGGCTTGGTGGATATAAGTCTTAGGGCATTGGGTTCGGCTCCCATGGCCCTTTCGACCTAGGAAAAAAACCCCCTAACAATGCCCATAAATCTAAAAGGAAAATTTTATACACCACACTCACATCCCACTTTTATCTCACTATGATGAGAGGCATTGCCCATCAATCTTTATATTTATTTTTAAAAAAATAAAAGATCATCTTAAGGTGATAAAAGTACCATATTTTACATAGTGGGATAAAAGTGTCGTGGTATATATAACACCCCACTTAAAAGCACCTTAAGACTTGGCCTTAGTAAAAATGACCGTAGCTAAGTAGAAGTGGTGTGATTCTTGAAAAAAAATGAAAATTTTGGAGTTTGAGTTGGCAAAGAAGCTTACGCCATTGATTTAGTTAGCATTTTTAAGAATTCTAGTGCTATTAGTTTTTTGAGAAAAAGATGCCAATAGGTCAATGATAGAATGGCAAGTGGCATATTGGAAACTTGCCACCTTGGTAGGCTAAGTAACTTGGTTAAAGTAATAGATGGATTTGGAGAAGGCCCAATGGTTGGTTAAATAGGGACCCTAGCTCATTAATATGAGAGGGCTAAAGATGGACTTAAGACTATGGGCTCAACTTGATAGACACAAGGCTATTGGGCCCAACTTAGTAAGATCCAAGACTATAGACCCACCTTAGAAAAACTCAAAACTAAGATCCAATTTAGTTATTGAGGCCAAGGGAAGGTCCACTTCAAGGCCCACACAAATGGATTGAATATTTGGCCCCACGAGAATTTAACACTTCGAGCAAAAGCTTAGTATTCCTATCACTATTTCAAATTAAACCAACGTACACCATACCATTAGTTTCATTTCTTCCAAAACCCATCCCACACGCCCCTAGGGTTTTATTCTCAACCATGGTAAGATCTCTAACTTGAGTTTAGGTTACTATTTCAAAAACCCTCATCATTTCCATGAATAGTAACTTAAATATCATGACTTGCATAGTTTTCTTTATGATTTTTTTATTTGCAATTCTTGTCTTTTCCACTTGTTGTGCATCACTCTTAGGCAACCTTAGAATAGTAGGACAAATCCAGTCCATGTCACTTGAGGAAAAGGCATGTAAAATGCCAAATGAACCCACCTATTGACACACGTAGTGCAAACCGTGCACCCCTAAATAAGCCATTGAAGCCATGGCTTTTCAACAAGTTTTCAAAGGGAATTTTTCACAAATCATTAAACCACCCTCATCATGTTCCCTAAACCTAGAAAATTCAGACCTAAAATAAGGCCAAGAACAATTCCAAAAAAAGAAAGCCAAAAGTTCAACTATTCACCGAGCTAGGAAATGAGAACTTGACCAAGCCAACTACACATGTTCTTTCAAAGATTTTCTGCACCAAAACCAGCCACCACCTCTGCCATTTAGCCCCAAGGAAGTGCCCCAAAATACTCAATTGCATGCTTGGCCAATCACCTCCCATGGATAGCAAAACTAATGGATAAATTGGTGCTACACAAGGTGCTTACTCAACTGAAACCTAGGCACAATCTGTGACGCCCCCAAATTTCGCTTGGGATTGAATGGACATTTGGAACGTCGAGACATGCAACACAAGGTTACCTGCCCCCGTTCATGACATATAAGATGCAATGTTCCTAACATGCATCTAGCATTATGCAATATTCGCAGCGGATAATTTTTTTCTTTAGCAATACTATGCACCAAACTAAAAATATCCCAAATACTTGAAACATATTTCATACATAAAGGCATACTAAAAAGCCGTGATCACCACACTAGTCTAAAATGGTTGTGATCAAAAGAATACTTGAGATACAACTCCAAAAGTACAAGTATTAACCTAAGTTAAATACTATACCATCATCAACATCGCACCGTGGCCTAGTCGACCGTATTCAGTTGGTCAGATTCCAATTCTCCTTTGGGTCCTGTAACAAGATCTACCATTCGGGGGGAATGGTAGTTGGGACTACCACAGTGAGATTTGATTACAAATCTCAGTAAGTTAACATAAAACTTATACACAGGTTAAAAATGCATGCATGGCAGTAAAAGCATAAATGCATAATTATAGTCATACATAAACATAGTATAACTTGACATATAGCATGACTTAACCAGAACTTAAGCGTGAACTGAACTTGACTTAACATGGCATGAACTTAAGCTTAAAACATAACATGAACAATCAACATAACATGAACGTGAAACATAACATGGACATGAACATAACATAACATGAACGTGAGCTTGAACGTATCATAAACGTGAACATAACATGATGTGAACATGAACTTGGAACATAACATGAACATGAACATAACATGTACGTGAGCATAACATAACATGAACTTGATCTGAAACTTGACTTAACATAAACTTGGAATCTTATTTAATTGTCTTGATTAATAACGTGCATTAATACGTACTCCACAGTTGTTGTGGCCCCACGTATTCAAGTAACATAAAACATAATACGTACTCCACAGTTGTTGTGGCCCCACGTATTCTACATGTCACAATTGCTGTGTCTCATGTAGTGTATGCTCCACAGTTGTTGTGGCCCCATACTTCATGCTCCACAGTTGTTGTGGCCCCATGAATTCACATAACATAAAATATAATACGTACTCCACAGTTGTTGTGGCCCCACGTATTCTACATGTCACAATTGCTGTGTCTCATGTAGTGTATGCTCCACAGTTGTTGTGGCCCCATACTTCATGTAACATAAAATATAATACGTACTCCACAGTTGTTGTGGCCCCACGCATTATAAGTAACATAAATATAATACGTACTCCACAGTTGTTGTGGCCCCACGCATTATAAGTAACATAACATAAATATAATACGTACTCCACAGTTGTTGTGGCCCCACGCATTATAAGTAACATAAATATAATACGTACTCCACAGTTGTTGTGGCCCCACGCATTATAAGTAACATAACATAAGATATAATACGTACTCCACAGTTGTTGTGGCCCCACGCATTATAAATAACATAACATAAATATAATACGTACTCCACAGTTGTTGTGGCCCCACGCATTATAAGTAACATAACATAAATATAATACGTACTCCACAGTTGTTGTGGCCCCACGCATTATAAGTAACATAAATATAATACGTACTCCACAGTTGTTGTGGCCCCACGCATTATAAGTAACATAACATAAGATATAATACGTACTCCACAGTTGTTGTGGCCCCACGCATTATAAATAACATAACATAAATATAATACGTACTCCACAGTTGTTGTGGCCCCACGCATTATAAGTAACATAACATAAATATAATACGTACTCCACAGTTGTTGTGGCCCCACGCATTATAAGTAACATAAATATAATACGTACTCCACAGTTGTTGTGGCCCCACGCATTATAAGTAACATAACATAAGATATAATACGTACTCCACAGTTGTTGTGGCCCCACGCATTATAAATAACATAACATAAATATAATACGTACTCCACAGTTGTTGTGGCCCCACGCATTATAAGTAACATAACATAAATATAATACGTACTCCACAGTTGTTGTGGCCCCACGCATTATAAGTAACATAAATATAATACGTACTCCACAGTTGTTGTGGCCCCACGCATTATAAGTAACATAACATAAAATATAATACGTACTCCACAGTTGTTGTGGCCCCACGCATTATAAATAACATAACATAAATATAATACGTACTCCACAGTTGTTGTGGCCCCACGCATTATAAGTAACATAAATATAATACGTACTCCACAGTTGTTGTGGCCCCACGCATTATAAGTAACATAAAATATAATACGTACTCCACAGTTGTTGTGGCCCCACGCATTATAAATAACATAAAATATAATACGTACTCCACAGTTGTTGTGGCCCCACGCATTATAAATAACATAAATATAATACGTACTCCACAGTTGTTGTGGCCCCACGCATTATTATAACATAACATGTCTTATCTTTCTTAATGCATGTGATATTATTTAATATCATATACTTTTCTAACATGGCGTATACTTGTAAATGGCATAATATGATTTAATCATAAACATTTCATGGCATACATGTATCATATGGCATACTTAACATGGCATACTTATAACATACATCATTGTATGACAGAAAAGATTATATAACAGATAATTATTCATGAGAGATTAAATCATACGTAACAGATAAACATGTAATGACATAGCATGACATGGCATATACGATAACATACATACATAAATTGTAGTTCTCTTACCCATCACACATACACAATAAACTGATAGTAAGTTAGAGGCTAACTTACCTCGATCGTCGCGTTCTATGAGAATAGAGCGCGAGACACGAGGAACTGCACAACAGCTGGAAGAGGAACACTCAAGTCCTTAAGATTTTCACTTCTGAACTCAATTGCCATATTGTAAGCACTTGCAACACCACGGCCAACTTGAGGTTTCACTATACTCGGAAGAGATAAATTGACTTCAGAAAGCCTTTGCACTAAAACAAGTTCATTAAAATTATCAATAACAACCAAACAAACAACTCATTTCTCAATCCATATACTCTTAGCCATAGTCAACCACAAGATGACACCAGTCATCCCGGACTATAATCCATATCATCACTGCTTCGGGACACTGTCATACAGTTTCCCAACATTACACCATACGCTCCACACTTCTCTGCTACGCCATTCAACCCTTCGTGACACGCCATCCGGTGTATCACGACTTAGTACAGAGTACACTCACGTGAACTCTCTTCCATTCACACTACAAAACCCATCACTGCGATACACGTCTCACGGTGCATCGCTACGCGACACGGAGTACGCGCTACGCGTACTTCCTTCGCTACAACACTCATCAACACGATGCACATCACACGATGCATCGCCATACCACACGGAGTACACTACATGCGTACTCCCTTCCTTCTACGACCCACATCACTACAGCGCACGTCGCGTCGCTGCATTACACAGAATACGCTACACGCGTATTCTCTTCACACAATCGGCCGTATCACATCTACGGCATCCATTTCACGCCTATACTTCACAGCACAGTCCACAAAACTACAAAATCAAGCCTAACACTTCACAACCACACTTCGTTTCACAACTACGCAGCGAACTCCACAAACACTAACTACACAGTCTACAGCCAACCAAATCAACTATGTTAAACATAAATAACTAAAGAGAGAGGGTTAAGACGAGAGAGATGTGATTGCTGTAGGGAAAGAATCCAAAACTGATAATTTTAGCGGGCTGTTACACAATCAACCTTCCTTTATTTTCTACTCAAACTAAGCCACTTGGCAACCTTTCATACCTCATCTCAATAGTGGTTACTGTGCCAACAAAACGATCAAAAGGATGGGACAATGGGGGATAAAAAACTGGATAGCTTTGGTGAAGTCAAAACTGTTGGCTTTCAACTTGGTTTCTCATGTGATTTCTTTTCTAACTTTTGAAATCATTCAACCCCCTACACCTATGGCCTTCGCCTTGCTCTTTTCCATTAGTTAATCAAGTGGTTTATCCAATTATTCAAACTGTGCAAAAGATGACAAACCTAAAATGCTATCAAAACCTCCACCGCCCACACGCAAATCACCTCCCACACCCTTCAGCCAATCCATGCACTCCCTCACCCTTCACCCCTTCCATTGAGTCCTATAAATACGCATCTTCATCCCTCACTTCCTCACACACCTTCTTCAAGCTTCTCCCTAAGTGTTCTTGAGAAAAAAATTACTCTTAGTGCGAGACTAGAGTGAAACTATGAGTTTGGGTGAGTGCCTTGGAGGGAAGATATCTTGAGTAACTCAAAGGCTAAGGTTTGATGACTAGTCCTACCCTATCTTTTTGTTGGGTGTTAGATTAACATGTTAGGTTTTAAATTATGGCATAAGGAGGAGGATTTGGTTGAATTATATGAAGTTGAACTTGGGGTTTGCACATACGGATTAGATTTGGAGTCTTGCATGAATAAATTGTTTTGGTATGAAATTTTAGCCATGACAATTCTTGATATGTTATCCTAAGCTTAGCTAACATCTTTATTTATCAATTAGAGGCTTATAATTGAATAAAACAGCATGTCATGATAGGATTATAGGTCAATATCTTGGGTTGATCATCAAGCACATTCGGTTTCCACTTGCATGAGGTTATCTTGTAATATTATGTTTAATTTTCCCAAAGTTTTTGTTATAAACCTTTAAAAACCTATTATCATCATTTTTGGAGTTGAAATGCATGATTTATTTTGGATTTAAGAGTTTACATGTCAAAGAGAAGCTAAAAATATCATACTTATACCCAGTTTGAAAGTTTTGTAATTTTTGGTGTTAATCAATGCATGAATGTTGATAGCAACTTATGTGACCTGAATCTAAGTTATTAACTTGTCCTTAGGGCCAAATTTATTGTTTACTACATGATGAAATTCAGTCACACATGCATCCATATAAGTTATAGACTTCAAATCACAAATGGTCAAAATGCATGCCACGGGTTGGATGGAGTTAGCATAGTAGCTACGTGATTCTTGAAATTCTAAGATTATATATAGATTTAGAACATGGAAAATATGAAGTTTGTGTAATTTGGTGAAATTTGGAGTCAAAAGGTTAATAGTAAAAGTTTAGAGCCTAAGTAGTAATTTTGCGTAATATAAGAGCAGTTTTGTGAATATTTTTTTGAACCCTCTTGAAGCTGAAAATCTCCCTTAGTTATATGATTCCTAACTTAGAAATATTTATAATTTCAACTGCACCATTTCCTAATAATCCGATAAGTTTGTAAGTTAGTTTCTAACTTACTCTTGGATAATTTATTTATAATTTTTGTATAAATGTCACATTCATATTATAAATGTCATTTTGAGTATATGATATCATATAATACATTATTTAGCATTTAATTGCTTGCTTACTGGACATGTGAGGTTTTCACTATATTAGCATGTTACATAAGCATGTCATTTTTACTTCAAGCATACTACATAAGCACATGTCATGAAATCTATTTTGAGCATAGTATTAAAATAAATTTTGTCATGACTCCAAATTCTAAGATTAAGGTACTGTTTGGCCACTTGAAATTTTCATCTTAAACTCAAAATTCTCATCTCATCATTACAACTTTCCCAAATCCCAATACAAAATATAATAAATAATTTAACTATTTATTAACTTTTTCAAATCTCAAAACAATAATAATATTAAAATATAATATTTTAATATTTTATCTTAAAACTCAAAATTTTCATCTGAAAATTTTTAGTGGCCAAGCAGAACCTAAGAATTATCCCAGTAGAATTCCTATGTAAAGCCCAGGCCCAAGTGAAACTCAGCTCCTGAAGACCACAAAAACGGCGTCGTTCGGTAAGTTTCCTTTCCTTTTCATTTTGTTTCTTCTTCCCCGATATATTAGCCCCGTCAGTTTTCTTTCTTCCCCCAACGTCTCTGTAGTTCCTTTTTCTTCTCCTCACATCCAAGTCTCTCTCAACATACCAAACTCACACCTCGCCTTTTTAAAAAATTTCGTGTGATTCGTGTACTGTTGTTTGTGGGTCTTCCCAAATCTCTGTCTCGACGTCAACCTCTTGCCAGACTCTTGTGGACAACGATAACTCTCTCCCTCTTACGCTATGTTCTCACTCTCATAACACCCACACATGTCGATCCTAATGCACAAATCCTTCTATCAGAGAGCTTCTTCCCATTGTGCAGCACCACCTACGGTCAATATCATCGCCGATTCTCCCCTTCGCGCATAGAACTCAACAGCAGTCACCACCGCACACGGCTACATCGGTAACCGCCGCTCCCTCTGCCTAGCTCTTTTTCTCTTTCTTTTAATTGTTCCCTCTATTTTATTTTCCTTTTTATTTCCTCTCAGTCTCGGACTCCCTCTCTTTCTTTAGGATTTAGACAAAAATTGAATTGGTCCGTGACGAAATTAAACCACCGGAGATAACCTTTGCAAGGTGACTATTTGTTTTCCACAGTCTGATCTCAGGCGACTCCCTTTAAAGTTTTGTTTTGAGTTCTTTGATCCTCAGTTGTTTTTGGTCTCTCATTCATTCCCACATGATTTAAATTCTAGATTCATTGCCTCGATTAGTACTGATATGTATTGCACAACCCTGTTCGAAGTGCTGCAAGGTAATGCCTTGCCTAGTATTAGCCATGGTCATTCTTTAACCAGTGATTTAATTAAATTTAACATCACTGCCTTTATATCACAGGACGTTTCCAACGCCATAGACAGTGTTTGTTCCGCTCTCTAAATTCCACGGGGTCATTGCACGTGATTTGGTACGATATCCGGAATATTAGGTGCATTTTGGTTTTGACATATTTGTGTGACATGAATAGTTTGAAATTGCTAGAATTTTAATCGAGTCAGTTTTGAAGGGTAGAATCTATAAATGGTATTATATCTTATTGGGTGCTGTTTAATATTTTAAGAGTTTTGAATTTGTGTGGAGTTGTGAACGGAGGAAACTTGATGTGTATTGCTGCTTTGGTTGAGTTGTTGGTTGTCGGAGTTTGAGTGAAGGACCGTTTTGGGTCAATATGGGATTGGTTGGGTTGAATATATGGGTGATTGGGTTGATGTTGTGGTTTCCAAGGTGGGGCATGTGGCTGTCTGGATTGTTGTGCTTGGCTGGAGAGCTGTTATGCGCACTGTATAGACTGGTGTGAGTGGCTGGTTGAGCTGTGTTAGTTGCTGGAAAAAATGGTTGTGTTGCTTGCCACAAGGGTGATAAATTAATTACTAATTATAGGCATCCATTAATCTATCGTTATAGTTGAGTAGTTTCTGTAATTTGGAAAGGTGTTTGTGTAGGTTATTAATATGTCGAGTTTTGTTACATACAAACGAATTTGCGTACCAATCTGTGTACCAATGCTGATGCCTTCATATTCAAAATTCAAATTGGCACTATTTTTAATAAAGTCTACTTTTTCATCAATCACATTGGATGGGTGCACGTATTAGTGCGCAAAATCGCTTACAACTAGATTTTTCCTAATATGTCAGTGCACGTTCTCTGGTATAAGTATTTGAATTGCTAGAGCTCAGACTCGATCTAGACAATAAACTGCAGAAGTTAGGTAAGTGGGGTTCCTATGCTAGACTTTGCATAAAATGTATTGACTGAGGTTGACTTTATGAAAAATTACGCATGTTTTGTTATGAAATGATAACTTGTGGGGTTTAACTACTATGATATTAGAAATATAAGGGGAATTGCATTTCTTACCATTTGTCACCATCAATTTTTCAACCTACATCCTAAATTATAAAAATTAGTTCTAGTGCGGACCCTGTATTACCAACAGATTTCAACAAAAATTGCATAAAAATTAGATTTTTTTTCCATGTAAATCCACTTTTTTTTTCCCAAGTATTGCATAGGATTTGCAAATCTACACAAATTATTTTCTAAACTGGCAAATAAGTTTCAATGTGCATCATCCACTAGAGCTTTATTGATATATTTGCTGCGCATTAAAACGTAGTAGTATAGTTTAGATTGCACGTTGAAGAAGATGCGGTAGTTCATGGTACAAAATATAACTTCCCCAAAGAAAAAACCACTGATAATTTCAAAAAACCATACGCATGCTTATAGCAACCGTGAATGTCAAGTTTTTATTCGTACATATTGACATATTTTACAAGGGTCGTTGCTGATCTTCAGCTTGCATGCCATCATGATCTGATTGCCGCTAATTAAACAGCTTGACCGGCACAAGATGAAGTGCTGTTTTTTTATGGTTAGTAAGGCTAAGGCCAACAGACTCTTCCATGTTAATATCTTCCTCCTCCATCCCATATGGTAATTTCCAATCGAAACAATATATAAGATTTGCAAGTGCAAGCTCAACTGTTACTGTTGCCATATATATCGCAGGACAACCTCGCCGACCAGCTCCAAATGGCAAAAACTCAAAATGTTGCCCTTTATAGTCGATGGAGCTATCAATGAACCTTTCTGGGACGAATTCTTCAGGTTTCTTCCAGTATTCAGGATCTCGTCCGATTGCCCAAGCATTAACTTGCAGCACTGTTTTCGGGTAAATTTCATAACCGTTGAGGTTGAAGCGTGACATGGTTTCTCTTGGGAGAAGCAGAGGGGCTGGAGGGTGCAATCTCAAAGTTTCTTTCCCTATCATCTTGAGGTAAGGAAGCTGATCGGTATCACTTTCAGTGACTTTTCCTTTGTTTCCGACCAAATTTCTGACTTCATCTTGTGCTCTCTTCATCACTCTTGGGTTCTTTGCAAGCTCTGTCATTGCCCATATCATGCTAATTGCACCAGGTTCGACTCCGGCTAGGAATAAATCCTGGTGTAAAAATATCACATTTTAGCAGAAGAAACGTTAGTTTCATAATGATAAGCACAAGAAGATTATATTTTAACGCAGGAAAATGATCTTAATAGCCTTGGGAGAAAGATTGGCAGCTTACCAAGAGGATTGCCTTGATGTTTTCCTTGGAGAAATGAGCAGCACTAGGATCAATTTGCTCCCTTTCTATTCTCAGCAGCACATCGATAATGTCTTCGTGCTCTTGTTTTGCCATCTCGGGGCGCATGAGATGAAGATCAATCACCTGTTGGAAAAAATGATCCAACTCACGGAAAATCCTTTCAAGCCTTCGAAGTCTACCAGAGAGCCCATCCATAATCCATCCCACGTATGGAAAACATTCAGAGGCACTGAAGCTTCCCAGTAAGGATTCAGCCTCATGAACCAGTTCTTGAAACCTTTCGTTATCTAAATCACTCCCACGGAAACTCTTACCAAAAGCAGCCCTACAAGTTATATTTGCATTGAGAGCAAACAGCTTCTCAGAAAGATCAACAGGGGTTGCAGAAGACGAAGAGTGAGATATTCCATTGATAAGCGTGGCGACTTCCTCTTCCCTAATGAACCGGTATGCTTGCACCCTCTTCATGCTAAAAACCTCAAGAACGCATATTTTTTTAATCTCTCTCCAATATTGGCCATAGGGTGCAAAAGCCATGTCTCGATAGTTGTGTGTAAGTCTTCTAGAGCTGTCCGAGGGAGGTCTATTGCAACAGTCAAGATCATGGACTTTTAAGGCCTCTCTTGCAGCCTCAGCAGAAGATAGAGTAACACTTGGGATACCTCCGAGTTGAAGGAGCATCACGGGGCCATATTTTTTTGAGAGTCGCCACAAAGATTGGTGAGGCAATTCACCAAGTTGGTGCAAGTTACCTATAACGGGAAGCTTTGGTGGGCTTGGTGGAGGCTGCATGTTTTGCCTTCGACTTCGAGCATCCATCTTCTTTTTCATGAACAGCAGTAGAGGCAGAAATAACATAAGAGCAATCCACATGGGTATGGCATAAAGATCAGCCATTAATGAATTGAGTTTGATCTTCTATGTGCACCCAGCTAACTTCCTGGTCTAGAACCCTGTACGTTCTTCACATATAAATAATAATCAGAGTCACTTAATTGCAGACTGGGCAACAATCATTTCCTTGTCTCCATCGGGCTGCAGGGTGATAATACGTAATACTTTTGACTATATTGTAACTAGAGATAAGCTGCTCGATCGATCGGCTCTTGGTTAAAACCACCGTCAATTTGTAAACTTTCATGTGTGCACGGCTCCAGTTGGTATATATTACTCCAATTCCTCAATCAATTTTATTTATCGTTTTGTTGAAGTCTGCGTTGCATTCAATTTAAAATATTTAATTAAAAACAATATATACAATTATTTTTAAAAAAATTTAAAAGCTTTAAATTCGTTTTATGCCATCTACAGTTAAAAATCAACAAAAAACAAGAAGTCCTCTTTGTGAACATTTTTGGCAAAATTAAAAAGAAACACAAGACACTGGAGTTATGAGAATTAAAACAATTCATTTATACTTTTATTAACTATGTCAATATTGTTCATTTAAAGAGTTTAATTTTAAGAAATTAACAATTTAATTACCTATAAATTTTATTCAAAAATCTTAACTTAATGGCATATATTATTTCAAATTTTTTATTTTTTTAAAATACAATGACATTGTGAATGAAAAATAAATTCTCCCTCCATCACAATAGCAGGTAATTAGGCATGGCCGAGAGAGAGAGACTGCGTTTGAATGTTAAGATGATTTTAGATGATTTACGTTGATATGTTAATAGTAATATTTTATGAATCTCATCAAGATGTGTTTGCATGTAAATAGGTTAAGATATGAGCCAGTTTGGTTGTTGGAATGCAATGAGATCAATTCAGTTCAGTCTAATTTTAAGCTAAAACTTAAAATCTCTTTACATGTAGGATCTACAACCCTTTTCAACTTCTCGTAAATAGTATTAAACTATATCTTAACATTCAAACGCATATAAACTCATCTTAGATGGGCCTACAAAACTCGTAAATAGTACTAAATTATATCTTAACATTCAAACGCATATAAACTCATCTTAGATAGGCCTACAAAACTAAATACACCATCTCAACTCACTATTATTCATAAATAACTAAGCTCATTTCAGCTCAATTCAACATCTAAATGTAATCTAAATGTATGTAGTAAGTTGAGATGAGTTAACTTTTTTATGAGAAGTTGAAAAAATAATTAGTCCCATTAATAAATAGTTTGAGATGGGTTGAGATGAATTTGTGTTCTAAGACTTAAGGTCCAGTTTGGTTACCAAACCATTTTCAACTCACTTTATCTCATCATTACACATTTTTTAAATTCTTATACACTTTTTCAAATTTTTATATAAAATATAATAAAAAATTTAACTTTTTTAAATCCTAACACTCATAATATTTAAAACTAATATTCTAATAATATTTTATTCAACTCAACCCAATATTAACTAATTCATATATATAAATAGTAGTGAAATGATTCGAATTAAGATATTAATTTTATTGGGTTTAAAAAATGAGAGATAGAAAATTGAATAAAAATATTATAAAATTAAAATTCTGTTTAAATATTATTTTTATTTAAAATTTTGAAAAAGTAATATTATAATTTTTTTATTTAAGAGTTTGGAAAATTATAATAATTAGATAAAAAAAATTAAAAATTTGAAATTAAAAAAGTATTTCTTATTTAAGTAATGTTTGAATGAAGGAGAATTATACTTGGGAACAGATGTTTGCCAAAGATCCTTATTTACGTCGAGATTCAACGTGAAATACACGCAAAAACAGACGAAGGGGATGGAAACCGACTGGTGGATAGAACACGCTTCTTCCTCCACAAGCTTCTCCATGGAGTTTACGTCAAATTCACGCAACACGCAACCTGCGTCCGATATTTGTTCTTTCAACTTTAATAGTTTGAGCATGCTGTTTTGGCCATTCTGATCTTCCGAAATTAAAAGGCCGGTGGGGCGAGAAACTACTACAAGGACAGGTAGAGCGAGCCAAATTCGGAGTTTTGAAGAGGTTTACATCGCACATTATTTTGATGGTATAATTTAATTTAAAAAATAAATTTTAAAATTTAAATTTTATAAAAGAAATTATATTTATTATCTCTTATACCACGCATCAATATGTAATTTATTATTTTTATTATTTTATTTAAACACACATAGATTAATGTGTAAATTTATATATTTAAATTAAAATATAAAAATAATAAATTACATGTTACGGACACAAATAGATTATACAAAATAAACCCACAAACTAACGTGGCTTCATGAAATCCGTTAAATCTACTTTGCAATAAAAATAACTTTACAATTTGACGTACCATATTAAGCCACATCAATTTGTGAGTTTACTTGTGTGTAATACATTTATGGCTAAAGTATTTTCCTTTTATTAAATACTACTTGTCAAATATCTTAGAATACGATTCAATTTTTTTCCCCTCCCTCACGTTCTCCCTCAAGCCTTTGCCCCTCAACTGAAAGACTAGTGAAATCACTTAAACAAAAACAGATGCATTTCGACTTCACAATGCATGTCGAAGGCGGATAAAAATAATAAATTTCTACCGAATTTTAAAAAAAAATATATATATATATATATCATCATTTATAATACACCTTAAGCTAAGCAATGCTATACTACACGGTTAGTGTTTAGGATACTGCCTAAACTCATTTTTACCAAGCCTTTCACCTTAATTTTCCAACAGTTACAAACTCTATCAATGAAACACAAACCATACATATAAAACATGATGTTGCAAGCTTTGTAACTGGATCTACCCTCCTAGAAATTTCCACAAGTAATACTACTGCAAAACAACTTCAAACTTCATTTGTCAGCATGACGCACCAGACGTATCAGAGGAAGCACTAGACACGGTTTGGCAATTTCCCACTGAGAAATGACAATGAATACTTTTTTCCCATGGAGATAACGCATATAGGCCTTCACTATTCCCCCTGTGCTTGTTGTAAATGAGGTTAGATATTGGAGAGGAGGAGGAACCCAAGTTGTATAGTTTTCGAACAACTTGTGCTATGGTGAGAGAGAGAGAAGAATGATTGGGATGTTAGGCTTCAAAAGAGTTGGAAAATATTTCACTTTGAGAAGTGAGAGTGAAGCTACCAAGGATATTTAACCAAGGATATTTGCTTCTGAAATTGTTTAGAATAGTAACAAAGGAAAGGACGAGAGATCCCTTTCTTGGCGTGTAGAAGGAGACGAGAGAGTCAGAGATCCATTTCTCTGCATGTAGGAGAAGATGAAAGAGAGTCAGAGATCCCTTTGTTTGCGTGTAGGAGAAGGTGAAGGAGAAGACAATGGAGTTGAGGGAAAGGGGTGTTCAGGCAATGGAGTTGGATGAAAACTGGGACGTGTTAACCAGATCGAGTTCGCCACATCAGGTGTGTCAATTGTTTTACATTTTGAGTAAGAATTTCTTAGAGCATCCTCATTGGCTTAACCAAATGAGGTGCTCGGCCATATATGAAGTAAATTGGTTCAGAAAATGCTCACATTGGATTGGGCAAGTTCAAATATTATGGATTTATGCTACAGTATATTGGCCAAACATAGAAGAGCGTTTTCATTCACCAAATCAATATTAAATATTTTCTCACTCCTACGACCGAGCAAGGGTCAGAAGATTCATAACGCGGGAAGACTTGTCACTTTCTCCTTTCTCCCTCCATTTCCGTATCCTCTACCTTTCTCCTTAAACTTTTTCTCTCCTCTCTCGATTCGCATACACGGAAAAGGTCCCCGACCCACGGCTTTGCACATCCACTCCCATGGCTGCGCCCTCCACTCTGTCTCTCTCACTCACGATCCCGATCGGTAAGTTTCTGTAAATTCCCCTCTTTTTATGCTCTCGGTTTTGCACTTAGAAATGATCCCTGATGGTTTGTATTGATCGATTCCTCTGTAAGGTTTGATGCTCTGTGGGGTTAAGGTGTAGGATAACTGGGTTTGTGGCCTCTTGAGTTTTTGAGCTCGGTTTTGTAGACAAACCTCTCTTCATCTCCATCACTCTGTCTCGATCAACCCAAGAAAACACCCACGGACCAGACCTCTTTTCGTCTCCACCGCTCAGTCTCCATCAACCCACGAAAACACCCGCGAACCACAACTGGCCAACCCTAACCCTAACCCTTTCTAATTTAATTTTATAATTAGAGGTTGATTCAATGATCGTTGTGTTGGTTTATGAATAATACTATTTATCACCCCTAAATCGAGCTTTTGTGGTCCATAAGACCACAATCACTTTAAATCATGTCAAGTGCCTGTCCTTTTCCCTCTTTCACATATATTTTATTTGAATAATACTATTTATCACCCCTACTGTATTTATTTTAATGTTTTTTTTTCTTTTTTCTTATAACAAATACATAGTATATGGAGGATATGTAACAAAATTCAATTAGTTTAATAAGAATAAAATAAAATAAAAAATAATATTAAAACGTAAAATATGTGGTTCAGAATGAAGAATAGCATTCTCATTTGATTAACCTTCCCTCTCATTTGAATGAAATGCAGTAGCTGGAGGAGGGAGAAGTGCATTGGAGTTGCTGTTTTGCACACCTGGTAATACCATGGTTTTTTCTTGCTGTTTTTTGTTAATAAACTTCAGAGTTGCTGTTCATGATGTTGAATGTTAATGCCATATTTGGTAGTTGCTGTTTTTTCAACATTAAACTGAATAGTTGATGGTTTTGCACACCTGAAAACAATTACTAGTTGCTGTTTTTGGTAAAAAAAAACATAGATTAATATTGCTCTATCTCTCTGTTTTGCAGTTGGTATTGATTTATGAAATGGAAGACTATTTTTTGGATGGAAGTCTACTTTTTGGAACTTCATGACAGCTTGGAACCCACTGACTGATTTTTTGGATGTATATTGAAACTTTGTAACTGCTGTTATATGTTAATAGGGGTTTATATTTGAACTGCTGTATATGATAACTAGGTGCAGATTTATGTATTTCCTCTTGGTAAAACCTGTAAGTGTTTTTTGTAATTAAGATGATGTTTGAATATTTGATTTCCACTAGGTGTTTATGTAAGTGTTTTGTAATTAAGATGGTGGAGGAAGTGTATATTTCCTCTAGGTTATTATGTAAATGGTTTTGTAATTAAGAAGGTTAAGAATGCAGTGCAGATTTCAGATTAAAGAAGGTTATGTAAGTGCAGTGCAGATTTTCTTCATGTTGATTTATGTAACCTTAAGTTGCTGTTTTCTTGATATTAATTTATGTAACTGCAGTGCAGAATTTGGTTCATAATTCATGTAACTGCAGTGCAGATTTTGGTTCATAATTCATGTAACTGCAGTGCAATTTTTTATTTTTGCATGACAATACATATGTTGCTAGATATTTAAGAAAACAATTAGTTGATAGAATTTTGTTTTTCCTAATTGAGCTTTGAAAATGTGTTTTTTTAATATTAATTTAATTATAATATAATATTGTTTAATATTAAATTGGTAGAATTATAAAATGTGAGAAAACAAAAATTTTTTTAAAAAATTATTATTTTAATAATATTTTATTATTATATGTAATTTGGATGGCTAATTCAATGTGGGACTTGAATTTAGATGGAATAGGTAAATGTATTTTCAAATTGATATTGGCTAAATTTGGATATGCATTTGGCCAAGCCAATGCTAATGCTCTTAAGCCTAACGTTGCAGTCATTCTTCTCTCTCTCTCTCTCGCCATAGCACAAACTGTTTGAAAACTATACAACTTGGGCTCCTACTCCTCTCCAATATCTCACCTGATTTACAACAAGCACAAGGGGAATAGTCAAGGCCTATATGGGTTATCTCCATGGGAAAAAAGTATTCGTTGTCATTTCTCAGTGGGAAATTGCCAAACCGTGTCTAGTGCTTCCTTTGATAAGTCTAGTGCGTCATGCTGAAAAATGATGTTTGAAGTTGTTTTGCAGTATTATTATTTTGATGCGTATGTGTTGCTTAGCTTAAGGTGTATTATAAATGATGATTTTTTTTCCCCTGAAATTCAACAAAAATTTAGGTTCAGTTTGGTCACTAAGATTTCTCATCTCAAATACAAAATTCTTATCTCATCATTATAATTTTTCTAAATTATCATATAAAATATAGTAAACAATTTAACTTTTTCAAATTCTAAAATAATAATAATATTAAAATATAATATTTTAATATTTCATATTAAAACCCAAAATTCTAACTTGAAAATTATTTTGATGCGTCTTCGACATGCATGATGTAGCCGAATTGCATCTATTTTGTTTCAGTGACTTCACTTGTCTTTTAGTAGAATTATTCAAAAAAATTAGATAAGAGGCACCTTGGGTCCATGAAACCAAATCACATCATGCTGATCATGGCGTTGCTGCTGTGGGTCTAGAAAATTAATTTAATTTCAATTATTTTTAAATATTTTAATAAAAATAAAAATAATAACACTTATGTCCACATTGTTAAAATAAATGTATTATTTCTAAGGAAGAAAAAGAATACTAGAAAACTATAAAGATATTATTATTTCTAACTATAAATTAGAAGTATTATTCCATAAAATAATTTACTTACTAGAAATCACATTGATGATGTACAAATGAACCTAACTGAGAGCTACAAATGCAGTAACAAGCTGTAATACAAATACTAAATAATCCTAAAACAATGATAATGACATCGATAAGCCTAAAAACTTGTCTCTAGTCATCAGAGCCATCCAATCTTAACTCAGCTAAATTTAGATTGAGAAACCGTTTCAACTCATTTCATTTTATCATTATAATTTTCATAAATTTTCACATAAAATACAATATACAATTCAATTTTTTCAAATTTTAAAATAATAATAATATTAAAAAATAATATTTTATTCAACTTTCAACTCTTATCTCAATTCATCTTATCTCAACTTACTATCCAAACCTAAACTAATAGTTTAATATATTAAGCTAATTTTACTATTGTTTAGTGATTTTTCACATTGTTTTTTTCATAAAATCTCTCTATTTATTTTAGATTTATCACATTTTATGCATAGAAAAATTAGACACGTGACTTGCATGTGTACTTATCCCCACCCGAGATAAGTGTTGACCAATATTCTTTAGCTTCTTCTTTTTGCTAATTACAATGTCAAGGGACACAGTTTTCATTGGAGTATCAAAACAAGAATTCTTAGTTGAAGAATAATTACAAACAAGTAAGTGTTGAACAAATGAGGTGCTTTAGAAGTGAAATGAGATGGAAAATAAGTAGTAGTTTACTTTACTTAGTCACATTCTTGCATCAAAATCACAGCTACATGCATATGCCAAAACTCAAAAAATGAGAACTAAACTGTCATTAATTCATGTTTCCAAGCATTCAGAATCAATGACAAACCAACACCCTGTGAATTGCTTGACTATTTACAAAAAGAAAGCTTAAAAAAAGGTTAACGAGAAGAAAGTAAACAGAAGTTAAATCAAGAACCCCACTCTAGTCTATGAGTCTACTAGGCAGACGGCAGACGGCACATGGCAGACGGGACAAAAAATATAAACACCCGCCTTTTAGGTTAATCAAATACTTGTAATTAAGAAAAGTTAAAAGGGATATTTTTATGAGTTTTGCTATATATAAGTAAAATCACGTATTAATTTATATATTAATATTAATTTTTTTATATTTAAAGTTTAAATTAATATTTTTTTAATAAAATCTACTTTTTAACCAATCACAATAAATTGGTGCACATATTAATACATAATTATGCTTGCAACTAGATTTTTCCTATTTTTATTCATCTGAATATGAAAATGCATTAACACCCACCTCCGTAAAAGCCTAAGCCTAAAAGGGGGACGCGAGCATCAATCTAATACGAATATAACACACGAAATTAATAAGTTTGAATTTGATATAAATGGTTTAAGGTCAAAATAGGATGACACATCACGATACTATTAATAAATAGGTTAATAATGAATTAACCTGCTTAACTTGAAATTAACCCACAATAATCTATTTAAGTTTTATTTCAAAATTATAATTTTATTATTGTTGGATTGTAATACTAGTATTTCTCAATATGCTTATATTTTTATTATTGAGATTGTAATTTTAAATCTATACTCATTTTGTTATTATTATGTTTGTAATATTGATTTTATTATAAGTTAAAATAAAATCTGAAAAATATTGACTTTTTATTAGTACGTAATCTTTTTTATATTTTAAAATTTTTATGTGCAATTATTTTTCTGTAATTTTTTTATGCATTTCAATGACGTGATTGGTTGAGCATTAAAAAAAATTGATATAGTCAATCACATTAATGGAGTGCAGAAAGAGTAAGCAAAAGTGACTGGGTGTAGCATTACTATTTTTTTGAGAGAGATTGTGGCTATTAATAAATATAAAATTTAACTTTTATGTGAAATTATGTTAATCAAATTCAAAGAGTTATACGGGTTAGTTCAATCCATTTACACAAAATGAGTTTAAATAAATTGTGTTGTATTGACACATTTCTAATTAATTATTAAGCGGGTCAATACAAATTACATGATATAACCTACTATTTAAATGACTCGTATTAAAGTTTGAAAGTCTGACTCATTAAATTAAACTTAATTGATAGAGTTTGTGTTAATCCATATTATCGAAACTCGATAACTTATCCACGAACAAGATTGCCAACCCTATGATTAGAAAAAAAAAAAAAAAGATTGCCAACCCTAAATAGAGTAATCTGGTACCCTTTTTAGAAATTTTAAAAGATTATTTTTATCTATATCTGAATTTAAGATTTCGGTTTTTGTTTAAATTGATTTATTTCTTTCCTTCCGCTCGAGCCGAGACAAAAATTTGATAGGGGTTTTTCTCTTCCAAATGCCCATTGAAGTAAAGTTAAAAGTTAGAACAAGGAGTTTTTGGTAGCAGGTCAAGAGTGGTAACATATGACACGATTGGTGAATTCAATACAAATAAAATATAAAATTAAAGTGTTTATATTTGATACAAATAGATTCGATTTAAAATATATTGACCTGCTAAGACATAATTAATAAACGAATTAGTAATAGATCAACCCACTTAACTTGAAATCAACACGCAAGAACCAGTTTAAATCTTATTTCAAAATTACAAATTTATTACAATTCGATTGTAGTATTAGTATTCTTCAATATACTTATGTTTTTATTGCTGAGATATAATTCTAGGCATATGCTCATATTTGTTATTGTTGGATTTATTATATTGGTTTTATTATAGGTTAAAATTTGAAAAAATATTGATTCTTTTTTGTTAGTAAATAGTCTTTTTCAGATATTATGACTGCTAATAAATATAGATTATAAATTTTATGTAAAATTATATTAAACAAGTCAAATGAGTTATGCAGGTTAGTTCAACATATTTACATGAAATTGTTCAAAATGAGATGTATTGTGTCGATTTATTTTTAATTAATTATTAAACGGGTCAAAATGAATAATACGACACGACCCACTAATAAAACCAATATTACAAACCCATTAATATAATGAATAGTATTAAAATTTTAGTCTAGATTTGGAGCGATCGGGCTGCTATTGAGGCATTTAAAATACACCAATCAAATTTTGACATATTACATATTCCATATTAAGCCAAAAGAGGTACATCACACTAGATTATTGATTTGCATAACCACTCGTAAGCCTCAGACCCCTCACGTTGGAAAAGTTCTGAAGCACCTCTTCTCTTGCCACCATCGCCCACCATCTCCACCGTCGCCCATCTTCGTCTCCCACCATTTGTCTCTTCAAGCTACATTTGCTCCTATTTTTTTTATCTCTTCATGCTGCACTGAAACTTCATTTGTTTGGAGCGATAATTGTAAAGGGTAAAAACTCTTACACTCAAATAGAGGAGGCAAAACAACTAATTGTAGAAGGTCCTCTCTCATGACAAGCAAAGCTTAAAATCATAATTATCACGCAAACTTTTTCCAACCACAATCTTAAAATGTTACTCAACCGAGCAAAATAACAACATCCAATGGTCAAAAAAGAAGAAATTTGATACCAAAAAGGGCAAGTGCACAATATCATAATTTTATAGTAAGATGATGAGAAGAGTATCGTCATCAGAGATTAGTATCTTACTTTTGAATAAATATCGAAATTATATTAATCTTATCTTTATTTAGAAAAATTAAGATTTTTATAATTGCAATTTGAAATAAAATCAATTCAAAAATAAAGAAAACTGTTGTTTGATGATCAAATCAATAAGGAAAAGAATTTCTAGGAAACCGACTTCACCTAATCACTTACTATGTTTTTCTCATCTAACTAATTGAAATTAATCATCTCTGTTTGTTAGCAAATTCTCAAATATCATTCCAAAAACCTCTTTCGATAGTTAGTTAGATTTATTCTTGATCATCATTTTACACAAGAGTATGTAAATTAATGAATCAAAATAAAATTAAGACCAGCTATTTTAAGACTACATAAGTTCATATAAGCATTTCGATATCTATACTTATTTATGCTGAAATATCAAAGGTCTATCCTATAATTTCCTCTCTCGAAAGTAAATTATAAGATAAAAATAATTTAATTAATGATCAATCAATTATAAGCAATTGGCTCAGAATAAATCAGATAAATATAAAAAAAATTATTTCAAATTAGCATAGAAGAGCGAGCATAATTTGAAATTAAATTACATTATTTTCTTATAATAAAGAAAATTTAGATCATGCTAAAAATTAAATTGAAAATCAATAAATTTATCAAAATTTTTCTAAGAGAAGAAAATCCACGGTAAAAAAAATACTTGTCGCAATCTGCCAGACACCTCCTCAAAACGTAAAGAAAATAAAATCTATGTTCCGTCCGTGCATGCAAGAGCCAGGCATCAACTAAAAAAAACTGCCCCCTTCTCTTTACCCGTTCGTTCCCTCTAAAACAATTCTTTAAATAATTTATATTTTTTTTTATATAATACAAAAGTCTTTCAGAGTTAGCTTGACACAACACGAAGTTAGGAACACCGGCTAATCAGGTCCCTACGGCCTACAGCAGTCGTACGGTGGGATGGACGCCAACTTCTTCATTGTTATTTATTTATTTAGTAACTGGATGGACGCCAACTTGGTTTGGTTTTTCATTGTGGTGGGGGTGGTGGGATATTCCACCGCGTTTGGTCAGCTTGAACGTATGTATTATCATCTGTCTTTTTTGTCTCGTGTGCTGACGCCTTCGAAAAGAATATAGAGAGAGAGAGAGACTATTCTGTGTGAGAGGACTTGGCAAGTGGGGTTGGGTTGGGCGAGGCCATCGACCAGTGGAGAAAAATTGCAAACGTGATGTCTGTCATCCTTTAATCTTCGCCCACCTTTCTTGACCCATCTGTTAGACTAGTCTGACTGAAGACTTGGCCAAGTGGGGGTCCATTTATGAGACAAGAATGCCATCTGCCCTCTTCTTCTTTGCCCACCTTTCTTGACCCTTTTTATTTTGGAAGACTACTGGATGTGTATACTGTATAATTATTTAAAAAAGAATAAAATTTGTTATTAAAAATTAATTTTTATTTATATATTTTAAAAAAAAAATTTATAACGCTTACTCATTTCATAAATATTTTTCTTTATTGTTTTGTTTTTCTTTATTTTTTTCTCTTTCTTTTCCTTTACATTTTCGGTTGTCACCTCCCCTGGGTGATAACAGAGATATTAGATCTTTTACTAAAATACTTAATTATTATGTTCGATATGCTTTGTAAAGACTGAGTAAATACTTGTTTCTGAAGCCATCCTCTTCTGTTCCCTCTTTCCTCACCTCCAGGGTTTCAAAAGTCTGCTCACACACGAAGCGACTCTTCCACAGAAGAGAGAGATTATGCATGTAAGTCTATCTTCAACAATCTCGACCATAATCAATTGAGGTTTTTACCGGGCCATATTTTCGTGTTTGAATTATTCTCTGCTCTGTCTATCTAGATAGAAAGATGGGTGTTTTAGTGAGAGATGGAGGGTCAAACGGTTTAGGTGAGAAAAGTGCGATGGGAGACTGAAATTTTCAATATCAGCTATTTATTTCAGAACCCCATTTTGCTTGTTTCCATGAGCTTTCTAGGAACAATCCTTTCATGGGTATAGTTTAAATTTTGTAGAGATCTTGCAATAGCTTGTTTTGGGTATGTTAGGAGAAGAAGATAGAGACCCGGTTGCAGGCGGTGGTACCCGGAGACCATATTTGCGGTCGGTTTCATGGACTGACCGGTCTCCGTCTGAGCCTAACCAAAACCTGAACCCTAACCCTAGACCGCAAACAAATAGTAAAGCTCGGTCTTGCTTGCCGCCACTTCAGCCTCTTTCTATCACCCGCCGGAATGTCGAGGAGTGGCCCAAGGCTGGGTCCGATGATCTTGGCATTTGGCCCAATCCCCCGCAAACCCCAGGAGGGAAAGCAAGGACCCTTGAGAGTTCGAACTCGGAACAGCCTGTGAGAGAATTTCAGTTTAAGAGAGATAAGCTCGCGTTTTTTGATAAAGAATGCTCAAGAATTGCTGACCATATATATTTAGGAAGTGATGCTGTGGCAAAGAATCGTGAAGTTTTGAGGCAAAATGGGATCACCCATGTGCTAAACTGTGTTGGGTTTGTTTCTCCCGAGTATTTCAAGAGTGATCTTGAGTATAAGACCCTTTGGTTACAGGATAGCCCATCAGAGGATATTACAAGTATCCTTTATGATGTGTTTGATTACTTTGAAGATGTTCGGGAGCAAGGTGGGCGAGTTCTTGTGCATTGTTGCCAGGGAGTGTCACGATCGACCTCTCTGGTTATTGCATATCTCATGTGGAGAGAGGGCCAGAGCTTTGAAGATGCCTTTCAATATGTGAAGGCGGCACGGGGAGTGACTAATCCAAATATGGGATTTGCTTGCCAACTTTTGCAGTGCCAGAAGCGAGTGCACGCTGTGCCTGCAAGCCCGAATTCTGTGATTCGGATGTATCGGATGGCCCCTCACTCATCATATGATCCTCTTCATCTTGTACCAAAAATGTTAAACCAATCAGGGGTGCAAGGACTTGACTCCCGCGGAGCGTTTATTGTGCATGTTCCTTCTGCTATATATATCTGGACTGGGAAAAATTGCAACTTGGCTTTGTCGAGTAGTGCTATGAAAGCTGCCTTTCAAGTAGTCCGATATGAAAGAGCTCAGGGAACAATTGTGAGTATTAAAGAAGGTGAAGAGCCATCTGAATTTTGGGATGCTCTTGCCAATGGGCAACTCTTATCAGATGATTGCGAGAATGTGGAGGTCAAAAAGGAAGGAAACTTTTCTTTCAGAAATGATTTGGTTGCTGCAGCAAATGAAGATGAGGTTGGAGAAAGGAAGGTTGATGACTATAATTTGGATTTTGAAATTTTTCACAAGGCACTTGATGGTGGGGTTGTTCCACCATTCTCAGTATCAAATACTAGATCAGAAACTTGTCTCCCTGCCAGAGAAAATGGATGGGGGAGACTAAGACGAAAGTTTTCCAATGGTATCATGAAAGAACTTGTCATCCTTTCCAAACCGAAAAGTAACAGTATTCCATCCAATCTTGTATCAAATATGATTATAGATACACAGAAAGAAGTAGAGCACCCTGTTTGTGCGATTGAAACTTCGCCACCATTGTCTCCATCCACCCATCCGTGTGGTTCACCAGATTCCTTTGATTGTTTCCCAAATACGAGCCCTGATAGGATTATGGAAACTTCTAAAGAAGTGGAACACTCTGTTTCATTTAGTGATCCTTTCCTATCAACCTCACCTTGTGGTTCGCCATATTCATTTTCTTGTTCTGCGACTCCCACGGATCATTGCTTTTCACCCACACCTACTTGTGGCTCACCAGATTCTTTTTCTTGTTTTCCCCCCATCAGCCCAAAGTTCAGTTCCAAGTCCCCAACACTCTCACCTTCAACATCTGATCACTCCAGTTCATTCACCTTTTCACCATCATCTTCCAATTGGTCTGACTTGTCATACTTGTCTTCGCAGCAGCCTTCACCTTCTGGCTGGGAGCCGACAGATCCATTTGCTCGTAAGAATGCTTCTTTCAATTCTTGTTTACCTTACAAAGCAACTCCTCTGGCTGCAGAGCAGCTTTCTGGTAATCATACTTTGAGAATGGAAAATATTTCTTTGCCATATAAAGGAACGTCCCCCTCTATTGCAGAGCGCAGAGGGAGTAATCCTCCTCCTCGAATGATGTTACCCTCAGTTGATGAGCTACCTCAAGTCCCGAAGAATCTGATAAGATCATGGTCCTTCTCTTTACCTGACTTAGAGGATGATTTGATGAAGGATGCTAGCTGCAACCAATCAGAGCATGAAGGTGATAGAGAAGAGCTTATGCTCGATGCTGGATTTGAATTGCCATGTGAGAGTGAAAATAAGGAAGAGGATGGTAATAAAATTTGTCCTCTTTCAGGTGATATGATCGACAAGGTTGAACAAGTTACGACCCCAGTTTTGTTACAGTGGCCTTCTATGAATAAAGTGGAGGTGCATCCCTTTTGTATTCTTAATTCTAGATGCGTATACATTTTGTTGGCTCCAGATGCGAGTTTGGATAGCAATAGTCATGTAATCTTATTTGTCTGGCTGGGAAGTGGGTTCTTGGATGAGAAGGGGCAGAGTCAGATGATTAACACAGACGGGGAATGTGATATTAATCATCTTCACTGGGAGATAGTTGGCCGCAACTTCCTTAATCAAATGTGTTTGCCAATGGATGCCACTGTGCAGGTAATATTTTACACTATCTTCATTTATGTGATTGTCTATCATATGAAAAACATATTTTATGTGCTTGTATGTCTTATATAAAACATTTTATATGTGCTTGTATGTCTTATATAAAACATATTATATGTTCTTGTTTTATCACATAGCTTTAATATTGTTGATATCTTGAGGGATTAATTATATTTTCTATTAGTTAGAAATATGATGGTGAAGTTCTAATTGTATGAACGCACAGCATGGTGGCTAACACTAGCATCATAAAAGATATTTTTAACAGGAAATGAGAACTAAATCTTTTGCTTTTATACCCTGGCAGAGGGGTATGCGTGGGTGTGTGCTTGGTTGGGTTTTTCCTCTTTTGTATTAGTAGGGAAGGGAAAAGCTGGCATGAACACATCATATACATCATAATAATTGGATTGTAGTTGGACATTGTCGCCTATAGGGCATTGACTTTCACTATCTGATCGATAGAAAGAAAGGAAAAAGAATGTTATGTGTGTGAGAAATGCAACTTAGTGAGGTGTAAGCCACTAGAAGACTTTCCAAGATTTTTGCAATGATCCAATGGTTCAAAAAGTCTGTCATATGGATAAGGCTTGGAGGTTTAGACATTAGTGAGAGGATTGCAAGTTTCTTGATGTCACAATGAATTTATGTTGAATTGATTTTGCTATAATAACTCCCCCAGGTCCCATCGGTAAAAAGCCGATGACTTACCTGATCCATATGATGGGGAACGGGAAAAAGAGATGTTGAATTTTCGTGGTCTCCAAAATTCCTCATCTTTAAAAAAAATTAAAATTAAAAAAAAAAAAAAATCTCTTGCTAAAGATATTAGTTATTTATGGAAAGTCAGTTCATGTGCTTAAAATCTCCTACTGATGGAGCAGTAAGAGGCTAACAGCGGTTACTGTCCAGTCTAGAAGTAATTTCAAAGATAAATTAGCTATTTGAGCTGTCTTACGTTTATTGGAGAGAGGCTAAATATGAAATTCAGGATTTGTTATTGAAGAGTAACTAAAAACTATGGTATATCTGCGTGTCACGGTTTGTTTATTGAAAAGCAAGCTAAACTTAATTGTGTCTCTGCACTCGAGTGAAAAAGAATTTACGTAATAACTAGCCCGTCTCTTTCAAGCCCGCTTCTCCTTCACCCATGACTCATGGTTATCCATTTTAGAAATTACATAAGAAAACATGTTTGCTGCTTGGTTGGATGCGATGGTCTTATTCTTTTGTTAACAGGATATATGGTGTGTGCAGATAATAAGAGAAGGTAAAGAGCCACAGGAGTTTCTGAACCATCTCAGCTGTTTATCATTTCAGAAAACAGAGGACAGCAGCCACAGTAGTTGAGACTTGTTTGCAGAGATGGCAATATTTCCAAGAATTTGATTGATGATCAATTTTAGCCCATGTTTGGAATGTCAGAAAGGATTGGTTGCAGATCCTTAATGTGAGTTGGCATCCCGGGCAGCATAAGTGAACATTATCTGCTTGTGTGATGTATGGTAAGGATGTGACTTATTGTTATAGCAAAAGCTTGTACAGAGAACAAACTTGCTGTACACTTAGGAATTACAAGTAAATAATATCAGTTATGTAAAGTGAATCAAGGGACTAAAAAAATATGTCGAGATAGATTCTTAGTCTTAAAAAATTAAAATAAAAATGTAAAGCAGGGAATACTTTTATTATGCCCTTTTATATCAGTTGTGAACATTTGAAAAAGCGCTAGCTGACTCGGAGACCCGGGGGACCTTCGCTTAGCATCGAATGAAGGGGAGCTCTTCCAGTTTTCTTCGCCAGCAGCAGCTTATGGAGCGTTCGGCCTTATAAAGCTCTTGTAGCAAAGCTTCACCCCCCTTCCCTTATTAAATGAAGTGGAAAGTCTTTACCTAGTAATCGGCATTCTATAACTACTGACTTGAGTACCGGCTAAGTCGAAGTCGGTATGACCTACCTCCAACTTGTCGGAGAGGAGTCCGATTTGATCGTTCTTTAAGATATCTTTTTAGAACTTCACATTTGGCCCATTTTTTTTAAAAAAAATTTAGTGTGGACTTTCAAATTTCAATTTTTTAAAAAATTACAATCTAAATTAAATAATTCACTTTTACTTTAATACTTCAATTCTACTAATATATATATATATATATATATATATATATAAAATAGAACTAAATATAAACAAATAATATACTAACACTGAAAATAACTCCAAAAATATGCAATTTCAAATATACAAATCAACCACACATGATCCAATGCTCCATTAATAATTTAATATGACCTAAACACATGCACACACAAAAGCTGAGAAAAAGAATGAACATTAAAAAGAAAAAAACCAAAAAAGCAGAGGGTCCCGTCACACAAAGTGCTTGAGGACGCTTCCCCTAACTTTCTCAGTGTGCACGTTGAAATGAAACCAATCACCTTTCCATTCCCCAAAGCAAGACCTAAAAAACCAATACGAAAGAAACAAGTTTTGGATGCATATGCGTGTATTCCTTAATTGTAATTTATTTCATGGCTCTTGAGGCTCCACCCACCTTTTTCCTAAAATTGCATAATCTAATATGGTTGATGAATGATGACGAGGGTTTGCAACTTTGCATTCCCTCAAAACTGAAACATTACAATCAGCAAAAGCAAAACCCATTTCACCGTAAAAATATGTACACGGTATGATATAGACCCAGAACAATATATATATTTATATATATATATATATATATATATATATATATTTTTATTTTTATATAGGTAGACCCAGAAAAAAATTTACACAAAATCAACCAAAATCAGAACGTGTAATAAACCAAAATCAACCCCAAATCAACATGGGGCAGTTTAGGGACTTACTGTGGTAAGTGTGGTGATCCAAAATCTAAATGGCGCCGCTTTTTTAAAGAGTAATTCTATATATAATCATGAAGTACGTAAATGCTGCATAATCACTTTGAAAAAAAGTAAGATTTACTATTAAAAAATAATTTTTTTTTTCATGTTGGTTCATGTTTTATTTACTTTTTTCAAAACGATTATGCCGGTGGTTGCATAGTTCATGGTTGCAAATATCTTCTCTCCTTGGAGGAAAAATGGCGCCATTTTGTCTGGATCTTGGGTTGGGTCTCACATTTTGGGCCGAGTCTCACATTTTCCATCAGTTTTGGGCTTGTTTTTCCTAAATCCTATTTTTTAAAATCCTAAATTTAATTTTAGTCTTAATCTTTGATTTAGACTTTTAATCCTAATTTTTTTATTTATGGTTTTTATAATTGTTAGTACTTAGTATGGATTATTATTAGATATTAATTCACTAGTGTTTAATTATATGTTATCATATTATACAGTTATACTTTTAACATTTTATCATACTATAGTGTCTATTTTCTAATTATATGTTATCATTCTATTTATGGTTTTTATAATATTTTTCATCACTCAATTTAATTATTAGTATTGATTAATAACAATTACTATTATTATACTTAATATTACATGTTATTAGCTCATTATACTTTTAATTGTACTAGTGTCTAAGACTCTTAACTTATTCCTATTATAATCTATAGACTTGTACTAGTACTATAGTGATTAATTACACATTATTATATTAGTTTCTAACTCATTTCTAAACTTAGTATTATATGTTATTATATTAGTGTTATTATACATTAGTATTACATGGTAGTAATAGTGTGATGTTTACATATTTCATATACTAAATTATTATTAGTCAATTTATATTATAGTATAAGTATATTATTTTATAATAATTAGCTCATACTATTATTGAATTTAACTAACTATATAAGTTATAGTTATATAAAATATATATGATGAATGTATAGAAAAATACATATTTTTTTTTTATAACATATATGCAATATCGGAGGTGGAGTTAGAGGGAGAGTCGGGGGGGGGGAAGTCGGAGTCAACTCTGACTCTGACTTCACAAGTAGAAAAAACTCCGACTTCGTCAGATTCAGAATTGGAATGGAGCTAGATTTGGAATCGGATTTTTGGATTTTTGTTCGGCCCTACTTGTGGAGTCTACAAAGCTTTGCTTTTTGTAGTCAGCTGCTCGCTTTCTTCCATTTGCTTGCCTACTTCCATTTGTGGGAAAATATAGGATTTCACTAATTCAATGAGCAGGAAATTTCAAATCAGACTATTTGTATCTACTTCAACAAAAGAAAGGGTTCAAATCAATTTACGTCTTGTAATTAACCAGGAGCATTAGGTGGAACTGGTGAACTACACTTGCTTCTGGATAGACGATGTGTGGGACAGAGGGCTTGTGGTACCTTCTGGCCATCTTCCACCTCTGCTTTAAGAACCGTATAAACGAAAAAATATTTGACCACTTGAGCAGTGCGGGAGATTGGGTATGACTATTTTTTTTTTTTTTTTTGTAAAACAAATATTTGAAGAACTAAAAGAAGTTTTTTTAATTATTAATTTTCTGCACGACCATGTTCGGGCATTCTTTTATTGAAGAAAGTTCCTAGATAGATAGAAGACTTCTTTCCCTCTGAGTGTTTGGGAACTCACTCGGAGAGTAATAAGCAATAAGCAATAAGCAATATGTATTTGACCATTCTATAAGCAATTTATTATACAAAGTGCAAGCTGCAAGGTACAGTAATAAGCAATTTATAGCTAATATGGATTTGACCATTCTATTAAAAAAGACTAGGGAAAAATAGAAAGAAAGAAAGAAAGAAATACGTTGCAATTGTTTAATTAAAGTGTCCCCGGCTTGACACGCACTGATAAAGAAGTGAACTTTCTGCGCTAGGAAGTGAGTGGCACATCAGCCGAGGGGCAAATTACAAGGCAGTAGGTGGTAATTACTTGAAAATTCAGATAGAAGCCTCTCATGCTTTTCTCTTACCCTTATTTTATCAACGAGATTGCTTGAATTTGATAATTCGACACCCTAATTTGGATTCAACTTAAAATCAGAGACCTTCTGAGGGAAGAAATTGCTCAAATCAATCCCATTGTCTGACAACACAATCACTTGTGTACAAAAGATAAAACAAAACTTCCGACTTTGAAAAGAACCAAAAAGCCGAGAAAAAAAAAGGTACGAATGTAAGTTCCCACAGTCGGCTCCCTCCCACTTGAGACTATCGTTAAAATTGAACACCTTTCTATACATAGCGCTTAGTCTTCAATAGCACTCACTGCCTCTCATTTACTCAAAACCAGATATGATGTTCTTTTTCTTCCAGTGAAATTTGCCAAACCACGCGGCCGGCTGAATCTCATAGTCCATTTTGCGCTCTCAAAATTGCCATTGTTGGGCCCAGGGCACTGCTTCTCAAGGCCCTATAGGACCACCCACTTTTGCCTGAACTCTCTTCCTTCCTCCAACCATCCTCCTCAGATAGCTGGACTTTCTTTGCATTCAAAGCTTGACTGATTTCATCCCATGCATTTACTTCTCCATTTTCTACAAAGATACAACACATAATGAGATTCAGCCCATGAAAGTACCAGATTCCTAGAATGAATTCAACTGACAGTAGATACCTCGTGCAGGGATAGGGGCTTGGACAGGGTTGCTGGCCGCGACACATGATACTGGAGTTTGATTATCCACAGGAACTTCAATAACCTCACCAGTGACTTCTGTTGTATCCAATTTCCCATACTTTACAATGCGGATATCGACAAGAGAGGAATAATTTATCTGTGAAGAGCTTCAATTGTCAGCTTTTGCAAACAAAAATAATCTGAACCAAGGATCCCAAGTACAGATGTTAAGCCATCTGTACAAGCTCAATGCAAAGAAAATTGAACCCTTACAAAAAGATAACCAGAACCATTTACTGGTCGAGCACCTAAAAATATATGTCAAGATTAGGTCATAATCAATCGGCTAAGCAGGTCAGCTGCTAAACAGTGCTATATTATATTAGTTTTTTTTTTATATATATAAGTAAAGTAATATTGTAGTTATAAAGCTTCTGCTTTTTCAACATTAATTTAAGACCAGATCAACCCAAAATGAATCACTGGAACAGTAGACTGAAACATACAGAAAATATCAACCTCATTCAGTTTTAGGACCTAGAAAATTAGAATGGTTCAAGTCTGTCATCCCCCTCCCAAGTATACCTACTGCTTAAGATGAAAGCATGTGAATAAGTAAAACATTTAAATTCATGAGATATAGAAGATTTGGACTGGCCCTATGGTTAAGCCAGTTGAGGTACCGCCAAAAATGGTTTAACTCTCTTTCAGAATACATAATTCACCCACTTGCTTGTCAAAAGGTGGGGCAAAGTAATGAAAACTAAAATGAAATGAACAGCCTGAGTACCTTTAAAGACCCATCTTCTCCATAAAGGGATGTATCAGGTTGTTCTGCAGATGGCTCCTCAGTTATCTTCTCAAAATCAATTGGATATTCTGGAACTGTTACCAGCAAAATCCAATTGGATTCAGGGTTATACCATGATATTTTTCCTACCTACAGGAAAAGGAATATGGCAATTATGTCGATGTTTAAAACGACTTGTACAGTTTATTCAATAGGAGAAAAGAATCGTACCCGGAAGGAGGAAAGCTCAGGGGTCCATGATGATGATAACTCAATCAAGCGATACGCAACTACATCACCTTTCTGCAATAAATTAAGAGCACAAACTTTAGTTGATCCAAGTAAAATGAGAAAGAAATTCAAGGCTTGATGAAGCACAATACTATTTTCTCCATAGAAAAAATCCAATATATCTAGAGGAAGTGTAAGCAGAAAATAGTCTTATATATAAAGCATATTGCAAGCAAAGACAAACAAAATGAAAGGAAAAACAAACCTTAGGTGAGCTGGTATAAGGTTTAAGCTTATCGAAATCTATGGGATTTTTTGCAGGTGCTTCTTCAGCAGTAACCATTTCAGCAACCTCTTCATTTGAACTCACATAATCATTCCTTTTGTAATAAGCAACTTTCTCCAAACCCCATTTTTGACCCTTCCTTTTGCTGGTTATTCCATTCCACTGCAAACTCTCCTGAAGAATGGCCCGAGATGATAAAATGGCACTAGTGAATTTAAAGACAAGAAGGGAATCTATGAAACATAGGAATCAGATACATCAGGAGGGTAACCAATGAATATGAACTAAAAGCTAGTGCTTAGTAGTAACTAACCATGTTTGTTGTATACTACCGGTGTACTTGGGCGATGCCTTTTATATCAATAAAACTTAACTTTTATTTATAACAAATTATATATATGAACTAAAAGGTAAAGCTATGGAGTGATTTGTGCCTCATTTTGTATCCTCTGTAAGGAAACGAAAAGACTATCAAGACACTGCAGTATCTATAGGACAATCCAGTTCTTTTATGTCTTAGGACAAAGCATGGACTAAATAACCCTACCAATCTAATTCTCACTTCCGTCTAATAATTGAAGTAACTTTGTCACTCCTTCAAAAAAGAAGCAAGGCCCATATTGCTTTACCATTGTCAGGTTCTATGTATTGCTGGGTCAGGTGTTGCCCTTGTCTGTGTGTGTTTTTTTTTTCCTTGTTAATCAAGGCACATTTTTTTTTCATTGATCATTTTTTATTTATTTATTTATATAAGTAGAAGTAAAATTTTGTTGATAATAAATGCATAGCCCAAGTACACCGGGAGTATACATCGAATAAGCCTAATTATAACCAAGCACTAGTGGGAGAGACAAGCAAATCATGGAGATTATCTGCATTACAAATAATGGCCGAAGCCCTAGAGAGAAGTGTAAAAAAATCGCTTCAGCTCCTCCAAAGAAGGCTTCATGTCTTCAAATCACCTCTTGTTTCTCTCCATCCTCAAACACCACATAATCTAATGAGGGATCATTCTCCACACAGCAGCGATGTGGGCATTTCCCCTAATACCCGTCCAGCTCTTTAGGATATCCCTAACTCTTCCAGGCATAACCCATGCCACCCCGGTCCGAGTAAGGATCTCATTTCAGAAACCCCAGGCCACTTCACAATGTAACAAAAGATGATCCATTGATTCCCCATCTTTCTTGCACATACAACACCAATCTAAAATGGTAATACCACGTTTCCTCAAATTATCCGAGGTGAGAATCCTCTCTAGAGCTGCAATCCATATAAAGAAAGCAATCTTAGGAGGTACCTTGCAGTTCCAAAAAGCCTTCCCAGGAAAACAAGGATCATTAGACAATCCCAAGAGAGCCTTATAGAAGGAGTGCACCGAGAACTTTTTATTTCCTCCAAGAATCCAAATCATCTTATCCTCCATCTCATTGTCAATCAATATAGCATACAACGAGTCAAAGAAAACAGCTAACATATTCATTTCCCAATCTTGATCCGCTCTTCGAAAACTAACATTCCATTTGGACAGCACCATTAGAAACACCAATAGATCAGCCACAACAGCCTCCTTGTCACTAGAAATTTCGTAGAGCACGGGAAACACCTGCTTTAGAGCCCTTTCACCACACCAGACAACATGCCAAAAATAAACACCATGACCTCTTCCAATTGGGAAACTGAAAAACTTGGAGAATCTTCCCATGCAGCTCGAATATTTTTCCACAAACCCACACCATATGTCCCCCTAACTTCCTTAGAACACCAGCACCAGCACCACACCCCCTCCCCCTCCCCACCCCAAAAACATATTTAGACTCTACTACTTCTCTCCACAAACTCTCTCCCCTTCCATATGATATCTCCACAACCATTTTACCAAAAGTGCTTTATTGAAGACCCTCAAATTACGCACCCCCAACCCACCGCAAGGTATCGGCGAGCAAACTTTATCCCAAACAACAAGATGGAACTTAGTTTCCTCCCCCTATACCACCTCCCCAAAGAAAGTTACGAAAGGTTTTCTCAATATGAGAGGTCAACCTTGAAGGTAACAGAAATAGGGATAGAAAATTAAGTATGGAGGTTAGATAACATACTCTTTATGAGAGTTAATTTGCAACCCTTGGACAAATAAACTAATTAACTCATTTACAACCTCAATCTTCTTTCAATTTTTTCTAACACACCATCCCATATAGATTTTGCCTTGAAAGCAGCCCCCAATGGAAGGCCAAGGAATTTCAAGGGCAGCGAAGCAACCTTGCAGCCCAAGATATTTGCCAAGCCCTGAATATTACTCACATTAACCACAGGAACCATTTCAGGTTTTGAGAGATTTACTTTCAGGCCTAAAACAGCTTCAAAGCAAAGTAGTGCAGCCCTCAAATATTGCAAATGATCTCTGTCCGGTTAACAAAAAATTAGAGTGTCATCAGCAAAGAGAAGGTGAGATATATTAACACCACCCACTAAAAATCCAGCAAGGAAACCTCCATTAACAGCCGCTCCCAACATGCGACTCAATGCTTCCATAACTATGACAAACAACAAAGGGGAGAGGGGATCCCCTTGTTTTAATCCCCTACAGCTGTTGAAAGAGCCTTCCGGCGCACCATTCACCAAAACCAAGTAGCGGACAGTAGATATACAATGCCTAATCCAAGAAATCCATCTCTCCCCAAAACCACATCTCCCAAGTAAATAGCACAAAACAATTAACATGGTCGTAAGCCTTCTCCATATCTATCTTGCACAAGAGTCCAGGTGTACCCTCCTTGATTCTGCAATCTAAGCATTCATTAGCAATCAAAATTGAATCCAATATTCGCCTCCCCTTCACAAAAGCATTTTGGGATTTTGAAATAATACTATTCATGACAGCACTCATGTGATTAGTGAGCAACTTAAAAAAAATATTATACACCCCATTAATGAGACTACTAGGCTGAAAATCTTTCACCTCCACTACCCCAACTTTCTTGAGGATAAGAGCAATAAAAGACGCATTAGTGCTTTTTTCAAATGTACCAAGTGTAGAGTTCTCGAAAAACCTGTATAATATTCTCCCCAACCACATCCCAACAATCATGGTAGAAGGCCATAGAGAACCTATCTGGACGCGGGGCTTTATCCTCAGCCATCCCACAAATTACCTGAAGAACCTCTTCTGCTTCAAAAGGTCTTTCCAGCCACATTGAAATTGACTGATCCATAGACTCAAAAGGCATGCAATCAAGTATTTCAGAAAAGAGATCTTTGTAAAAGTTAACAATGTGTTTCTTAGTGATATCAAGATCAGAACAGACCTGTCCATCAACCTGGAGCATCTCGATTGCATTATTCCTACGATGAGAGTTAGCCACCCGATGGAAAAAATTAGTACGACAATCACCTTCTTTCAACCAAAGGGCACGTGACTTTTGTCTCCACGAGATTTCTTTCATTAGTAGCACCTTATCCAGCTCCGAGGTGATATATAATTTCCCGCAAGAGTCCTTCTCAGAAAGAGTGCTCACCTCCCTTTCCACCCATTCCTTTAACTCCTCCGTAAGATGCCCTTTTCACTGTCTAGATGTTCAAAGACTTATACATTCCACATCTTCAGATCCCTCTTCAATGCTTTCAATTTCCCGGCCAATCTGAAACTGCGTGAACCCTCTAAAGGATACGAGGACCACCACGCCCTACCTTTCTCCACAAAACCATTCACTTTCAGCCACATATTTTCGAACTTGAAGCATCTTTTACCCTTGTGAATCCCACATGATAAGAATACCCCCGGACGCTCCCTCAAAAGCAAGATACACCCATCTCACATATGGACAGCCCCAAATGCTACTGATGATGCTTCGATCAATGAATTTGATCTTGGTTTCCTGCAAACAAACAATATTCAATTTCCAGTGACGTAAAAGATTCTTAACCCGAAGATGCTTATTGGGATCATTGAGATCCTGAATGTTCCAAGAAAGAATTCTAGACTTCATGGGAAGAAACAACCTCCCCCTTAGATCTTCCTTTGCTGGTACTCCTACCCCATCCATCATAATTAATTGAACAAGTGAGACGCTTCAACTCCCCCTTTTTCCTAGAAGCAGATTTAGGGGATTGAAATCAACCCGCCTCAATAGCGATGAGTAATGCCCTAAACTGCTCCTCAAACCCTTCACAGGAAATCCCCACACAATCTTGAATATCCTTCACTTTCTGAGTCACCCAATCCGATGGTGAACCTCCCATTGCAAGCAGCAAAGATGATATACATAATGGCCCTGGATCCACCTCAGCCTCCTTATACACCATCTGGAGAGTGTAGTCCATGTCCTCTGACTCCAATGTAGAGTCAAAAGACGTTGACTCCTCCTCACCGAACCCCATACCCTTCTTTGTCCCTGCCACTGTACCATGAGCTAACTGCAGTGCATAGTGTTGCAACCCAAGTACATTGGAAGTATACAATAGGAAACACCCAACTTTATTTTTATTTCTTTTATCGGTTTCAGGGCATTTCAAATGAAAATAAACAAGGAAATGGCTTACTCAATAAAGTATATAACTTCTGTAATACAAATATCATTAATAAATATAGCTCCCTAGCCCTAAAAAAATTTACAAACATGCTTGTAAACTCTCTCTCTCTCTCTCTCTCTAATTTGTTCCCCTTCCTCCATATAGAAAAAAGATGAAGGGCTGGTTTGGATTTAGAGATGATATGAGATGGTTTTAGATGAAAGATGAAAGTTGAATAAAATATTATTAGAATATTATTTTTTTAATATTATTATTGTTTTGGGGTTTGAAAATGTTGAATTGTTTATTATATTTTGTATGGGAATTTGGAAAAGTTGTAATGATGAGATGAGATGAGATGAGATGCTTTTCGAATCTAAACAGGGCTGAAGATGAAAATCATATCAAGGCATATCTACACGAAATTAACTATGAAGAGATGCCAAAAAAAAAAAAAAACACACACACACACACACACACACATATATAGATAAATTCAAACATGCACTCAACAAGAAAGTAAATCAAAAGGCAGGGTAGCAGTGAACAAATTAGAAATATAAATAGGGCATACCATTGGAGTTTGAAATTGCTGGACATCTCTAACTGCATCCACGAGAGCAAAAACAATATCAGATACTTTGTAATAATGAGGCCCTTATTTAACAATGCCATATATGTGGTGTAACGTCACTTGAAAATGAAATTCCAGAAAAATAAATCCATCCATTACCCTCAATTGATTGGGGAGAGAGAGAGAGAGAGAGACCTTTATCAAGACGCTCAAATCGAATATGTCCTGGCCTAATTACTACTGGGACAACCTCATCCTCTTCCTCACTATTTTCATCTGGTTGTTGAGGTTCTTCAAATAATTTCTGATTATCTTTGACAGGCGATTGCTCATCATCTCTTTTGAGTGTTTGCCCTTGATGTAGCTATACAATTGAGTACAACACAGTTATCGATTAGTGTCCATTAAAGGCATATAGGTACTTCAGAACACTGAGCAATAATCCCAACCTTAAATCACTGCATTCATTGGTTTACCATGCAGATCAAAAGATAAACACAATTACACATAGGAGCAGATCATACACAAGGGGAAAAGTCAAAATATGGCACTTTAAATTATACCTTTATATGATGCAAAATTACTAATCAAAATTTGTATCAAGCCTATAAAAAAAAAAAAAAAAAAGTTGTGTAATCAAGATTTGTTTCTACATTATTTTCAATATCTACTGACTAATTTATTTAATTTCTCGTGCCACAGTTGATCATTTTGAAAAACTTCTTTACATAGTAGCAGTTATTATGGGTATTTGCAATCATATTCTATAGACAATTAATGCATTTGGGAAGAAAACATAGGAGTATTAGTGTCTGTTTGTAGAACTTATTTTAATCCTTCAAAATTTGAAATATCCTCTTGTATACTTCCTATATCCTTGGGCTATGTCTTTTTTGTTTTCTCACAAATTATTTGATTACTTATCAGAGTATAAACCAAGTTTGAGAAAATTCTCGATGTTAAGACAATCTTTTTTCAAATCATTATCACCAAATAAAAAAGGTCTTCTAACATTATGCCATGCAGCCCTTCTTGGACATGATACTTTTTTTTTTTCTTTTTATAGATCTTTCTTTCTTTTTAAGTAATAATTTAAACAAAAATAGAGCTTACAAACCAGAGTCAGAAAATATATTAGGTGTTTTCATTACAAACACTAGTTTTTTTTCCATCTTTTTCCCTTTTTTTTCCTTTTTATTTTTATTTTTTAAGTAAGAAGAAAATTTTATTGATTGAAATGAGGCATAGTCCAAGCACACAGGAAGTATACACGATTTCCCTCTTTTTTACATGGAATTTTTCATAAAAAGAATGCAGAGACCTTTCCCCTACTTTTTTGGAGGTTTTTTGGAGAGAAAGATGAAGTGAATCTAGGGGCCTTAGGCAGGCACCCAAGTTGCCTGGCCTTTGAACCGCCCCTTGTAGTTACAAATAACGTAAACAATCAGAGTTGACAACTCTTTATATGTCATCACCATTTCTCATTGAGTGAGAGACAGAGAGTGTCTGTACGTGTGTGTGTGGCTATGTCTAAAACTAAACTGTGTACAACTGCTAACAGTAATCCCAAAAGCATCATTTTAAACACAAGTACCTTTTTACTTATCAAGAAAAAAAAAAAAACAATACCTTTTTCTTCTCGGCATTGTCTTGTTCCCTCAACCATAGCCGTTTTGCCTTTTTACGCCGAGCACTCCTACTAGGGAACTAACCAAAATAAAAGACTTTTCAAGAGTTAGACCTTAGAGTTGATCTAAAAGAGAGAACCAAGTATTACGAGTTAACTGATTTAGTTGTGGTGCTATAACACATACAGAGAGGTGAAAGATAAAATTCCAAGATCCTGGAACATAAAGCATCTACCTATCTCACAAGGTAAGGTTCCTTGCATTCAGTATAGCTGCACAAGTTTGGGCTCATTGGTCATACTCGCATGGCCGATGTCCTTACTACAGGAGATGACTAAAATGGGTTTCTAATATGGTACTTCTTTTCTTATTTCCCTCAATAATTTTATAAAATTTTGACTGACTCAACTGTATTTTTTATAAGTAGAATCTTTAGCGATAAGTGTGCAACTTTCTCAACCGTGTTATAATATATTGGGAATCACCAAACATCCTACATGAATTTCACATGCAAGAAAGGAAAACACATTGAAGTAGCAAACTTCAATATATATAGAACAAAACTACTAAAAAAAGCATGACATAGTTAGCCCTAGAGAGAGATTATAAAAATCTCCAATTGGATCAAACAAATTTCTAATGGATTGATAGCAGAAAAAAAATGCAAACAACATTTCTTTTAAATTAGAATTAGAATATATAACTTATATGATTAAGGATGAAATTATGGTTCAACGGTTCACCCATGTGTTCCTCCCTGACCTGACCCCAAATGGAGCAAGTTTGGGAAGTTTATATACTCCTCTTAATTTTCATTACTTAAATTACCAAGTACCTGGGCATAGAACTGTAACCCAGATATCCTTGCTTTTGTTGATCAGGCAAAAGTATACTTCATACATGGAGAAAATACTAAGTAAAAAATATCATAATTACAGCTATATGCATTAATTACCCTCATATATTGGAAATTTTAAAGGTGTTTGGAAGTAAACACGACATCCAAACCAAACAGTGATGTCATTCAACAACCTTTTTAGTTTCACAAGGCTTATGGGATACATGAACACTTTCTTCACCATTTTCTTCAAGCTGGCAGAACCTATGAAATAGAAATAAGAAATAATATTTGTAAGATAAAAAGGGAGCACACCACAGAGTAATTGAAGACACTAGAAGATATAGAAATGGTTGCATATATGCAAAGATGCATGCAGAGTTTTTTTTTTTTTTTAAATGAAGATGCATGCATAGTTTAGCAACAATGCACCAGGAACAAGTTTTTTCCATCTACATGTCAGCATAAATCACCAAATAAAATACTAGAATATTTGATGTAGTGAAAATTATTACTCATATTATACCAAACATGAGATAGTATCTTTCAGTTTATAAACTAACCCACCAATGAAACTGCAAAATATAAATAATTTTTTTTATAAGTAAAATGAAATGATTAAATGTAAATAAATAAATAAATAAAATGTGACAAATTTTTAAATAGAAGAAAATGGGTTTGTTGTATGTATGTATGTATACATGTATGTATTTGTATGCCACCTCTTTGCACTGGGCGCAGATTTAGTAGTGTCATTACTTCTTTCATCACTTTCCGGGACACGAGACTTATCCTGTTCAACAGGTGATCTGAACAACTTATCCTTCTTGACAGTCTTTTTGGGGAGGACTCCACATTGATGAAGGCTTCCATTCTCCTCTGCATGGATGTCTTTCTGATCATCTTCTAAAACAATTGAACATTTGCCAGTAGTAGCTACCTTATTTTTCTTCCTCCTGTAGTTTAGAGTTAAACATTTGAGTTACATACCCAAACATTGCTTATCAACATCCCAAAACAACCAGATGCAAACATAACAGAGCGCGAAAAGAATAGCTCAAAAATATAATAATGCAACCTTTGGTAAAATGAAACAAATATTTAGGAAGCAAATAAAGGATACCTGAAACTTTCAGAACTAACCTTAACAAAATAAAAATAACTGTCCAAAATAGCATTAGTAAACTCACTGCAAGATAATACTCAGAGAAAAGTTCTTACATTGAACAAGTAGATAAATTTTTTTTTTCCTTTTTTTTAATGATGTGTAACCTCACAAGGGCAGGGCCCTTCCAAGTTCCCACCAACCCCTCGGTAGTCAACTCAACCCAGATACATGACCATACCTGACCTTTTACATGTAGATGCAATGTAAAAGGGCAATTTCTTATGATTTAATCAGATTCATGTTAATTCCCAAAAAACAAGATTAAAAACATCTAAAAGACCATGTCCATGACATGACGCACTTCCAGTGAGCTTCTGTAAATCAGATGAGATTGTAAATTATATTTGTGATAAAATGCACTGCTAGACATCCTTTTTCTCTTATAAAATAAATACTTAGAGACTTACTGACCACCATTTCAGCTGCACAAAGATTTTATATGAAATCTCTTCTTATCTGAAATGTGCTGGATGATTGGATATGCCTAACAGATTAACAATTTGAATCTTATCAACGTAATAGAAAAGTTCAAAAATTGATGCCTATAGGCTATCACAATGAGTAATGCTATAGATTACACTCCTATTCCAATTTCATCCCACTTTGTAAATGTAGCACTTTCCATCACCCTTAGATCATCTCTTAATCTTTCTTTAAAAATAAACCACAGGTTGATGGGCAATGCCACCTCATCATAGAGGGATGATGGTGTATTATATAGAATTTTCCTATCGCAATAATCACATGTGAGTCAAAAGCATGACATTCTTAAACAAAAAATGATTTGGGGGAATTAATTCGCTTTTTTGTTTCCAAAATCACCATGTGCCAACCCCAATTTAACTGGAAGTTTAGTTGAGTTCAGTTTTCTGACTCAATCTGTGATGTAATGAAACATTACATTTGAAACTAGTTCAAAATACTGAAAATGATTGTAAACTACAGGACAAGCAGCAAGATAACAATTAAATCACAAATGAAATGCCGAACATACCTTGAGCCCTGAAGTTTCTTCAATGCCTTCCTTTTTCTGGTAACCATGTACTCCTGTACACTGTCATCATTTTCATTATGTTCCTCTTCAAACTCCTCATTTTCCAAAATCTTCACGTCTTCAAGCAAAGATTGCTTCTCCAAATTCTTATCTACCTTGAGAGGGTCCAATTCTTCACCTGCCTGGATAGTATCAACCACTGAATCCCCTTTCCTTTTCACACTGTTTAAAAGAAAAATAAAAAAATAAAGTATACAATCCTTTTTAGAGAACATCAGTAAATGATATGCTAAACAAACTAAAATTCTTCTGAGACTGACCACACTATATCTTTATCCTTCAAAATACAAGTTGACTCAAAAGGTGGTAACACAAAGCCATCCATCTGCAAGAAAGATCACACTGTTGTAAATTGAAGACTATTGAATAATGGCATGAGTACAAGAGACAAACAATGCAACAAAAGCAGTAACAAGACTAGAGTTCCAGTCTGAAACATTTTCATGTTGTGCATTGCATTGTTTTTTTTTTTTTTTTGATAAGTAAATGTATTATATTAATCAAAGAATAGGCAAAGCCTGGTACAGTGTTTTATATCGTCCTGACTAAGTAGGAGCAATAGATACAAGAAAATCATGAAAATCAACGCCATTAAGTAGTACAGGCAAATCAGCACAGCTGTATGGCACAAGTAGTAGCAAGTATTTCTTGTTATGATATTGATTCCACCATTCGTTTCACAAAATCTGAACGTAGTGTTTTGACTGATTATTGATAAAATGTAGATAAAGAAGGAAACAGCCTATCATAGAGAAGAAAAGATATCTTGTGCAAGACTCTCTATCAAGGTACAACACTTCCAATTGTCAATATGTAAATCAATAATTAAATTTCACGCACTATATTGAAACCAAAAATTAAGTTCTCAAAACTTAATCATTTTTTACTGCATTCCGTGAACTTTCTCCACAGCCAATACAGTTTGTTTTTAGCTGCAAATAAGGGCATGAAGAAAGCAAGAGAGAGAGAAATTGTCTTACGGAGAGGATGAGGCCGCTGGGGCAAGAGTCGTAGAGGTCGAAGGTGTGAAGGAGATAAGCGGCGAGGCTGGAGATGGTCTCCATTTCCGGTTTGAGGAGAAGCCAGCTTCGCACCAGTCCCTCCTTCAATTGCGACTTGCTCAGAGCATCCCGGTGCTTGAACTCTAAACGAACCCGCACGCTCTCCATCTAAAGACTAGACCGAGAGAGATTGAAATGAGTAGTTTCGCAGCAGTGTGGTGCTCCAGGCCCCCCGTTTCTTAAACCCTCGGCGGGGGTTCCATCAGCCGTTTCTGCCTGTTTCTTCTTGGTCAGGTTTTGTTTTTTTTTCCCCCCTTTTTTTTTCTATTTTTTTTTTGTGAAATTTTATTTTCGGAAACTCAATACTAATAAAGAAATTTATTTATAAATCGATATAAATATTACAGTTAATAAAGTATTTATCTAATATAATTTGATTTATATATAAAAAAAGTCACTGTTAATTTACTAAAAATATTAAAACTTTTCTATTTAAACTTTTTTAATTTTAGATAAGAAAAATGTTAAATGTACTTAAACAAAACTTATAAAAAATTTACTCTTCTACCTATGAGTTATTGATATGTTGAAATTAGTTTTAAGATTATAAGATAATTATAAATATATCATTACTTAAACGAAGCATATCAAAATTACACTTACGGTATTTTATTTTTCTCGTGTTAGTTTTCTAGTGCTATAAGTAGGGCTGGGTGGCGGGTAACCCAACCCTACTTGTAGATTAATTATAATTATATATCTTTGATATCACATTTTGTCAATTGTGATTGCCAATTAAACAAAAAACTCTTAGAGTTTTTTGTTTAATTGCCAACTATAAGAGTGAGACCATTAGAAAGGCCTTAGAGGTAGCAATAGATTAGGGAGGGGTGGAGCAGGTTGTGACAAAAACGGTTAACAATACCTCTTCATGTTGGGGTATCTTAAGAATAAATTTAAAGAGAACAATAAAACAATTACGAGTAGTGAGTGTTTACATGTGAGATATGCCACATATCTTTAAAATCTTATTGTAAATGACGATTTGAAATATGTGAATAATTCGGCTACAAGGGTTAGAAGTGCAGTGAGATTTGTGAAATCTTTATTGGCTAGGCTTGATAAATTCTAGATTACTGTAAGTTCAATAAGGGGTTGTATCTTGATGTTCCTAAAAGGTTGAACTCAATCTTCCTGATGTTGGAGACAGCGAGGAGTATAGAAAGACCTTTCACTTATTGGGTGAGGAGGACGTATAATATATCAACCATTTTAATAATGAGAGGGGATTGGGCAAGCCTAATGATGATAATTGGGTTGTTGTTGGGATTTTTGTAAAATTTTACAAGGTCACAACCACCATTTTCAATTCTTTATACATTACACTCAATGAATTTTGTCAGCAAGTATGTTAAATAAAAGAACAATTGGATAAAATATGCGAGAGTGACCAAACTAGGCTGCAGGAAATGACAATGGGCATTCAGACAAAGTATGAGAAGTATTTGAGAGATTTGGGTAGGATAAACATTTTTCTATATGTGGCTATTGTTCTTGACCCCTAGTACTAAATTGATGGCATGGTTTATGGCTTGTGATTGGCAAATAGGAATGCATGGGCGGATTATATTGCTATAAAGGTTAGGAAAACCCTTAAAAGATTGTTTGATGAGTTTTTTTTACATTCAGGGGTGATAATAGTCTGGCACGTATACTTACCCCTACCCCTTATCCCAATCTTGAGATGGTGAAAAGGCTTAGGTTCGGGTGGGGTGAGTGGTTAGAGCAGGTTGCCGAACTTCATCAGTCTTTAGACGGCCAGTTGGATTTGGATAGATACTTGGCAGTAGAGATGTACCCATTTACGTGGGGTTTTGATATATTATCTTGGTGGAAGGTCAATGTCGTCAAGTATCTCATCTTTGGAGATATAGCCTGCAGTATTTTCGTTATCCATATTACCATTGTAGTCCGAGAGTCGACTTTTAGCACTGGAGGGCACATATTGGATCCATTTTAGAGTTTATTGGCTCCTACCATTGTTGAGGGAATGATTTGCATTCGAAATTGGATCAAAGTGAAGCCAATTCATAGATGTGGTAGACTTTGTGGAGGTCGATGAGAAGGTGGGTGGTGATCAATTTGGATTTGGTAATCACTCTTATCTTTGATATTGCTTAAATATTGCTTTTGCTTATAATATATTGTGTTATTATTTATATTCATTTGATTGATTTTAATTTCAAATTTAATTGTTGTAGGAACAACTTTGACAAATGCAACTACGTCTACGTTGGTTGCAATATGACTTCGTTGTTTGATTGACCATTGTCATATGTTTGTATAATTTGTCTCTTAATTATTTGTAGTATGTATATAATGTTTGTAATTCGAATTGGTTTTCTTGTATTTTTATCAGCTTTTATAATCTCCCTGTCACATGCCCAATCCTAATCCCAATGATATTATCTTGATCTCAATCTCATCTTGGTTTACAGTTTTAATTTTTTTAACTTTTTCATATATCTATATAATATTTCTATTTATGAATTTTTTTCATATTTTATTTTTCAGGTTTATAATCTCACTTGCCTAACCCTAATTCCAAATTCCCAATCATATAATCTTGAATCCTAGATAGAAAGACCTACAACCAAAAGTTTATGATCTCATCTTGGTTTGTGCTTGTAGTTTTAGGTTTTTAACTTTTTTATATATGTATATATTGTTTATAATTATAATTTATTTTCTTATTAATGTTTCGGGTTTTATAGCTTCAGAATCTCACTTGCCCGCCCCACCCCCACCAAAAAAAAAAAAAAATTTCAATCTCAAGACTCAAAGTCAATGTCAAAGTCATCTTGCTACACTTTGTAATTTCATTGAAACATTATTATTCATTTAAATTATTTGACAAATTTTAATATTTTTACATTAATTTGTAATAGTTTTAGATTAATTTGTATTATTGTAATAGTTTAGAATTATTAGTTAGAACTTAGAATTTACTAACTTAATAGTTAGAACTTAGACTTTTATGTTTTATGCTTTAAGAAGTTTTGTTTCATTTTATGTATAATATTGTTTTTAATTTTTTTTTTAATTTCAATTTAGGCAATTTTGTTAATATCTAGGCCAAAAATGGTCCATATTCCATAACCTAAAATGGCCCAAAAATAGGTTATGGACCATTTTTAGATCCAGAGACAGGTTCTGGCCCATTTGGGCTGAACAGGGAGGCAGACAGAACAGGGGTCCAAATTCGGCCCCTAGCACCCGGACGGGGGACACACATCTGGGGTCTGGGCTCGAATGGCAAGGGCAAATCCCACCACCCACCCATGCTGGGGTTGGGGTGCAGGAAAGGGGAATCTCACCCCGAGAGTACGGGTAGTACCCCTAGCTACAAGACACAACTCAATTGAAAATGAGTAATTTTACATACAATTATAAAATGTATAAACGCTGCTTAATCGTTTTGAGAAATAGTGGAGTCTACTATTAAAAAATTAATTTTTTTCATGTGGATCTCATATTTTATTCTCTTTTTTCAAAGCGATTATGTGGTAGTTGTATAATTCATGGTTGTAAATATCTTTCCTAAAAAATTAACCAATGAGTGTCATGACAACTACCAAATAAAACGATTCAAACATAATTTTAAGAAGTAACAACTTGAGAAAACAAAGAAAAATTAAAAATTAAAAAATAAGAAATTAAAACATTAAAAGATGAAACATAAACATACAAATACAAATATATATATAAGAACTCATATTTTAAGTTAAGATAAACTATTTTAAAAATATAAATAAATTCTCACTTCCCATGTATGCTTTTAGAGGGGCTGTCTTATATTAAGAAAACACTTTAAAAATGTTAAAAAGCTTTAGGTTTAGCTTAAGGATAAACGGATGACATGGATTATACAATATTATAACTTGTGAATCAACATAAAATAATAATTGTATATACATATATTAGATAAAAAACACGTGTAAAACACGTTTGCTTATTTGGGTTAAATATGATTTTTACAAAAATAATATGGTTTTAAAAAAAAAAACTTGATTAATGAATAATTTAATGTATAAAGACAAAAAAGTAAACTTTAGCAAATATCTTTGGATAATGATAGGTCGGTAAGTGTAATAATTACATATTTAGATACATTAGAAAACAAAGGATAAGTTCAAAATTAAAGTCAAGGTACATTAGAATAATATAGCAAATATAAATAGCATCATTGCCACAACAATAAATACTATCATCATACTTAAAGAATGCATAAGATTTGAGGTTTTTTTGGGATGTTGGACATAAATCCAAATCATGTGTTCTGATATAATTTTTTTAAATATCGATATATTTCAACAGATATTTTTTAGATCTGAGTGTTTTTCTTTGTGGGGTTTTTTTTTTCCCGTTTTGTACTTCTTGTTCTTTATTGCCATTTTTTCCTATAGATCTGAACATTTATACTCAAATTAGGATCTGAGTGTTTTAGGGAAACGTGTGAGAGGGTGGGTTTGGGGGAATAGGTAGAGAGGCAGACATCGGAGAGTAGAAGAGAGGTTCGAGATGAGAGGTGAGAGGAAATTGGGAATGAGAGAGGTAGAAAATGAAAATTGTATCTCTAAAACAATAAAGTAACGGACCTAACAAAAAAATAAGCAAAGTTATTGTAATAATTAAATAGCCACTTATTATAATATAATAGATATATGTGTGTGTGTGTGTATGTATGCTCAATATCATTTGATTGAATAGTTAACCTAGTTAAAAGATATTATACCCCGGGTGACCAACGAGTGGTCAAACCCGAGGCAAGCAAAAGGAACACAGACATCAGGGAGAGCTGCAACAGCTCTCACCAGGCAAGTGAAAGTTCTCAAGCTCGAGGCGAGGACCATGAGGAGCAATATGGCTTGCCCCTTAAAAAAGCAATAGTGCTCACCCTCTCAAAGAGCAATAGTGATTGCCCCCTCAGTGAGCACAATGAAATCGCATGAAGTTTTCGGGTGAGGGCTAAGAGTGATTGCCCCGTGGAGAAAAAGTGTTCGTCCTAGGAGCCATTACAAGTGCTCACGAGTGAGGACTATGTTGATCAGGAGTGCTTGTCTCCTTCTTGTGCGAGCATTATTATGATCAAAAGTGCCCGCTCCCTAAGAGAGAGCAGTTCTTTCTAAGTCATGATAGCATTAGCTATTAATTAATAACTATTTCAATTTCTGAGCTCTTGAGTAACAAAGATCATTCCATATGCATACAATTATGCATGCACTTATTGAAGCAAGTTTGGTAATACTAAGCACTTTATACTGATCATCTCATTCCAAGCACGTTCATCATCGAACTTCTTTTTCAACCATGCCATAAAGTTATGGTCCATTATGGAAAAAATTATGCAACTTTTTGCAAAAGAAACTATTGTGAATATTGGGTATGAAAAAAATAAGCTTTGTATTGGGAACACCAAGCAAGGCCAGTTTTTAGTTGTGAATTGCGATTACCGAGCTTGAAAAAAAAGCCCTTCCTCGGGAATATTAAGTAGGGTGAATTTCTGACTTGTGATAACCAAGAAGGAAGAGTTTAAAGCTACTCGAAATAATCTAGTTGGGAACTAAGAGAATCAGATCAGGAGATATTTGATCGAGCCGGAATAATTTGGTTATGAAGGTACTCGATATTAGATGATTAGTAAAAAGTGCTTGGATTTAGAGCGTGCAAACTCTTCAAAGCTTTTCAAAACATCCAGTTTGACAAATAATAACTTTTTAAAATGAAATAATCTTGCCATCGAAGTTGCTTGATCCAAGAGGGTTGTTAGGTTATCAAGCTCTATCTCGGATCACTTGATCAGAATGAAGTACTCAATCTAGTAGTACTATAGAAGTGTAGAAATATACCATCATTAATAATAATGTCCATATGTCACTATTCATTCATCTCAAACATAATTACATACCATCATCAACTTGTTACTTACATCAAAATATAGAGAGCCATAAACTCATGTTCGTCGCCTAACTAAAATAAACATCTTAAAATTTATAGAAAATACTAAAGCTAATAAGAGACAGGCCCTTATGGCTATTCCCCAGGCTAGGTTGGTTTTTCTTACTCATGGTAATTCTCTTGGGGTACATCTGTATCAAAATCTATGGTTCCGAGGAATGGAACTATAATGAGACTACCATGGTGAGATTTCAATGAAACTTTAGTAAGTTAAAAACCCAAGACAGTACTAATAATGAGAGACATTGAAAATGAAAATGAATACACATGCATAAGTCTATGTAAATAAAGCTGATAATACATACATCTTGAGCATGGTGAAGAATCACCCTCTAAACCAAAAGATAGTTATTGAAATAGCGAGGAATCACCGTCTAAGCAAAGCACATATAAAAAATACATCACACTTGTCATCCATTACTAAGAATCACTCTACCCATTCGACGCGGGGAATTTCTCTCCTTGGTCAAAACGTGGAACACCTCCACCAAAGCAACAAGGGGAACCACTCCACCTGCTCAGCATAGGGAATTTCTACTCCGCCAACATGTGGGACACATCCACCAAAAAATCACTAGGAACATTCCATCTAATCAACATGAAGACTCTCTCTACCAGCGTTATCATGTGAAACCATATAGAAATGCCTCACCCCAATCATCATGGAGAATCCATCTACCTTTATAAAACTCATGGCAATGTACCATCCAAGAATAGTATTGGAAATCTTCAACTTGATCCTATGATTATAGAGCACATTGAAAGCACATCACTTCAAATCACATCAAACAATCACATCATTTTAAAAAACACTTCATTAAAATAATCAATAAATATAGTGAGAAAAGTATGCACTTTCATGATAGAAATAGATGAGAAAAAAAAATGCAATTCTTGAATATATCCATAAACATTTACCTCATATTTTTAATATCTTTGTAGTAGTGAACCTACCTAAACATCAATTGCATGCTAGTGGTTGTGTTGGAAATCACCAGCCTCCTTATTGATGAAAACTCTAAACTTTTAACTTTCTTGAAGTCTTCGAATGGCAGAAGAGAAAAGAGAAAAACACTTTAAGATCTCAAAAGTGAGATTTTGTCTTTCGTCTAGTGTCTTATATACGGCACGATTGTCAGTTATAGTTCTGATGTTCCTCTAACCTTCATCTTGCTTGAATGATAAACTTTTAATCTCAGTCATCCATGTGTCCTTTGAATCTAAAATATTGTAGATATAGAGCGACTAATGGGATAAGGCTCGCACGTCTCTGCAGCTTGTCTTGGGACAAAACCCGCAATCTTTCTCCTTATTAGAGTCACCTAAGTGGCATTGACCTTACTTCTGAGGTCAAATGATATGACTTGCAAGTCCGTATACCTCCTTCCGTACAGCGTACTCCTGTTGTGACATCATTGATGAAGTAGGGCCTTATACGTCACCTATTTCCCTTTGAGCTCATTTGTGTTACCCTGGAGTGCTTCTTGCTTTGAACTGGGCTTATCTTCACTCGTACTGGCCTTTCATATGGTTAACATGTCCTTTACTCGCCTGGTGTAGGGCGAACCATCCTTGGTCACTCTGTGCTATTCAGCATCTGCCAGGCTCTCTACAACGTGACATTAGTTTCACCTCTGCTTCATGTTGCCTGCTTGACTACCTCCTTATCGCTAGCATTTCCCTCACGTGAGGGGATTTCTTTCCTTGGTTTAGCACGGTCCTCACACCAATCATCCAAACATCTATCATCTTCTCCTCATCCTTCCCTCATCTTCTGTAATACATTTGAAATAACACCCACCATTGCTACTATTGCTATTGTTTTCACTACTGATATTACTGCTGCTGAGTTGGGCTACCAACGCAATGGTGATGATGATAACTAGAAGAGAGAAAGCAGATAAAGACAAGAAAGAGTTTTGAGATAAAAGCGTGAGAGGGCATGGGAGATAATATACAGTGGTGTGATGTTAAAGCAAGAGGTTAACTGTTAAAATGGAGTTAATTTCTGACTTCTTTTGAAAAGCTTAATATCAATTGGAGTGAGCATTAAAATAAGTGGTGTGATTGGATTTGCATGGTAATTTCTCACTTGATCTTAAGAGCCGAATAAAAGAAATAAAAAAGCCTACTACATGGTGGATGACATTTTCGTCAATGTACAATTACCAAAAGAACAATCAAATGAGTTGCAGCCATACTTCAATTTTGAAGGATATTTTCATCCGATCCATTCAAGTGCCAAGAATAAAGCATAAACTCTCTTTATCTTGAGATAATACACTTGAATTAAGAAAGTGACTAAAAGTAATTTATAGGTGTGTCAAAATAAAAGGGTAGAAGTTGAGATAATAAAAGGAAACACATGCGCTAGAAAACTAAAAGACTGGTAATTTTAAACAATAATTATAATTAATTGCAATACCTATACCATTTTCATTTGATAATTTATTTTGAGCTAAAATAAAAAAATTAACAGTATATATTATTTTTATATATTTAATTTAATATTCTTTGAAAATCGTAAATGTGAAATATTATTGTTTATCCAAAGTTTTGTTATTATATGCAATCCCACTTGCATTGTGTCAAATTTTAAATGGTTATTTTTAGATGGATTGGTCCTCTCCTTCTCTAAGGGGTGAGGTTTTTCTCTTTGCCTAGGCAAATGGCTATCTCTTACATTGGTCTGAATAGATTAGAATGGAGGAAGAACTAGAAAAGATGTGGGCAGGCTTTAGTCTCACTGATCAAGAGAAGTAGGAAGTAGTCCTGTCACCTTTAACACTACATGAGTCAATGACAAAAGGAAGGTCTTGTCTTTTTGCATTGGTTATTGCTGAAAAAATTGTGAACGTGGAGGCATTCATGGCTGAGAAGCAACCCCAGTATGGATCATGGCTATGAGCAAATCCTGCAAGGTTTGTTGGCATTACAACCAGGAAGTATGGCGGAGACAAATTTTAACAAACTTAGAACAATCGGTAGCGTTGGAATTTCGGCAAGGAGCCAAATAAGGAAAGTGGAACTGTTAGCACTGAATCAAAGGATCAATCTAAGGAGCCAATAGGGGAACCTCTAAAGTTTCAGGAGGATCGCGAATTATTAGGAAAGGTTTCCAATTTTGAAAATTTCTCAATTCAAAAAAGAGAGGGAAGTTTGGTGGAGATTATGTTCCAGATAATGTAGATATTTCCTTAATTGACATTGGAACAAATAAGGAGAAACAACCCAAAGTAGGGGAAGTTGACTCTCTGAAGGAGAAAGCTATGGAAGATTATGAAGGTCAGAACCAGAAGAAAGCAATTCACTCTTCTATCAATTAAAAAAAAAAAAAGAAGGAATTATCTATCTCAGATCATGTAAGCTCACTGAATCACTTCATTTCTAATCAGATACAAGTATTGGCTGAGTCCAAAAAATAGGCTAGTTAGCAAAGAATAGCACATGATAAATTCTTTCATAATTGTGATTCTTCTAGTGTCTCTAATGTGAACACTGTAAAATCTAGTGTGGTTATTAAGAAGTAAAAAACAATGCTCTTACCTGTAGAGAGCTTAAACCAGGGAAGAATGGTGGATGCTACTAGGTAGCTTCACTAATAGGCATGAATTGTATCAGTTTGAACTACTAAGGGCTTGGGATCAGACAATTTGAGATATTCACTATTTGGTGAAGAACAAGAGCCCAATTTTCATTTTTCTTATTGAAACTAAGTGTAGTAGAGTTAAAGTCAAGAAAGTGAAAACTATGTTAGCCTTTGAACATAGTTTTGTGGTTGACAGGAAAGGCCTAAGTGGGGGAATTGTTTTCTTATGGAGAGGAGATAACACTATTGGTCTTGAATCATACACCGAACGACATATCTCTTTAAGAGTTACTCATTCTGTAGTTGGAAAGGCATGGATGTTAACTGGTTTCTATGGAAACCCATTGACTTCTAGGAGAATTAATAGCTCGAGGCTTCTAAAAGCTCTAAAACCTCCAGATGGTGTGGCATGTCTTTGTATGGGAGATTTTAATGAGATTTTACATCAGCATGAAAAGTATGGGGTAGCCACGAGAACTTAAAGTCAAATGGAAGATTTCAGACTAACTATTGAGGAATGTGGTTTGAGTGACTTAGGCTTTATGGGTGATAAGTATTCGTAGAGCAACAATGGGAAAGGTGGACAATTTACTAAATAAAGGCTAGAAGAGCATTTGGAAATTCAATATGGCAAGAACTGTTTGCTTTCTTTGTTATTAAGATAGTGGTAGCTCAAAGCTCAGTTCATAGGCCTATTATTATCTATGGACTCTAATATTCAGGATACCATCAATAGAGAAAAACCTTACAAATATAAAGATAATTGGATAATCAGGGAGAATTGGAGAAGTTTCTTTAATTAGTCAAGGAAGAATGGAAGAAGCCTGTGTTGGCTAATAATAAGATGAATATTGCTACAGAAGGCCTTTAGAGGTGCAAAGCTTAGTTGATTAATTGGAGTAAGGTGAACTTTGGGAATTCCAAAAGAATTATTAGCACCAAACTCTCCCAGATCTTGAAACTTCCAGAGTCAAACCAAGGTGAGAGAGGGAACAGTAGTAAAGCTTTACAAAAGGAGGTGGATTTGCTTTTGAAGAGGAAGATATTGAATGGAAGCAAATGGCTAAGCAGAGATGGCTCAAGGAAGGTGATAAAAATACTAATTTTTTTGACCAATGTACAAATTAGAGAATGAAAATTAATACTATTCACAATATCTCCGATGATTGTGGTAATATGGCTACCAATCCAGAACCTATTAGTGCACAGTTCCAAAAGTTCTTCCAGGATCATTTTACAACAAGTCATCCAGAAGGTATTGAAAAGTGTCTAAGCCCCTTAAATTATGTTGTAACTGAAGATATTAACAGCTTTTTGACCAAGAAGTTCACTGTTCTGAAAGTGAAGAAAGTTGTGTTTCAAATTAACCCACTTAGCTTCCCCCGTCTAGATGGGTTCCCACCTACATTTTACCAGACTCACAGGGATTCTGTTGGAAAAGAAGTTAGTGAAGCTGCCTTGTTTGTTCTCAACTAAGATGGGCTGGTTAATGATATCAATGACATTCATATTGCTCTTATTCCCAAGATAAAATCTCCCACAAAGGTGTTTGACTTCAGGACAATCAGTCTCTGCAATATTCTTTACAAAATCATTTAAAAAACTCTAGTTAATAGACTGAAAAGGATCTTACTAGATATTATTTCACCTACTTAGTCTCCTTTTGTCATTGGGAGATTAATCTCGGATAATATCATTGTAGCTTATGAAGCCATGCATACTATGACTAGCGAGTTATCAAGCCATGCATACTATAAATACTCAGTCTTACTCAATATGAGTAAGACATATGATCATATTAAATGGAGATTTTTAAGAGTTGTCATGAACAAGATGGGCTTTGCACAGTAGTGGATCAAGTTATTGATGAAGTGTGTTGATTTAGTATCTTAATCTATCCTGATTAATGGCCTTCCTCAACCTGCTTTCAAACCTTCAAAGGGGATTGGGCAATGTGATCATGTATCACGTTACCTATTCATCTTATGTGCTGAAGCCTTGAGCTCTCTGTTGAATAATGCAAAAAAGACAGGTTCTATGACAGGTGTCCCACTTGTTAGGGGCAAGATTTACATTAATCTCCTCTTTTTTGTAGATAATAGTTTACTATTTTGCAGAGCTAATTCTCTTGAATGGAGCATAGTGGTTTATATCTTAAACATTTATGAAAAGGCCTTTCGACACAGATTTAATAAGGAGAATACCTCTATCCAATACAACAAGAATACCTCGAGAGAAACATAAGCAATCATCTTGAGCATTGCAAGAGTTAGATCAAGCATGCCCTATGAGAAATACTTTGGCTTGCCAGCCTTGGTTGGAAGAGCCCGATCAAAGTCATTTGGAAGCATCTTGGATAAAGTCAAACATTGAATTAGCAACTTTAAATTCAATACCCTCTCTCAGGTAGGCAAAGAAATCTTCCTCAAATCAGTTGTGCAAGCATTGCCTACACATAGTATGGGATTTTTTAAACTTCCTTACAAAATCTCCTTATAGAGATTAATAAGGTAATGCAGAACTTTTGGTGGGGACAACAAGAAAATGAGAGGAAAATACACTAGGTCTCATGGAACACAATGGGAAAGTCTAAGGCAGTGGGAGTTCTAGGGTCTAGAGAATTGGAGAGTTTTAACTTGGCTATGCTACCTAAGCAAGGGTGGAGATTGCTTCAATACCCTCATTCGTTAACTTCCCAAGCTTTAGAACTGAAATAATTTCCAAAGGTACATTTCTTTCAAGCAAGGATCAGTAGCAAACTTTCCTATATTTGGTGAAATATCCTTGCAGCATGATCATTATTAAAGAAGGGCACATCATGCAGAATTGAAAATGGAAAAGGAGTTCACATCCGTAACGACAAGTGGATTCCTATATGATAAACCCGTGGGAATGGAATCCCTTGAAACCACAATCAATTTGAAGACTCATCCAAGAAAGCCAAGATCGAGTCAATGGAAGAACCTAGACCCATTGAGGAACCCATTTCAAGAACAAGAGTAGATAAACTTAACTCATAATGAATAAAATTTATCAAATTTCAGAAACTCAACTCATAATGATTAAAATTCATCAAATTTTATAAACTTCTTAAAATGAGGCTACAACGAATATTTAAACCAAACCCCAATTAAAACCCTAAGCCAAAATTGTGCCATTTCTTCCAAAAATACCCCTGAGTAAATAGTGCTATAGCTACAGTAACGCAGCTATAGTAACTTAGCTACAGTAACTTAAAAAGCCTCTTGAAACCTTATTTCAATAAAATAAAACATAAGCGGGCCAAGCATCCTTAAGTCCAATTATTTTAGACTAATTTTTATAACTAATAAAAAGCCATTTTAATGAGTTAAACAAGTTCAATGCCTCATTCACATAAACATAATAATAGGCCCAAATACTAATTCCAAGTCATGTCTTTCACACCTTGTATCAAGTGGATCAAAACTGGATCTCATTCTCTCAAGCCTATCTTGAGTGTTGGGCTCTTGCTAGCTTCATGCCAAGTAGATTGCACAAATCCTTGAATTGCTTCCGTGATCTTCTTAGCTCTTGATTTTGTAATTGGCCCATCCAGAACTTGCAACAGATTTTCAAGACTAGGTCCATCTTGGTGCCCTTCATTCCACCTTTCTTTAAAACAATTCGACCTCGAATCTCCACCTGCATCAAAGGGAAAAAGATCATTAACATTGAAAATAACATAAACATGATACCTAGCTGGAACATTTACTTGATATGAATTATCTTTAATTTCTTCAAGAATTTGAAAAAGTCCATCCAAGCTACTCCTATCATTGACCTGGTGCATTCCTGTATTTCAAGCTCCTGGTATTCAGTTATGATGAACAATACGATCAAGGGGTTCTTCCCGGGAGGTTGAGGTATTCATCAAGGTGGTCCTCTATCACCTTATTTGTTTATCATTCAGCAAGAGGTCCAATCCTGAATGATTCATGGTAGCGTGGTAGAGAATAAATTTGGCCAGCTTTATCAGGCCTGAGGTACACCTATTGTTTCTCATTTGATGTATGCTGATGATGTCGTGCTTTTTTCTAATAGAAGTTAGAGATCGGTTAGAGTATTTCAGGAAATTTTGAGTCAATATGAGCGGTGGTTGGGACAAACTATTAATAAAAAGAAATCTGCTTTATACTGCTTGGACAAAATTCCATCTACGCACAAGCGGAGTCTATTACGTCGCATTGGTTTCATGGATGAGACTTTTCTTTTCAATATCTAAGGGTGCCGATAAATCTGGGGCGTCTTAAACAATCTCATCTTGAAGGCATAAAGTGAGGCAAAAAATTAGTAGTTGGAAGATGAGGCTACTATTTACTGGTGGAAGACTTGTTTTGTTAAGGCATGTTATATCCTGCATGGCTCTTCACCTTTTTGCTGTTTTATAGGTCCCTCAAGCTACTATCACCAAGATTTACAAGTTGATGAGTTCTTTATTTTGGGGAGAATCCAATGGGCGAGATAGGAAGAAATGGGTGGCTTGGAAGCATATTTGCAACCCTGTGGAAGAATGGGGCCTCGGTTTACGGCATCTCCAGGATACTTAGAGAGCCTTACATATGCGGTTTGCTTGGAACTTTCTACAAGTTAACTCTCTATGGGCTAATTTTTTCAAAGCTAAATATGTGGGGTTGAAACCTTAGTTTCTAATAGAGGATACTAAAGGGTCCAGATTTTGGAGAATGGTTGTTAATTGTATTTCGTTGTTGTTGAATAGTTCTAAATGAAAGATTAGAGAATGAGAGATTTTTTTTTCCTGGTATGACAAATGGAGGGATAATGGCCCTCTAATTAATGAGATGCCATTAGTCCCATACTGAAACTTAAAGAATGTAGGTTGTCGGATAATTGGGATGTGGATCTTTTGGAGAACCTAGTCGGGCAAGATAATGTGGATGATATTTTAGTCTCTTTATTTGGGCCTAATTCCAGAAAAGATGTACTAGTTTGGACTCCTAAGGAGACATGTGTGTTCTCTACCAAATTTGCATGGCATTTTATTTGTATTAGAAGTTCCTCTTTTGATTGGCAAGCTTGGATTTGGCATAAAAGTCTTCCATTAAAAATATTTATTCATTTTTGGAGGGCTTGGCATATGGCCTTGAGTATGGATGTTATATTGTGTCATATTGGCATTCTCCTTGCTTTCAAATGTGATTGTTGTAATGTTGGCCATCATGAAGATATTAACCATGCTCTCTTTGAGGGTGAATTTCCTCAAAAAGTATGGTCCTTTTTTGGAAATCTTTTTGGTATTCCTCTTGGTAGATCTTGGCAATAGAATTCTGTGACTTGGTTCAGGCATGCTAGCTCTTCCTCCCAGGTGGATTTTATAGTCGATATCATACCCATCATTGTTACTTGGCATCTCGAATGAAAGGTAATCTGGAAACTCATGAAGCTATTGTTCATTCTATTTGTGTGTGGATAGGTTCCCTTTGTCATGCGGCTAAGAACCCCAATAGATTGTCCCGTCGGGATGACATTATCCTGGAGGCCTTGCGGATTAAATCGGTGGTGCCAAAAGCTAATTGTTGTGAAGTGGTAAAATGGCTTAAGCCGCCGTCGCAGTGGTGCAAGTTGAACACAGATGGTAGTAGTCTCGGTAACCTGGGCTCTTGTGGCATTGGTGGTGTTATTCGTAATGATTCAGGTTGGCTTGTACAGGCTTTTGCCTATCCTATTGGTTTCGGATCTAACAATAGAGTGGAACTCCTGGTGCTCCTTAAAGGTTTGAGGATTTGCAAATAATTAAATATTTCAAATGTAATAGTACAGATTGATTTGATGGTAGTTATTTCTTGGTGGAATAGAGGGCAATGTGGTGTGTGGTACCTGGAGGATATTTGGGAAGAACTTGTTGATTTGTCTCACACTCTCAATTGTAGTTTTCAACATGTGTTTTGTGAAGGTAATAAGGTGGTGAATTGGTTAGCCAAGGAAAGGGCCTCAGGTGCTGAATTGGTTTACTCTAATAACTACGACATGCCTCGGATTCTTAGAGGATTGCTCTGATTGGACTTCTCTGGCCTTCCCTCTTTAAGGTGTTAGTAGTCTGGTTGTTGTGGTTTTGGTTTACTTATTTTGATTCATATGCTTGTTTAGTTGTTTTCTTGGTTATGGTCTTGTTGGGTTTTTTTCTCTCATGGACCTTGATTGTTACCACGGTATTCCTCCGTCATAAGTGAGGGCTTTATTAATAAATTTGGGAGGGAGTTATTATTAGACATGTAACTTCCCGCTCTCTCCTTTTTTTTTTATATATATAAAAAAAGTGGATTAAAACTATGACCAATTTCAAAAAGAGAATAAGAAATAGTAGTATGCATGGTCTTAATTTATGCAAACTCTAATAATGGCAAATGATACTCCCGTAAACGTTCATGCAACAAGTCAATGATTGGCAAATGGTACTCTCACAAATGTTCATGCAACACGTCTAAAATCTTCTTTACACTAAATTATTCCAACAAACCACATTCATGCACAAGTAAATCATGCATAAAACTAGTAGACTCACAAAGTCTATTTTCTCTAAACAAATACCGATCTAGTCTATAGCATTTACCAAACGATGCTTACTCATGTACTCCATACGTATTATCAAAGTCATCATCATTAGCATGCAATTTCTTATCATAATCAAATCTCAATAACTTTGCATATAAAACGAAGACAAGAACATGCCTTCTTGATAATGCATCAATCACAAAGTTTTCTTATCATGTGTGTATTTGAGGACATGAGGAAAAGTCTCATTACATTCCTCACACTTGGCATGCATTCTAGTCAACTTATCTGGTCTCTTCAAGTGCTTCAATGACTCATGTTTGGTATGTAGGAGGAGAGAGTTCAAACATCTGAATGTTATAGTTTAGCAATCTTAGGAGATTTTGAAGGAGATGAATGAAGCTCATATGAAAAGGACCAGCACTCCAATATCTTCTAGCAACATGGATAAAAAATGGGAACCTCCTTCCTTGCACTCTTTCAAAATTAATTGGGATATTGCGATAGACAGGAACCAAGGTATTATTGGGATTGGAATTATAGTGAAAAACTAGGAAGGCAATGTCTTAGCTACTAGGAGGAGGAAAAGATCATTACTTCCTAATCTATTATTGGCAGAAGCACTTGGAGCTCTACATGCTACACTGTTTGGTATGGAGCTGGGTCTTAGTGATATAATTCTTGAAGGTGATTCACTACAAATTATTACAAACATCTCTAAGGAGGAGGGGAATCTGTTTAGCACTGGGATGGTTATCAGTGATATCAAATGAAACCTGCTGATTTTTTCAAGATGGAATATTCATCACGTGAGAAGAGAGGCTAATATTGTAGCTCATACTTCAACTAAATTTGCTTTACATGTAGGATATGGAGGATTTTCCTTCGTGTATTTTTTTCTTTCCTTAAAGGATTTGATGAATAAAAAAGTCTTCCTTTTTTAAAAATGGCTAGTATGATTTGCATGATAAAATTTAAAGAATTACGAAAAATTTTCAATATTTTTCATTTTAGACATCTCGGAGTAACATACATGTGTTACACCACCAAATTATAAGGCCACTAATCTTTAGATCAAGACAAGTTGTGCATCATTCTTACATGTATGTCCCTCAAGCATGAGGCCTTATGAGCCATCCGTTTCCAAGCCCAGCAAGCTACCTATAGGGTTTAGTTAATATTTAAAAATATGACTCTGCTTCGACGAAGTTGGAGCAGAAGTCAGAGGTATTGCTAGACCGATTCCGATCCACTTCGGCTCCGATTTCGATATTGTACACTAGGCTTGTTAAAAAAAAATTAATAACCCACACCCGCCCGAGAAATCCATCCGACCCCACCAGTTAAATGCAGGTTGAACTGAACAACGGGTTGGAAATCATTCAACCCACTGTTTAACGGGCAAAACAGTAGCCTGAGACTCTATCGTCAATTACAAACATCCAAACGTAGACCTCTCTCTCTTTCTCTCTCCCTCCTCGATCATGCTTGCAGAAACCGAGTCTCTCTTTCTTTCCTCGATCGTGTCTCCAAGCAATCGAGTACTCTAAGCAAACACTTCAACTGCCTGTAGAAACCCTAGCCAGTGGCGTTCTCCGTCGCCGTTCAACGTTCGACCGTAGCTCCAAGATCAAGTCGATTTGCTGAGGTATGTTCCGTTTCTCATGCTCCAAATTTCTTTGTCTTCACCTTCTCTACCCTCCCAATATCTCATCGTTGCTGGTCTTCCGTTGTGTTAGTTTTATTTGGGGTTTTGATTCATTGGACTGTTAGTTTTATTTGGGGTTTGCTTAGTTAATCTGGGTCTGATTCTTTCTTTGTTGAACTTAGACGATTTTAAGCCTTGTTTTTATTCATTTTGTTATGTTTCTCTAGTAGATTGTATGAATGGCAGAGGTTTGCATTCTGAACTAATTTAAGGTCTCGGTCTTGATTGCTCATTTGTTTAAAACACTTGATGAGCATAATGTAGAAATAAACCGCAATGACCATCTAGTGATTATGGTCATTTGAATGAAGCCCTTTTTACTTTATGAAAATAGAGATACGGCAAAATAGGGAAATCCCATGAGCTTTGAAGGTTGGGATTTGGGTTATGAGCAAGAAATTATTGAATGTAATGTTGTGGATGAAAAAAAAATGTTTATTGTTTTGGATGGCGGGATGTCATGTAGTGGTCCACTGGATGGATGAGCAGCGTGAGAAAGGTAGGAAGCATGAAAAAAAGATTAAAAAAAAGAAAAGGAAAAAAAAACCCGCTAGTTTTACCTGACCCGAACTAGTTCAGGTTGGGTCGACTATTTCTGATGCCTCTAGGTTGCGGGTCACATCGGGTCGGGCCAAAATAGTGCTTGTGCGGGTCAATGCACAAGCCTATTGTACACATGTTATAAAATATATATTTATCATATATACTAGTATAGTTATATAATTAGAACTTACATAGTCAAATTCAATAATATACTAGTAGCTCTAAAATAATATATTTATACTATAATATAAATAGACTAATGATAGTTTAGTATATGTAAACATCATATTATTACTACCATACTATCAAGCATAGAAATAAGCTAGACACTAGTATTCAGATAAGTCTAGTATAATAAGTTAATAACACATACTAATTTACTAAAGTATAATAATATGCAATTAGACACTAGAAATAAGTCTAGTGTAGAAATAAGTTATTAATAAGTTAGATACTAATATAATAGAATAACATGTAATTAAACATTAAAAATAATATGTAATACTATATTATGATAACATGTAATTAGACACTATAGTATAAGTCTAGTATAAAAATAAGTTTGATATTAGCATAGAAGTAAATTAGTAGTAAATGCTTTAGTTTTAGTTTTTATTCTTATGGAAAAATTGAAATTTGAAAGGCCACATTTCTTTTTTTTTAATGGGCTAAATATGAAGCTAAAGAAAAATAAAACACCCAAAGTTGAAAGCCTAAATCTAACTTCACTCCAACTCCACTCTGACAAGTAGAGTTCAGATTTGAACTCCAACAAAATCGAAGTCGGATTTAGGAGAATCTAACTTCGACTAAGTCGGTGCTTAGCCCTAACTACATGTCCTGATTTATTAGTTTATACTAGTCTTAGATCTTTAAAATCTGCTCATTATGACCATCTACAAACGTTATATGAGTCAGATATGCTTGGAATATTGAGGATATTAATGTTTGGTGAAAGCAGATCCCTTCTTTTGTTCACCATTCTTTATGGTTTGACAACAGTTGATGTATTGGTGTTTTTAATGAAGTTTCTGTTTATCAAAAAAACAAACAAACGTTATATGAGTCCCATGTACTGTGATGTGTTGGTATTGTCTTTCGTATGTGAGTTCTAATGCTAGGCATAAGTTTCAACTAGACAAGTCCCACGTAGGCTATCTATAAAAAAGAATATTTTTTATACTTTTTTAATATGGCTCCATTTTTTTACAAAGGCAACTTACACATGATTTATCTATTTGGAATTTGTAAAAATCATTTATCTTCGTATTTTTCAATTATCCACAAAGCTCTCATTGGTCTAACAGTCTAATTGGTATACTTTCCTTTAAGAATAATAATATATACAAGTTTAAAAAATTTACAAACTTCATGTAGTATTTTTACAAAAACATGGACTTCATCACGAAAAAGTGTGAAATTTTTTTTTTTCTTTACGAGAAATTTCACTTTTTTTTTACAAAAGACTTGTAATTTTAAGACTTATCCATAACATTACTCATTTTTAAAAACCATAGTCAACATACTCAATTACCTTGGTTAAAAAAAAAAAAAACGGATTTTTTAGATCATGCTAACATTATAGCAACCTATAGAAATCAACGTAATTTCTGCTGGCCGGTGAGTGGTTGAGGTACCATCCAGCTATGACTATCGTAAAATTAAAGCATTCCAAAGCATTATAGATTTCTGAATCAATCGTCCTTGTGGCGAGCCTTTTCTTGACAGCCTATTATATAGTCAAGGAAAACCCAACGAGGGCATGAATTTTTCTCAGTTTTCTATATTTTTTTTTTCTTGTAGATGTATCCGTGATAAATGTGCTGGTTTTATTACAATACCTCACCCCACTTTGACCATCAATTGATATGTCTTTTTTAGGGAAAAAGAAAAGAAAGAACATGATAAATACAAAAGCAATGCTATATATATATGGCCAATGTACGTGCATTGCCTCGGAAGTCTTTTAAAGACCAAAAAAGTTTGAAATAAAGGGTCATTATCCCTTGCGACCAAAGAAAAGGGTGAAAGTAATGGGAAAGGGGTGCATCTTCTTCAGCTTAACTTACATATGCCTTCCTGCCAACATATCACCTTAATTACTTTGCGTGGCTACTACGATGATGGGTACTTCACATTTACCACGCTCAATCCACAAAGTGACTCCATTTTGAAATAAGAAAATCATACCATATATGTCACTTAAGTTTGTCTCCTCAATTTAACTGTTTATGTTTTTTATTTTATTTTTTTAATTTTTTTACTTAATAATTAAGGAAGTGCTTATTAATGTATTGATATTTTTTTTTAAAAATGTTTAAAGATGTTTAATTTTTTATTTTATTTTAAAAAAGTGCAATTTACACTAAGAACACATCCAGTGGGCAAATCTGGGTGGTATAGTAGAACTAGCCTTTAAAATAACTCACTCACATCATCCACCCCTACCTCAATTGGTAATGTCATCACTAATGCATGGTAGCCAATAATGCGTTGCGTTTTCGTGGCAAAAAGAGTTCAATAAACCCTCTTTTTCCTTTTATATAAAAAAAAGAAAACCAATTCATAGTTATTGATATGCTCTTGTGATAGAATTCATAGTTCCTTCAACTAAATTAGGAAAAAACATTAAAATGAATAAAAATTCTAAATCTTAAAAAGGGGAAAAAAAGCATTGGCCAAAAATCAATTTAACAATCTAAATCTGGAGAATGATACATTGATACCTTAACATTTCTGGTCAATTATTTAACAAAAGTTGGACGGACGGATCATGAGTTTGTTACATGCATGCAATGTCATTACCTTTGTAATTATACTTTTTCAATTTCTTTTCTTTTCTTTTGCTTTCATAGGAACTGATTCAAAATCCACTAAACATCGTATCAAAATCCACTAACATCGTATTAACTCGATGTCACTTTAAAAAAATTATTTCATACGTACCTAAACGGTCCATCTTTCAAAGAGCATGGTGTCACTATCATCCGGCCTGGTGCTTGTGTCGGCAAGATGCCAGATTTTTATTCACGGGGAACATATAAATAAATTGGAAATCCCCCTAAACAAAATTCGAACATGACAAATGTACCTTTTCAAGGGTGGAGTTCTCTACAATGTGAGAATATATATATCTATATATATATATATATATATATATATATATATATATGTAAATATTTATCTTGAATGCAACTTATGAACGGTAGAAAGATGGTGGCACAGTGATAAAAGATAGGATTGCGAAAACTGTTCTTCATTTTTCCCCATTATATACAAGAAGTAGTTAGACATGGCTCAGGCCATCATATTATAAATAGGTGTACCAGTTGATCTCCACCTTCCCTACTCCTCCATACTCCATAGTCCAAAAATTAATATGGGGAGGTTCTTCTTCTTCTCCTACCTCTCTCTTCTATGGGTTCCTATAATCTTCCCCACTGTCATGGCCGTGCCACTATACACCAATTCACGGTGGATCGTCAACCGAGAAGGCCAAAGGGTGAAGTTGGCATGCGTGAACTGGGTTTCACACATGGAAGTCGTGGTGGCTGAGGGCCTTAGTAAGCAGCCCGTGGATGCCATCTCCAGGAAGATTAAGTCCATGGGATTTAATTGTGTTAGGCTCACTTGGCCTCTTTTCTTGGCCACCAATGACTCTCTGGCTTCTCTCACTGTGCGGCAGTCCTTTCAGAATCTTGGGCTGTCTGAATCCATTGCCGGAATCCAAGCCAACAACCCCTCCATCGTTGATCTTTCTCTCTTACAAGCATTCCAGGTTACACCAAAATACCTATATATTCTTCTTTTCGAAATTTATTCTCTTACCAGTACAACATTCAAAGAAGAAAACGAATGCGAGAAAAACAAACCATGAAGGAATTGGACATTGTTAGCTTTTGTTTATGATATGCAAGTTTCAGATCAGACTAGGACAAACGAGGGAACTCGGTTGGGTTCTTCACGGGTTTGGTTTACTGCACGATGAGCTCAGCTTAGGTGTATGTAGTCTTTGTAAGTTTGTAGTCATAGTAACCAACAGACTGCGGCCACGTAGGCATTTGAAACTGTCCAGTCGATACCCTAATCTCCCCACTCCCTCCTAATTAATGTTCGATACCCTCATCAAATAAAGAAGATAATGAGATAATGTCTGCATATTGGTGATTTTAATGTTTGCCACTTTCCATTAAAACTGATCCCATGCACATGCGTTTCTTTAAGCATAGAGTAAATGCTATAAGCTATAGATTTAATAGAAATTGACGATAATAAGTATGATAACAATGTCAATTAGGCTGATGGCGATGCCCAGTTGCCCATGACAATGATACTTATGTTTGTCTGCTTTTAACTTTGTTCCGAGTGATACAACATTCTAAACCATTTGCATTTGCTTCACACTTCAAAATATTATCATAATATATCTTTCAACTTTCACGGGCAGAGATATCCCTATCTGTATGCTATGGTATATATAAATAATATTCTTATATTAATATTGGTCAAAATGTTTGTATCCCAGGCGGTGGTGTCTAGCCTGGGAACTAACAACGTGATGGTCATATTGGACAATCACATAAGCAAGCCAGGTTGGTGTTGCAGCGCCTCTGATCGCAATGGCTTCTTTGGAGACGAGTATTTCAACCCTGACCTCTGGGTTAAGGGGCTAACTCGAATGGCCACAATCTTCAACGGCGTGGCCAATGTGGTTGGGATGAGCTTGAGGAATGAGCTCCGAGGCGCCAGGCAGAACGTTAATGATTGGTACAGGTAGTACTATACTACATTCTCATCTTCATTAATGGTACATGATGGGATTTGTTTCTCTTCGTTCAGTTCTGTGTTATGCTCTTCATATCAAAGTTTCAGTTTTCATAATGAAATCTTGAACTAGGTACATGCAAAAAGGAGCAGAAGCAGTGCATTCAGCAAACCCGAATGTTCTGGTAATTCTCTCCGGTCTGAACTATGACAAGGACTTGTCGTTCATCCGCGATAAACCAGTGAGCATCACATTCACTGGGAAGCTAGTATATGAGATGCATTGGTACGGGTTTACGGATGGGAAGGCATGGGAATCTGGGAACCCCAATCAAGTGTGTGGGAGAGTGGTGGATAACATGATGAGATTATCGGGGTTCTTGCTGGAGCAGGGCTGGCCATTGTTCGTGAGTGAATTTGGGATAGACATGAGAGGAACAGTTGTGAACGACAACAGGTATTTCAATTGCTTCATGGCCGTGGCTGCAGAACATGACCTGGATTGGGCACTCTGGACACTTGTTGGGAGTTATTATTTGAGAGAGGGAGTCATTGGGTTGAGTGAGTACTATGGCGTGCTTGATGGGAATTGGCGTGATATCAGAAATCCAAGCTTCTTGAAAAGAATCTCTACCCTGCAATCTCCTTTTCAAGGTATATTGGTTTAATGCAATCCTCCTTTTCAAGGTTTATATATTCTACATTAGTCTATAGACTTGGAATGACATGTCCCAGGATGCACTCAATTTTGACTTGCAGGGCCAGGACTTGAAGAAACTAATCGACACAAAGTAATTTTCCATCCATTAACGGGTCTCTGTGTCCTAAGAAAATCCCTCCTGGAACCACTCAGGTTGGGTCCCTGCACCGACTCTGAAACCTGGAGCTATACATCCCAGAAGACTTTGAAACTAATGGGAACACCTTACTGCTTACAGGCAGAAGAATTGGATGATCCAGCAACACTTGGAATAAGTTGCACCGTTCCTAGGTCCAAATGGGAACTCATCTCGGATTCTCAGATGCACCTCTCAACGAAGGTTGGCAATGGTACTACCGGTTGCCTAGATGTAGACTCCAGCAATAACTTAGTCACAACTACTTGCAAATGCATTAGCAGAGACAACATGTGTGATCCAGGAAGCCAGTGGTTCAAGCTTGTTGACAGCACAAGAAGTTCAAAATCTAAAGAAATATTCTGATGAAGTCGATATTGGCTCTGCTTGGGTAAGGATTATATAGGGATATTTTTTAGATCAGCATGAGAGCCGCAGTGGAGAGAGAAGGAGAGCAACCAGACAAACCATTCACAATTGATCAAGATGCATAGATAGAAATTGTGAAGCTCCTCAATATGCCCATAAGTATTAGTCCCGCTGGAAATTTCAATACCCGGAAAAAACAAAATAAAACCAAAAAAGAAATCTATAACCATGAGAAAAAAAAAATAAGAATCCGAAAGGTCACTTGGTTGACGAAACTAAGATCAGTGTACTGGAGCAGATTGTCTGTGCTGTTAGTTTCTGGAAGTGAATTATTGGCTCATATTCTAACGCAGCTGATTATTTTCCCTGTAAACCAGGGCTGACGTTGTTGGTTCATACAAAATCTAGCAATTCAGCAAACAAATAAAAAAGAAGAAGAAAGAAACAAAAACTAAAACAGAAACAAAATCTAGCATATAGCATCTAGTCCTCGCACCATCTATGCTAACCAAGTTGATTAATTCCACATTAATAACGGGGTGCTCCAAAGCTGAGAGACAAGAAAACAGTTCTCCAAATAATCATGCTTTACAAGCTAAGATATAATTTTTAATAATTTTAAGGCATGTCCTGAAAATTAGGACCCTAAGGTCGACTGATGTCCAGCTTAATAAATCAGCGAAAAAAAATAGAAAAAGTGTTTGAAATTAACTATAGATCCAGATTCGTAACTACATGAAGTGATATAGAAGCAATTGAAGTGGGAAAGAAATTCATTCAAGTCGCAACATGGAGTTCAACCACAGATCCCATTCTTCGATTGCATATCCTCCTTCAATCACTTCCACCTTTTCTTGCAATGGTGTAACCCTTGTCAATAGAACTTCTGCAACAAGGAGAAACCGATGGTACTGGAGCATCAATAGCCCGACGTATGCATAAATTTGCACACAAAATACAGGGGGTAATTATGGTCCTTGCCTAACGCAGCCCCACTAAAGAAAAGTAAAAACAAATTGAGTGAAATCTATCTAAGAAGAATCAGGGAGAAGTTGGTTATCATTTAAATAATTAAGTACAATTGTCATAGTTGCAAACCATACTTGCATCTCATCCATCATTCATTAAAAGATAATAGCCTAAACTACATGTCAATTTACTTCTACAAATTGACACAGAAAATAAAGGTTTAGGATAGAATTACTAACCAGTCTTCTTGGGAAATGAAAATCCTTTGGAACTGACATATGTGCGAGGATTTGGCAACTGGTGGTTTCTCAAGTACTCTTTGTGACCCTAAGCCACAAGCATGATCAAAATTATATGTATGCGCAGAAGAAAAAAAAGCATCCAAAAAGTAAACTTATGTTCAATGGTATGAAGTGAAGAACCGCAAACCTTGGTTAGTACACAAACATCCACATTGCTTCCACTTCCTAAGTCATTGAAAATGCCAGAGCAAATAGCCTCACACGCCAAGTTTATTCCTTCTTCCTTCTACAGATTTTTTTTTTTTTTTTTTGGGAAAATCATCAGCTATGGAAACATGCAAATATGTAATCTCCAGTAACTAATGACAGCATAAACTTTTCTCTTTAAGCACAACTTCAGCAAATATGTAATCTTTCATGGTGACATAAAAAAGAAAAAGAAAAAAAGAAAAGAAAACTCTGACTTACTCGATAGAAAATTGGATAGGCTAAAGTTCAAGTTAAAAAGCACTTACACCATATGGTAGAGACTAGATATTAGCTTACTGTCAAGCCTTCATGAAGTTCATACATGCTTAATAAAAATAAAGATTTCAGAAAATTTTGATAAAAATGACAGATTAATTAAACCAACTTACTTCGATACACAAATTACCGCTTGATAATGACGACAAAATCCCGTAGGACCTGAATAAAATAAAACCCACTGTAAAATCAAACCCAATGTAATACCAACCGGACGTAAAAATTAAAAATAAAAGAAAAGTCCAACTTTCAAAGCACGACGTTGGATCCTGACCTATAAACTAAAGGCATAAATGTAATAACACTTAAAAATTCTGTCCTACCATACGAATATTTAGGCTTAGGGAATCCTCTAATTTCCCTAATAGCTAGTGGTACAGAATCAATCGACACAAGGTTCTCCATCCATTGCATAAATTATCAAGTGTCCAATGTGAGATCATATATTAAATATCAAAATATGTTCTTTCACATTAACCGGCAACTATAGATAGCAACCAATAACCATAAACTTAAGAAACAAATAATAAAAACCACATGGCAAAATAGTAAAAAATCTGCAACTTTGCTTGTACAACTAGCAAACATTATGTAAGGGGGTAAAATATCACAAGATCCAAAATAGTTTTTAAGGCCCAGCTCATCAAAGGGCAATCACTAGAGAACAAATGAAGAGAGAGGGAAGGGGGATGGAGAAGAAAGGGAAGTCAAGGTGTCAGGGTGATTTCTTCCCTCCCCGAATCCCCATGGATGTAAGTCTATAGCCGAACCACATAAATATGTGTGTTTATCTATCTTTAATTTTCTTGCATTTATTTACTTTTTACTGTCATGGATATACTCACTGACACTGTATAGCCGTACCAAACCACTACCGAGGGCCCACACAATACCAATCTAGGCCTAGAATCACCCCAGCAGGGTTAGGAATGGATCATTCTCTCCTTCCGGTTTGTTGTGCCGTTTTTAGGCATTAACATGTTATTTTCTCAACTAAAGGTGCTCTGTATGTAAATCTCAACCTCCTATCACTCTCTCACACACACACACATTTCACCAAAATGATTGTTAAAAATGCATACACCCATACTCAATCTTGTAATAGTCAAAACAACTATAGGGAACTTATACAATATTTAGAATGTCCTAACAAAACATAATAAGTCCAAAGTAAGAGAGAATAAGCTAAAAGGGCTTACCAGAACATGAGAAACAAGAGACAAGAGTTCCAAACCAAGAACTTGAAACAAGAAAAGAGAAGTTTGTGTGTGAGTGGTGTGCTTTAACCCGTGCTTGTTTATAGGAGAAAAATTGCATCGTTTCACTAGAAGATTCGGCATCCTCAGAGTAATTTCGAGCATTACGGTCGGCGATATTAACAATGTAATGATGAAGTCCGTGCTAGAAAGAAACTCTTGTAACAGTTATGAGAGAGATAATGAGACATGTATATATATATATATATATCTATATATATATATATATATATATATAGAGAGAGAGAGAGAGAGAGAGAGAGAGAGAGAGATGTTGAAGAAGCAAGGTGTCATTACTTGAAGAAATAAATTGCAGGGGAGAATAATGGGTGAGGAAGAAGAAATGAAACGTGGGAGCTTGAAGTAGTGTTCCGCTTTTCTTTTATTAGTCACCATCTGCATTTTTGCTTCTTCCATTATTTCCTGCAACATGCCGATATGTTCTTCCAACCCTTTGTTATTAGACTCTTTGTCATATTGCTAGACTCATAAACTTGTCATTCCAACTTCCACTAGCACTATTACTTCGCTTCCATAAGTTAGGGAAAAAGGGGTTTCTTTTATTGGAGTTTTGGTGGTTATTCCATATGCCCATTAAACTTATAGAAGTTCCCTGGCCCAAGATCCCCTTTTGTTCGTCAGCTTCTCCTTTAGAATCCCTAGTAGTGTTTTATTGGTTGCCTTGACTTGTTTGTTGGCTTGGGGGTATCTCGAAGAGGATTATTTGACTTTGATTCCTAGCTCAGCATACTAATCACAATAATGGTCTGAATCGAACTGCCGCCCATTTTTTTGAAATGATGCTTCGTGGTTTGTTGAATCAGCATACAATCGCTTTCCATAGGAATCTGATGATGCTATTAGTCATGATCATTGCTAGGGCCTTTGCTTCTATCCATTTCGTGAAGTAATCCATGGTGATGATGATAAACTTCATTCCTCATTTTCCCAGTGGCATAGGTTTTCTGGCGACATAAAGGATGTCAGTTCTTCTGGCGAGCAATGAGGCACCAATGCATATAGCTAACATTTTGTACACTTTGACCACTACTTTTTCACACTTCCTAACAAATTCTTTTGTGTCTTTGAGGGTGTGAGGCCATACCCTCATGACCTTTCCTACTAGAGCTGTCCTTCTAGAGTGACTCCCGCACACCCCTTCATGTCTTTTTGTCATCACGTATTATGCTTCCTCTAACGAGATGCATCTCAAGAGAGCTGCGGAGAAGCATTGTTTTTCAAATGCTTGGTCATATTCTTCATTTCAAGATTGGAACTTCCTTAGCACTTTGAATTAAGGTAAGCTTTTGTCTATTGATTTGGAGACAAATCTATTAAGTGCTACCATCTAGCAGATTAACTTTTATATTTCGGGGCGGCTTCATGTCAATTATCACCCTAATCTTTTCAGGATGGGCTCTATTCCTCATTTTGCGATCATGAAGCCCAAGAATTTGCCTGAGTCCACTCCAAATGTGTGTTTTGTCAAGTTGAGCTTCATCTTGTATTGCCGCGGGATAGTGAAAGCTTTATGTAGGTCAACTATGTGGTGCTCGGGTTCCTTGCTCTTGACAAGTAGATCACCTACATAAACTTCCATGTTTCAACTGATCTGGTTTTTGAACATGTAGTTCACCAATCTTCGATACGTGGCCTGGACATTGTTGTTTGGAGGGAATCACATGGGAGCAACACAGTCCACGATTTGTGATAAAAGAAGTTTTCTCCTGATCATCTGGGTTCATTCGAGTTTGGTTGTATCCAGAATAGGCATCCATGAAACTCAGTGTTCGATGACCTGCCATGGAGTATACTATTAGGTTGATACGCAGAAAGGGGAAGTTATCTTTTGTGCATGCTTTGTTTTAATAGGTGAAGTCAACACACATTCTCCATTTGACATTTAACTTATTTACCAAAACCACATTGGAGAGCTATTCAGGGTAGTGAAATTATTAAGAATACACCATAAAATTCAAATTGAAATCAAATAAAAAGTAAACAATGAAAAGATCAAGCCAAATAAACAGAAATAGAGATTGAAAGCAGTGGATGAGGCTAGACTGTAGTAGTAATTGGACCCCTCAATGAGCTCTTCAACAGCACTCTAGTGTAGATCCAAAATACATAAAAGAATGAATAATTCCCAGCTAGCGTACGTCGTCTTCCATTCTAGAGAAAAGATGTATGCAGCGCTCAAGAGTCAAAAATGCTCCAAGAGAATAAAAAGGTGCGGGTAAAAATGCTCAAAGAGAAATAAATGTTGTGTGCGGCGCTCAATTGCTCTAAATGAATAAATAAAATGTTTTTTTTGCTCTAGGTCACAAAGTCTCAAATCTAGTAAAGTAGGATGTGTTTCCGTCCAAGTCAAAAGTCCCCATGTAATGCCAAAAGTCAATTTAATCCCTTCCATGTGGTGTGCAAAAGCCCAAAACGCACAACATCAATTCACTCTTTATATATATATATATATATATATTTTCAATACACATGCTTCATCTATTTATAAAAAACAAAATAGAAATTAGAAAAGAAAATAAAAATGAAGAGTAAAATATCAAAGATGTGTTATGCATATGAAAAAAAATATAGTCCAATTAAATCACAAGTTATAAAATTAAGCATAAACCACGCTATTAATCAATTTAAATCACAATTTGGATTTATTTCTCTTAACATTTTTGTTATATAAAATCAATAATAATGTAATAAAATAAATAAAATATATTGATTTTAAATGTATAAAAATATGCAATATTTCAGCTTATTCACACCCCTCAACTAACATTTTGCTAATCCTTGAGCAAAATAGTAAAAATTAGTTGAAATGAACATTGCATAAAGATCGAAATTCAAACAAAAGTAATCAAACATAATTTCAAATTCTCACAAAAGATGATCCATGACTACTCAACTCCAGGAGCTATACCTATCAAAACTGTCTCAACCATTCTTCACATAGAATTGGGGAAAATGTCTCATAACTCAGATGTGTGTGTGTAGCTACACGGTTGTGTGTTCCTCATTACTAGATAGTATTTGCCATATGATTTTTCAAAATTAAGATTAATCACTGCTAATTCTAGCTACCTCAAAGCCCAAGGGACTAGCAGTTTTCACGCCAACTCTGTTTAAAGGTTGAACACTCAACCCCCAAAGTTAGGGTAACTGTTTCTAGCCCTTTATTTAGGAAAGTTCACTAAGCTACCTTTATCTTCTTCTTCTCTTTTTTATTTCTCGATCTTTTCGAATCCTTTTTTTTTTCTTTCATTCTTTTTTTCTGTTTTTTTTTTTTAGCATTGCTTGGTAGTCTTGCAGTTTACTTCTCCTGTGTTAAATCAGTGGACAGTAAATGATGACACTACAGGTGTAAGCATGTGCAAAATGTCCTTCAAACATTTCATTTCGTTTTATATAAATGTTACTAAGTCTCATCTCAATAAGTATAGCAGCCCGGTGTTTCAAACCATATGTCAACAAAATATGATGTATCAGAAATCATGCTCTATGCTCAAGGTTGAAAATAAATCTTCACAAAATAATTCTGCTCAACCACTCCACCAAGGTGTTCAAATTTCACAAGGTACTAGAAATGAAGTGTGTCAATCATATATGTATCAATGCACATCATATTAATGCAATTTTTCTTTTTTAAATCTGTGCATACACGCTACCCCCCAACTAGTGAGAGACATGATCCCCAATGAATCGAACGAAAGAAAACAAAGTGCACAAGGATATAAGTAAGCAACACGAACAACCAATCATGTGATATAAAATGAAAGCAAAACAAAAAATATAAATAAAATATAAAATACAATTAAATAAATAAATTAATTAATTAATTAATCAAAATTAAAAAACTTCCCCGTGGTCTTGCACAAGCAAGATCTCTTCGTTTGGATTAAAGACAGTCATAAACGGCTTTAGACGTTGTCCATTGACAGTGAAGCTATTGTCATTCTTCGAATTGACAATGTCTACCATCCCGCGAGGATGAACCTCCTTTACAATGTACGGCTCACTTCATCGGGATTTTAGCTTCCCAGGAAAAAGATGTAATCTTGAATTATAGAAGAGCACTTTCTGATCAGGGACAAGATGTTTATTATGGATCTTCTTGTCATGCAAGGCCTTCATTTGCTCCTTTGCCAAATGAGAATTGTCATAGGCCTCCCTCCTTACTTCATCAAGCTCCGAAATCTGCAACTTTCTTAAACTTTTGACAGCATCAAGTGAAAAGTTAATTTGCTTAATAGCTCATAAAGCACGATGCTGACTCTTAACAGCTAAATGACAAGCCCGACCATAAACCAATCTATAAGGTGACATCCCTAAGTTATTTTTGAATGCAATCCTATAAGCCCATAGAGCATCAACTAGATTTTCAGACCAGTCCTTCCGAGTGGGACGGACTGTTTTTTCAAGAATAAATTTGATCTCTCTATTGGCCAACTCAACTTGACCATTAGTTTAGAAGTGATATGAAGAAGAGACTTTGTGGGTCACTTCATATTTCTGTATAAGTTTTTAAAAATATTTGTTACAAAAATGTGAACCCCCATCACTAATAATCGCCTTGGACATGCCAAAACGTGCAAACAATTTTTTCAAGAAACGGATGACACCTTATGATCATTTGTTCTACAAGGTATGGCCTCTACCCATTTTGAAACATAATCTACAGCAACTAAAATGTAAGAATTTCCAAATGAATTTGGGAATGATCCCATAAAGTCAATCTCCCAACAATTAAATATCTCAAGTGTAAGAATAGGGGAAAGGGGCATCATGTTACGTGCTGTGATTTTTCCAAGTTTTTGACAAGACTCACATACCTTGCAAAAAGATTCTACATCTTTAAAAATAGTAGGCTAGTAAAGTCCACTTTATAAAATTTTGACAACAATTTTCTTAGTTGCAAAATGTCCTCCACAAGCCCCAGTATGGCAAAAGTGAAAAACAAAGATAAACTCATCATCAGGAATACATCGACACACAAACTGATCAGCATAATACTTAAAAAGATAAAGAGTGTCGAAGTAATAAAATCGTACATCTGCAAGGGACTTACGCTTGTCCTGGGCTGTCCAATGCTCTAGCATCCGGTCAGTAACAAGGTAATTCACAATGTCCGCGAAGCATGGAGCGCGCGACACTGCAAAAAGATGCTTATCAGGAAAATTTTCATTCAAGGGAGGAATGGATGTAGACAGATCAGGTAGCTGCAGTCGTGACATGTGATCAACTACCACATTCTCGACTCCCTTCTTATCCCGAATAGTGATGTCAAATTCTTGGAGCAAAAGAATCCAACGAATCAACCTGGGTTTAGCATCCTTCTTTGCCAACAAATACTTAAGAGCAGAATGGTCAGTAAAAATGATAACATGAGACCCAATAATATAAGAATGAAATTTATTTAAAGCAAACACAACAGCTAATAACTCATTCTCGGTGGTGGTGTAATTTTTCTGTGCATCATTCAAAGTACGACTTGCATAATAAATGACCGAAAGCTTATTGTCTACTCTTTGGCCAAGAATGGTAACAATAGCGAAATCACTAGCGTCAGTCATAATCTGAAATGGCAAGTCTCATCAAGGAGTTTGCATAATAGGTACAATTGTTAAGTGTTCATTCAGGATCTCAAAAGCATGCTGGCACTCATCAATTCAAACAAAAGTAGTATCATTTTGCAACAAAGAATACTATTAAAGCCTTGAATGAAACGCTGATAGAAGCTAGCGTGACATGAAAAGAACGAATATCTTTCACTATCTTAGGAATAGGCAGTTGAGATATTAATTCTATCTTGGCCCTATCAACCTCTATCCCATGTTCAGAAACTAAATGCCCAAGTACCAAACTATTAGTGACCATAAATTGACTTTTCTCTCAATTAAACAATAAATTCTTTTCCTCATATCTTTTCAACATAGCAGCAAGATTTTTTAAACAGACATCAAAAGATTTACCAAACACAGAAAAATCATCACTAAAAACCTCACACATGTCATCAAGCATATAAAAAAAATGCTCATCATACAGCGCTGAAAAGTAGCAAGTACATTACATAAACCAAATGACATTCTTCTAAAAGCAAAAGTACCAAAGGGGCAAGTGAATGTGGTCTTCTCTTGATCCTCTGCTGCTATGGCAATTTGATAATAACCAGAGAAGCCATTCAAGAAACAATAAAAAGACATTACCCGCTACCTTTTCTAAAATCTGATCTAGAAAAGGTAATGGGAAGTGATCTTTTCGATTGACCGAATTCAACTTTCGGTAGTCAATACACATTCTCCAGCCCGTTACCTTTCTAGTCGGGATCAATTCACCATTAGCATTTTCAATAACAGTTAAACCAGAATTTTTTTGTATTACCTGTGTCGAACTTACCCACTTGCTTTCGGAGATAGGATAGATGATGCCCACAGCTAATAATTTCAGCACTTCATTTTTCACCACCTTCTTCATGGAAGAATTCAACTTCCACTGTGCATCACGAACTAGTCTCGCATCTCATTCCAAAAAAATATTGTTGGTACAAATTGAAGGGTCAATACCTTTGATGTTTGCAATAGTCGAGCCTATTGCTCCTCGATGATATCTCAACACTGTTAATAACTCTGCTTCCTGCTTTGAAGTGAGCTGAGAAGAAATGACCACTTGAAATGATCCTCAATTGGGCCCAAACAAACATACTTCAAGTTCTCGGGTAGTGGCTTCAACTCTAGTATTGAGATTTTTTCTTCTGATGACTTCATGACTCATGGTAAATCAAGAGCTTCAAAGACTGGCCTACACCAATTACTCATGTAACTCATATCTGATAACTGAAGAGACACAGTTGTCTCTGTCAACTACCCATCTGATTCTGTCAACTCTAATGACGTAGGAATTGTCTCAAATCTCAAAAAGAGCCTCAGACTGCTTAGGAAAGCCATCCTTAGATGCACTCTCAGAATCAAATACTGATAACAACTCCGAAACGTCAAAATCATACACCATATCAACAGCTTGCACATTTGAATCGTCTCATCCAGTAGGCATCTTGCAAGTGTTGAACACATTCATCTCCAATGTCATATTCCCAAAAGTGAGCTTCAGTACTCTACTTCGACAATTGATAAGTGCATTCGAAGTAGCAAGAAATGGGCATCCAAGGATGACAGGCGCTTGGTGAATAGTGGAGACTGGCTGCTGCATGTCAAGAACTACAAAATCTACTAGGTAATAAAATTTGTCCACCTGGACTAGCACATCTTCAACTGTACCCCTCGACACTTTAACTGATCTATCAGCCAATTGTAGTATGATGGAGGTTTTTTTCAGCTCACTCAATCCCAACTGCTCATACACTGAGAATGGTAGCAAATTCACACTACTCCCCAGAACAAGTAGAGCTCTCCCAATGCGTGAGTCACCAATCATAATGGAAATGTGGAGAGAGCTAGGATCTCCAAACTTCTAAGGAGTCTCGCTCAATATTAGTGCACTAACTTGCTCTATTAGGAAGGCTTTCTTCTTCACATTCAGCTTCCTCTTCACTGTGCACAAATCTTTTAAAAATTTTGCATACGAAAGCACTTGTTGTATGGCATCTAAGAGTGGAATATTAATTTTTACTTGCTTGAAAATCTCCTGGATCTCAGTGTGATATTTATTTTTTTGGCCAGCTGCCAATCTCTAAGGATAGGGAACCATAGGTTGGTACCCCCTACTAATTTCGGCCTCTCCACTCATAGGCTTCTTTGACTTTAGCCTCACTTCATCTGGTTGTTTCTCAGCTTCATCAGTCTCTGTTACATCTTCAAGTTTAGAACCAACTACCTATCTGTCCATGGTCATCTCAAGTTGGGGAACTTCCTTCCCACTTCTCAAAGTAAGAACGACCTTCATTGTCTCAATAACGTCCCCTGAAATATTATGCACTTGTTGTTGTTATTACATGTATACTTGAGGATTAGGCTGAGGTTATACTGGAAATTTCCCCTTCTCTAGAGTGCTCAATGTCGTGTTCATCTTATTAATGGTGCCACGCAACTCATTTATGGTCGGAGTGTTTTGATTGTTTGTGGTGGTCTGAATTTGCATGAATTGCTGAAGTGTATTAGCCATTTGTGTCATACTATCGTCTAGAGACTTCTTTGCAGATGATTGAGGCTGAGAACTCTGTGCAGCTACATGAGGCTGAAATCCAGGAGGCACTACAAAAGGATAGCTCTGAGAACTCTAATATGGCTGATACTGGTGGTGAGGAGCACCCTGATGAAATGGCTGCTGCGAAGATGGTGGAGACTGGCCAAGCTAATCAGTCTCTCTTCCATTTCTATGAACCTTCCTTCCATCCTGATGTTTTCTTATTCGCTCATTGTTGCAGTTTCTTGATCGTGTATTGCTTGATAACGTGTCATTGTAGGCATATGAATGGTATGTTGAGATTTTAAAAATCCCACAAATGACACTAACTATTGTGGACGTGTTTCGTAGTCCTGCGAGTGATCTTTAGCAACCTGTGAGTGATCTCTGTGTGGTGAAGAACACATTTGATGCCTAAGTTAGTAAGAATTGAGTGTATGTAGTGTTTTTGTTTTTGGATCGTGATGTTATCTTTGGTGTGTGCTTTGGCCTTCACTTATCATTTATTAGTCCTTCTATAGTATAAATTATGTGATTTGGACTTTTCATAAGGGTGTTACAAAGTGGTGCTTTGACCTTACTTATATACACTTAGTGTTCAATTAGTTAAGCTTGCCTTAGAGTCTGATCCACTCTAATCCTTACTAGGTTGCGCATCAAATTTGCTATATGCCAAATACTGTGCTAAGAGGAATTAGGCCGGGTTTGATTGCCAAATACTAAACTATCTCATATAATCTAATCATTATAATTTTTTTCAAATTTTCATATAAAATATAATAAATAATTCAAAATTTTCCAATTCCAAAATAAAATTAATATTAAAATATTATATTATAACAATAATTTATTTAACTTTTAACAAAATATCTCATATTATCTCATCTTACAAACGAGACATTAATGTACCAAGCGAATATCACATATTATTACCTTTTGCCCGTTTAGACTTGAAATTTGCATTAATGCAACTCGGCGGTCGCGGTCATGGCCTTGGTTTCCACTGGTTAGGCTTAGAGCCTTGGGTTCATGGGCCTTTATGATGTAGTGTTCGACCCAATTTCCGAGAGGGAACCTTTTGATCCAACAAGAAGCATTCAAGTTAAAAAAATAAAATATAAAAAGTTAGAAATATGGACGAATTAAGTTTGAGCAATGCTACGTACAGTCTCCAAATGGGAACTGTAATGCAGGTATGGACAATATTATCTTTAAAATTTTTTAAAATTACTAAAATATCCTTCTTAAAATGATATTTTTTCTCTTTTAATAAAAGACATACACATACAGTCTCCAAGTGGTGAAATTTCTCATAAGTTTAGGTTCTAAACCAAACAAAATAAAATGCTAATATGATTTTAAGAATCATGTTAAAAACTAGGCTAATATGATTTTAAGGATCATGTTAAAAACTAGCATCCCTGCCCGCCCGTGCCTATAGTCGGTTGGTCATAAGAAAATGCATATGATATTAGAAAATGGGAAAAAATTTGGTTGTAAATAATTCTGTGCGTCAATACGGCCATCCATTCAATATGATTACTCAAAAAATCAGATTTTAATAAAAAATAATAATTTAAATTTTAAAAATAATTACAACAGCATTAATATACTGATTAATACATTGATTCAATTGTATGTATCGAAACTCTTAAAAACGATCATCCCGTCTAGTCTCGTTCTATAAGAATCTCCCATTTAAAGCTCTTGGGATTCAAACGGTTTGTAAGATAGCTGCTCTTCAAGCTTCGATGATCCTTTCAAGAACAAAGGGCATCTATCAGACACAACCAATTCAAATCCGCCATTCCTTCAATCACATCAATTCTCAAGCATACCGCACCGTTCGTCGCACCAAATCCAAAACCAAAACTCGCCACGAACAACGACCTTTCAGACATCCCCAGAAGCCTCGCAAGTCCATACCTTTCGTCACCTGTGTCAAACAGGTACGAGACCCAGACGAGGCCTTATGTCTCTTCCACGAGTACCACCAAACTGGCTTCAAGCACGACTATCCCTCTTACTCTGCTCTCGTGTACAAGCTTGCTCGCTCTCGCAACTTTGAAGCTGTAGAGACCATTCTTGGTCTTATACAGGACCGAAATATTCGGTGCAAAGAGACCCTTTTCATTGCTTTGATTCAACATTATGGGAAAGCCCATTCCGTGGACAAAGCTATTGAGCTTTTTCATAGAATGCCTTCTTTTAATTGTGTCCGTACACTGCAGTCTTTTAATGCGCTTCTGAATGTACTTGTTGATAGTGACCGGTTTTTGGATGCGAATGAGATTTTCGCTCGTTCTCGCCAAATGGGTGTTCGCCTGAATTCAATTTCATTTAATGTAATGATAAAAGGTTGGCTTGGGAAGGGTGAGTGGAAACAAGCTTGCGAGGTGTTTGATGAAATGCTTGAGAGAAACGTGCAACCGAGTGTCGTGACATATAATAGTCTTATCGGGTTTTTGTCTAGAAAGGGTAGTTTGGATGAAGCAATGAGTTTGCTCGAGGATATGATACAGAAAGGAAAACATCCAAATGCTGTGACATATGCGTTGTTGATGGAAGGTTTGTGCTCTGTCGGAAAGTATACAGAAGCAACAAAGATGATGTTTGATATGGAGTATCGAGGGTGTAAGCTGCAGCTGGTGAATTATGGTGTTTTGATGAGTGACCTTGGAAAGAGGGGGAAGATTGAGGAGGCAAAATCTCTACTTCACGAGATGAAGAAAAGGGGGTTTAGGCCCGATGTTGTGACATATAATATATTGTTAAATTACATGTGCAAGGAAGGTAGAGTGACTGAGGCTTATAAAGTTTGGATTGACATGCGGCTTGGAGGTTGTAAGCCGAATGCAGCTACATACCGGATGATGATTGATGGATTTTGCAGGGCTGGTGATTTTGAAGGAGGTTTGAAGGTATTGAATGTGATGTTGACAGGTAGGCATTATCCACGTCCAGAAACATTTAAATGTTTGTTAGTGGGACTGTTGAATTGTGGGAAGATAGAGAATGCCTCTTTTGTTTTGGAGGAGATGGAGAAGATAAAGATTAGTTTTGATTTGGAGGATTGGGAAACCTTAATCTGGGATGCTTGTAGTGGAGATAGAAGTTCCTGTGGGCTTCTAACTGAACTGGTTACTGCTAAAATATGTATAAGGGAAGATTGTGTGACATTGTTATGACCTTTAGTGGTTGTGGTGGTAAGGCCATGTCACCAGGGTAATTGATGCTTGAGCTTAATAATCGATGGGGTCCTCCAGGCTTTAGATACACAGGGAATCATGTATGTTCTGAGTTAAATGGCAACAAGTAGACATCTATATGAAAAGTGATTGTTTGTTGGTTGTTTGCCTAACTGCGTATATAATCCTTTCTTTCAGTATGTATGGAAAAGGGGAGATATGATTTTGCAAGCCTTTGTGAGCTCTAGTTACTGATGCTTGTGGTGGATCGGTAGAGGTGCTGGTGATTCGTGAGAACCAATCTTTGCTCATTGGTAGGCTTCAGGAAGAGAGCAAGATTTGATGGTTGAACATTAATATATATATTTTTTCACTTTCCATGGTTATTTTGATGCCAAGGCATAGCCATGGTCACACTGAGCTTACTTGGAGTTATGGGCTACAGCAATGTTTAATCTCCCTTTCTCTAATTTTTATTGGGGGGGAAATGAAAAATATCTCTTGAACATGTAGATTGCAAGTCTAAACATCTCCTTGCATCATTTTCCCTTCTGAGATTATTATTGTAATAAAAAGGTTACCATCTATTCCTGAAGGGTTAATAGAGAATGTTGAAATTTTGAGCTTCGTGACTGCTTTCTTTGAAGTTCTTGGGCAGGATGGAGTACCTTCTATAGTAGCACAAGATAGACGATGGAATTTATATGAATCCTAGGTGAGCAAACTCTCTAGTTGCGCTCCTAAAATCCAGATCAACCTCTAATAAAAGGGCGTCGGATGTTAGGTCAACATGTGATTGATCCTTTTAGATGATGCTACGATTCTTAGAGAAATTCCTAATAGGGGACTACCATGGTCATGTTTAGGTAGGTAAAGCTACCTCCTGCTGCCCACTCCTACCCTTGTTGTAGAATAATTTGACAACACATTGTCACGCTCTGTAATATTTTACAGGATGAAGAGGATTTCTTCCTTTATCTTATTGGATCCAAATTAAATTATGCGGATGATAAATCTTTACTAACATTTTGGGGTTACTTCCATATCTAAAATCTGGGTGGAAATGGAAATAAAGTTGCATAATTCATGGATGGTTGAACACATAGTAAAAAAAAAAAAAGGACTACATCTTCCTGGCTGCTTGCCAACATACTTTAGCCTTTAGGCACAAAGTTTCAAACAAACATATATAACCTTCTCTTCGACAATTTAGGGGAAAAAAGAAAAGAAAGAAAGAAAATGGAAAACTAGCCATTGCATAAGGTAGACATTAAACTGAAGAATCTTGTCCCCGCCATTAGTGATATGCTGATCAGATAGACGAAGTCTGGATGGTGGCATACCCTTTTGCATTCGTATATTTCCCAGTTCCTCCACCTATAGACAGCTGAGACTCGAGTGCAGCAGCCGTGTATGTTCTCCTTGTGGTGGTAAGGCTCTGTCACCAGGGTAATTGATGCTCGGGCTTAATAATCGATGAGTCCTCCAGACTATATACACACGGAATCATGTATGTTATTAGTTAAATGGCAACACGTAGACATCTCTATGAAGAGTAGTCCAACAAAACGACGCCAAGACATCGACGAAAATAAGTCCCTTATCACTTTCTCAAAATACATTATGTTTATTTTCTAATTTAAAGTCTAGAGTGGTGAGCACCGTGTGCATGGACGTGCAGTGCCTGTGTGTGCAGCGCATGCCTCCCTGCATGAACGCGAGGTGCGAGAGTTTTCCGCTTGAGTATTTCACAATAGTAGGAAATGTAAGCAATGAAGCTCACCCCGAGGCGATAGGCATGACGGGCACTTAGTCCGTCCGCATCACAAGCGAGCAATGAAGCTCGCCCCGAACAACAAACCCGTGCCATCTCAGACAACGAGCGTAGAAGGATCATCACGCACTAAAGGTCGGGCGAGCATTGAAGCTTGCACCCGAGCAACAAGTGTAGCGAGCACTAAAGGTCAAGCGAGCATTGAAGCTCGCCCCATCATTGCGGATGCTGAGCCGGCAACCTCGTAGTTCAATCCAAGAACCCGGAGTTCTATCCTTCAACCTTGTGGAACCACGGGAGCAATACTAGGCTGTGCTTTAAGCTCAATAGCATTAGCTAAATAGTCTGGATTTGCTTCCCTCAAACTTGTATTTAAATTTCGTTGATACTGACAAATTTGGATTTTTGGTGTTCTCCCCATGAACCTTCTCAGAGTTCTACGAGGCTCCAAAAGAGAATGGGCAAATGGGAACACATACATAGAAAAATTGATAAACAACACATTTTACTCGCCGTCTTAATCAACAACACTTGGCGTCCTGGTTCAACCATGAGTCTCGATGCATGCAAGTGAAACACGAGATATGCAAGCGGGACAAATCATAAAAAAAAATCACAAGAGTGAACAGTCTTGATAAGAAAATACCCAACGGCGAATAATCTTCGTCAAGTAAAATAAGTCCTTTCAATTTGCCACCATCATGTGGCTGTAGTTTAGTGGTAAGAATTCCACGTTGTGGCCGTGGAGACCTGGGCTCGAATCCCAGCAGCCACATTTTTGAACTTCTTGTGATTGAGATAAATTCTTATAATGGACTTCATTTTTCTTTGTTTTTATTTTGTTTAAATAGTATTGATTATGGGTTTTATTTTTTCTATAAAATTTTTAGCCAAAAAGAAAAAGAAAATTCACACATAGTTAACTTAAAAAGCCTCATTATTCAGAGATGATATGAGATAGTTTTAAATAAAAGTTAAATAAAATATTATTATTATTTTGAGATTTGGAAAAGTTGAATTGTTTATTATATTTTATGTAAAAATTTAAAAAAACTATAAAGTTGAGATGAGATGAATTAAAATGAGGTGAGTGAATTGGATTTTTGGTGTTCTCAATTGGATATTGAACTAAATTGATATGAATTCAATTCTTTATGAATGGTAATAAGTTGAAATAATAGAATGAATTTTGTAGTGTATGTAAGATGAATTTAAATGTATTTGAATGTTAAAATGAGTTTAGATGTATTTATAAAAAATTAAAAAAAGTTGTGACTCTCCTGTGTATAAAGAGGTGTTAAGTTGAAAAATATTGTAAGTCCCACGTGTGAAAAAATTTTGAGTTGAAATGAATTTAGTAATTTAAAAGTTGAGTATTTAAATGTTAGATTCGTTTTAAAATTAGATTAAATTAAGTTATTCTCAGTTTAGTCCACCTTCCAAACAAGGCAAAGTGTCGCATTTACAGGTTTCTATATTTTCTATGTTAACTCTTTTCAAAACTCCTCGTATACAATTTACCTAAATAGAATGTTAAATTCCTCATCGACCATCGTTCACATGGTACAGCTCGCGTTTACAGCGGTAACTTCATAAGGGCGTTTCAGTTCAGGTTCCACAACCATTCAGTGGAAGAACGTGACAAGGAATGAATGAGTCGAAAACAACTAAACATAAAACTCCATGCCAACTCTCTCGATCAAAATTCTCTCTGACTAAAATTCAGTCTATGGTTTTAAATACAAGCAAGAGGGCATCATTAGAACAAGCTTAACTTGTAACAATAAAAATAAAAATACAAAAGTATTTCCAAGAGCTGAGGCAAACATACAACCACAAATAGGTGATTATAAGAGTTGAACAAGTTCATGATCACTGATGGAAGGCGGAATTGAAGTTTAACAATGATCAGGCCAAGCTGCAGCTTCCAAGGAACGAGGTCAGAGAAGAGATGCCTGCAGTTTGATTTTTTGGACCAGCAAGGCCTACTCATATGTCTAAATCAATTGTCAATAAAGGATGGATTTTAAGTTTCTTACCATGCTTGTAAACTATAGGCCCCGGCGATACTCTAGTTGCTTGGTATTCTCTAGCAATATCTGCCAACCAAACAGAATACTCCAAGAAACCTGTCATGATGTACTTATAGAACAAGCTTAAGTTTCTTGATCGGTTGTACTTACAGAACAAATGATGCAAGTGCCTACATGGAGATGTCATTGAGCATCTTTCAAAAACAGAGGCCACCCGAGAAATTAGAGATAAATCTAAAAATGAGAAGGCCAGCATTTGGCTAAAGGTAAAATGTTCTTACTTCCCGGATGTAATTTGCTACTGCTTTGCAGCCTTCAATTGCAAGTTGCATGACATTTTCAAAAAGGTCTAATGATAACTTGGAATCCATCTGCTTCAGAAAACATAACAAATGAGTACTCCACAAATAATTCTTTATGCTGCCAAATCAACCAAGAAAAACTGTATATGGAAAATGCACAAGCCTAATCCTCAAAGGTATCAGATATTCAATAATACAAGTAATCGAAAAACCTAAAACCACTAAGCCTAATCCTCAATATACAGGTTGACTATATGCATCGGAGAAGAATCCGTCAAGAAATATTACATCCAACTCTGTAAATTCCAAATCCCAGTAAGGCCAACTGGCCTTGGGGACAGAGATTTGCATGAACCTTGGCCAAAAGCAGTTGATCGATTAATGGGTAGGGATCGTATTGCAGGCAAATAATTATAGTTTGAGAGAGAGGGCGAGAGAGAGAGTTGATTTCTTTATAAGTGAGCCTCGGTTAAACCTATAAGACATATAGAGAAGAACAGATGTTAAAATATAACCTGAAGAAGAGTCACTTTGTCCAACTTAGGTAGAAACCCTACAGTGACATCAGGACCTCCAGCACTATCTTCTACGTAGTTCAAATCTGTTCACATAACAATTTTCTAAACATGAATTCATTTGGACAAGCTAAAATTAAGATGTGCCAACAAACCAGAAAAATAAATTAAAAGGGATATAAATTTACCAAGCAGGGGAGTGCTATTAAGGTACCCAGCACTACATGAAGTAACAAGATCCCGCAAAGGAATCCCAGCATCTGCAAGGGCCAAAGTTGCAGCATTGATACATGCAGATCTAGTCCCTGCAGAAATTGAATTCCCAATTCAAGAACAGAATTCAACATAACATTTTAGTTTGATTTGATTATGTATTCAACTAGTATTTCCATTCACGGGCACTACAAATGTCAAATACTTAATGCAAGTCCTTATATTATTTCCTTTTCATGTACAGTAAGTGTCTACATGTTTCCAACCGAATGGCAGCATCACCATCAACCAAACATTGCTTAAGAACAACGTGAAAAACATATAAGCACGTATCTTACAACAAAAATGTGAGCAAGATTCTGCATGTATAATCTTACATAATAATCTCCCTATGAGCCTCTGTTGCCTAAAAAAGAAAATAATTATAACAATAATAAGCCACTCATACAAAATCCCCAATCTACTATCACACAACCAATGAGAGAGAAAGGAGCATCAATCCATGAAATAATTTTAAATGAATTGATGACCATCCTGGAGTAATAATTGTGCATGGATTCAATTGAGTCTCAACCTACCTCCATCGGCTTGGAGAACTTGGACAAAAATATCTATCTGCAGTATGAGTAAACATGGCTTCAGCAAAAGAACTAAGCAACGCACACTTTTGTAGGAAAGGTTTTCAAGATGTTGTAATATAACCTGAGACCGAGGCATCAAATGTGTCATTATGCAAGCTTCCATCATCTTGCGAATAACCAGAGATATCTCTGTAGATCGTCTGAGTGCAAGAGAACTCTTATCAATAAGCAAGCAAAAGATAAAACACCTTTGATTAGGTGATGCAGCAAGTATAATCCTTAAAACCAATCACAAATGTTTCATTTTCCACAATAGAGAGAATTGTTCCTAAAATATTTTCTTGGAATTATATCAAACTCACGTAAAAGTTTACAAGGTTAGAAGGAGATGAAGGTCTTCTATTTTAACATGTTTTTGCCGTACAACATGTGTACAATGAAAACAGATATACTGGAAGCCTAGCATCATATCTGAAACCTTTAATTCCTGTTAGAATAGAGGAACTAATGTCAACACACTGGTTTGGCCAAGATATGTGCCTGCAGGCTGCCACTAAGCTAAAACATCATAACCCGAAACATATATTAGAACCACAATGCAGCATATAAGACTTCGTCCCTCCTTTTGTAAGATCAAAAACTTAGCCAAGTATTGCAAGTGAAGCCAAAAGTAGACATCATGTTTCATAGTGAAACTACTACATCGTGTAATAACCCACTTATACAGACAAATCATTGAAACCACAAAACATTCAAGCGTATGATAGTATTAATCCACTTAAGCAAAATTTTGATTCATCAATTAGCCACAGATAAGATATTTCAATTAGAAAAATTCTATGCAGTTACAACGGCATCCTACACTATTAAGTAGGTGATACCTGCAATCATACCGCTTTCTACAAAGAAGACTAAAGATTAAATCAAAGCAACGAATAGACGTTAGGTGACCGACCATTTAAGAGGATCACCTGTCACCTTTTGGTTTTCTCATTCGATCCCCAGTACTAAAGTTAGCCATGCTCTACTCGCAGCGCACCTGCAACATTACAAAAAATTAAAAAATTAAAAATAAAAAGGAAGAAGAAGAAGAAGAAGAGAAATAAATGAACGAATTTAATACTAAAAATCAAAAGAATATACATATAAAAGACTGTTACCAGCGCCTTCTCACTAATTTGTTGACTCCTATTGTGGACCTGCAAGCAAGCACGTCATTTGCATCGTATAGCAATAACTTGAAAAAGAACTCATCTTGCAAAGTACAATGCCCAAAACAGGACTGAATGTTAGGTACCTCTCTAGGGCCATATACTGCTGCAATGACTTTGGTGTTACCCATCTCAAACACGGCCGACCTGTGATTCATTCAAAGAATTGAAAAAAGAAATGTGAAGTATGATTAGAAAGGAAAACAAAAAAGGGAAAAAAAAAGTTGGAATCAAGGGTTTAGTACCCATCAGCTTTAGCCACAGCACCAATCTCTGCTCGAATTTGTCGCATCTGAAATAATTGCAGAAACAAATAAAAGTGCAGCATAACAAAACAAGTAAACGAGGATAATAGGGTAGAGAAGAGAATGCGATTCCATGAGATTGGCGAAGATAACAATTACATTCGAAAAATATGGAAGGCTCATTCTCAAAAGTAAGGTAAATAGGATAACCGAGAGATAATACTTCCATGGGACGGCGACCATCCAAGCGAAGTCCTTCGGGGCTCACGTACTCCATCTCTGCTGCACTCTCGAGCTGCAATGAAAAATAACAGCGATGGCTACCAAGACACAAGCATCGGTTGGGAGGCACTTTCAGTAGTTGTAAGCCGATCGGTCCGGACCGGCAAAATCAATTGGACCGGACCGAACTTTAAACCGATCGGTTTTGGTCTAATAAATTGTGAATCGAGACTATTTGGTCTGGTCTTGGAATCTATAACTTTTAGACCGGACCAGACTGAATAGACCGAACTCCTATAGATTTTTTTAAAATATTTTTAATAATCCAATATATTATTTTTATAAAATAATTATATAAGTTAATGATATAATTTTTATTTAATTTATTATCATTAATCATATAAAATATTTTTTTAATGTGTAAGTTACATAATTTACATTAATAATTTACTTAATTTTAATTTAGTAATTTAAATAACATTTTTAATTAATTTATTAAAAAAAAGAAGAAAAAATATTTAAAAAAATAATTAGGCAGGACCGAACGAACTAATAGCTATCGGTCCAGTCCGATCCCAATGTTGTATTTGATTAAAATTTTATATATTGCTATTGTTTGATTTTATAGATGTTTGGGCATTTAATTGTACATAATAATGAGTGATCTAGGTTACTGTCAATCACAATTGCATTCCTCCTAGACCAAATATTTCTCAATACAGCAACTATTACCTCAACTTCAACAATTCCCAACTACTTATTAATCTTCTTCCAAAAGTCCATAAAACAAGTCTCATTACTATTCCACTTCTGAACTGGGCTTTCAGCCTCTGCCCATACATCTGAGGCAGCTGGGCAGCTCCAAAGGGCATGCATGGTAGTTTCAATTTCTATTTCACAAATGAGGTACACATTAGACTTCAATATTTGTTTCTTGACCAAGTTTTCCCTTGTAGGTAACAAATTATGGCAGGCTTTTCCACAAAAAGTGCTTCACAGTTCCATGAACACTAAGCCTCCATATCGTTTTCCATTCATTATCATCATCTCTTCCATTAGAAGCTTCCCCTAGTCTCCTTCTCTTTCTTCTATGCTCCAGATGGTAGGCATTTTTTTACTGAAAACTTCCCATCATTTGACGACCCCTAAGCCAGTTTATCACTTGCACCCCACTTGCTTATTTGAACACTACTAATCAATTCCACTTCCTCTTCTAAACAAATTTCAATTAACAAGTCTCTCATCCAAGTGCCATCAACTCTGTTAAGAAGTTGGTCCACCTTTGCATCAATAGGCAAGACACTAACAGGTGATTGTATTCGAGTGTATGTTTGTTGAGGGAGCCATTTATCCCTCCATATTATCCTTTTCCCATCACTCACCCTCCATAGCATTCATTCTTTCACCAAATCTAAAGCTGACCACAGACTTCTCCACAAGTAAGAAGGTCCTTGACCAAATTTTGCTTCTATGATCCCCCCCCATTTCTAAAATACTTTTCTTTTAAGATACAGGCCACCAAAGAGGATGGTTGTTTATCATCCTCCAGCATTGCTTAGGTAGCATAAATGTATTAAACCATTCAAGATCCCAAAAACCCTCCTCTACCCTTGCCTTTACTTATTCGATACTAGCTTATGGCCCCACTAGAACTAGGGCTGTACAAATTACCGAAAAACCGACCGGAACCGACTCAGACCGGCCGCCGGAGATCGGAACCGGCCGGAACCTGAGTAGAACCAGTCGGCGCATGGTAGATTTTTTGAAAAATCGATGTCCAGCGGTTCGGTCCCGATTTGAACTTGGGCCGGACCGCTGAACCGACCGATGGTTTAAATCTATTTTTTTTTTTTAATTATACATATATGAAACGACGCCGTTTCACTTAAACTGAAGTGAAACGGCGTCGTTTTAGGACTTAGTATTTGAAAAAAATAATAAAAGTAACGACGCCGTTTAACCCTAGGGTTAACACAGCGCACGTCCCTTCCCCTTCTTCCCCGTCTGTTCAGAGTACTCAGTCTCATTTTGCTGCCACCGCCCCCCTCCTCTATCTCTCGCTCTCTGTCGCTTTCTCTCTCTCTCAAGGCGCACGCAGCCACGCAAGGGCAGCTCCGTCGCCAGCTCCCTCCCTTTCTCTCTCTAATCTCACCTCGCGGTCTCTCTCTCTCTCTCAAAAATCTCAGTCACCTCGCTTTCTCTCTCTCGCTCTCTCTCACGGCGCACACAGCAACCGATGACGCCGACGAACCGACCGGAGTTACGCCGAGATCGAGGACGACGGTTTCCTCCCCATTCTCCGACCGGTTTCAGTCGAGATTTGTCTCAGTTTCCCCCGTCGGTGCGGTTTCAGTTTTGGACGAAAAACCGCGCCGATAGGTCAGTTTTCACCCCTAACTAGAACATGGCCATGAGAGAAGTAATCTCATCACAAAACCTTCTAGGTAGCCTAAACACATTCGTTGCAAATGTGGGAACTGCCTGCACTACAGCCTCGAGAATGACCTTTTTGGCAGCTTGTGATAGAAATGTATTTTTCTAGCTACTTATCTTGGACCACACTCTCTTTCAGATTTTGAAAAGTATTGTACCTAGATCTACCCCCATAGCAAGCAAGCCAAGGTACTTTTCATAACTACTGCATATTGAAACACCTGCCCTACTTCCTATCTACCTTCTTGTAGCCATGTCTGTGTTGGTGCTAAAGAACATGGTTGATTTCTAAAAATTCAAACTTTGACCCGATGTTGCTTTATATGTTCTAAGTATCCCTTGAACATGTTGCCATTCAACCAACTTAGCTCTACTAAAAATAAGACAGTCATTTGCAAAGAGAAGATGAACCCCATCTAACAGAAGCAACTCCCCTTATAATCCCTCTCCTCTCAGCAGAATTAATAAGTGATGACAAGCCTTATGCATAGAGGATGAACAGGTAAGTGGAGATAGGATCCCCTTACCTTAATCCTCTTTCAAGTTTTATAGTGCTACCAAGTTTCCCATTTACAAGGATTGAGTAGGTGACATTAGACACGCATTTCATGATCAAGGAAATCCACTTTTTCCCAAAACCCATCCTTCTCATCACTACCTCTAGATATCTCCATTCAATTTTGTCCTAGGCCTTTGACATGTCCAATTTAACAGCCATACTCCCTACTCTCCCTCTGTCTTATTTTCATCATATAGAGAGTCTCATATGATACTATGACATTATCTGTTATGAGTCTTTTAGAAATAAAAGCACTCTGATTCTGGGAAATAATGGCTAAAAGTATTTTCTTTAGTCTATTGGCCAACACCTTAGAGATCAACTTATAAAGCACGTTACATAGTTTTATATGCCTGAATTCATTAGCAACAACAATGTTAGAGACTTTAGGAATAAGTGCAATGTAGGTGCTATTCACATTGGTCTCCATTTCACCATCACTACTTAAAAACTGTAGAATTGCACCAAACACTTCCTCTCCAGCAACACTCCAGTATGCTTTGTAAAAGTATGCACCATACCCATTAGGCCTAGGGGATTTTAATGGGGCCATCTCCTTCAAGGCCTCCTCCACCTCTACTTTAGTGAACTCCTTTTGAAGATCATCATTCATTTGAGTGGATATTCTTGGCTCTATATCACTGATATAGCTTTCAATGAACTCACTTGTGGGATTAGAAGATTTGAACAAATTGTTGAAAAACTAATGGAATACCCTCTCAATCCCTTCCTAATCTATCACCAAACTGCCTATTAAGTCAGAGATTTCTTTGATAATGTTCTTGCTTTTCCTTTGACTGGCACATGAATGAAAAAACTTGGTATTCTTGTCACCCCAGTGATACCAGTTCCTCTTAGCCCTTTATCTCCATTTTAGGTCTCTTTGCTCTAGTATGAACCTCACCTCTTCTTGTAGCTACTTAATCAATTAAACATTATGAGGACCCTCCATGTTTTGCAGCAGATTTAATTGTTCATTTTTCTACTTCAACACAGCCTTCTCATCCTTCACTTTTGTTGCACTCCATCTCCTCAACTCTCCCTTACACAGATTTAGCTTTGCCTGCACTCTCCTTAGAGAGTCACTTGCTCCTACTAACCTCTCCCAAGCTTGTTCCACCACTGGCTTCCATTCCCCATCCAACATCCATTTTGCTTTGAATCTAAAAAATCTCCTGTTCTTCCTTCTATACTACTGATTAGAACCGTATATAGCAACAAGGCCTTATGATCAGGCTAACATTCGATGCTTTTACACTACTACTATAAAAAGATTTAGACCATAAAGGGTTAGCAACTACCTAATCGAGCCTTTCTTTTGTAAAGGAACTGTCTGAATGCCTATTACTCCAAGTAAACATATTACCCTTCCAAGCCAAATCATAGATATTATTCTCTGCCAAGGCTTGTCTGAATTCTTCCATTTGTGATTTTGGTCTTGGGCTCCTCCCATTTTCTCATATTGGAAAGCAATCTCATTGAAATCACCCATTATACACCAAGGCATCTCAGAAGCTAGGTTCAACATAGACAAGAGCCTCCAAGACTCTCTTCTTTTATATGTATCTGAATTGCCATAAAACCTAGTGAACTACCATGATACATTCTTCTCTTCACTTCTTATAAAATTATTAATATGATGAGATGAGAAATTGACAATTTCCACCTTCACATCATGCTTCCACAATAAGGCCAAGCCTCATTTTCTACCGCTTCAACAACAAAACATCCCTCTCATTCCAGGTGGTATAGGAGAAACCAACAGATCTTTGAGCACAAGAACCTGCAACCTGCACAAATTATTGAACAAGCATTGACCATTACTTAGGAATTCAAGGAAGTCAGAGATATTAGTTAATAGAGGAAGATTCCTACTTGCAACTGGCAACCTCCTTCACTTGCTTAAAGTTAAATGTAGATGGTGTCATCTTTGAAGAACTGGATAAAGCAAGGGTGGGAATGCTGTTGAGGAATGAAGCTAGTGGGGTTTTCTTCTCTGCAAGTAAAAAAGAAAATGGAGTCACTAATCCAATGGAGGTGGAACTACCTACAATACTAAGAGGGCTACAATTTTGCATTCCAATGAACATATATGAGATTCTCATTGAAAGTGATTCATTGCTTATGGTCAAAGAACTGAATGCTACAAGTGATTTGAGGTCTACTTGGGGTAATCTAGTTCATGAGGTGAAAGAAATGATGAAGAGGATTCCAAGGTGTTCAATACAACATAAGGGTTGTATAGCAAATGTTGCAGCTCATACCTTGGCAAGATATGCTAAGCATCTAAATGATTTGATAATTTGGTGGGATTCATTCCCTAAATGTATTTCACAAATTTTTTGGTCAAAATATTTGATGTAATTTGTGGCTGTTAATGAATACAAAGTATTAAGTTGTTATTAAAAAAAAAATAGTAAGTAGTCACGTGGCACATTTGCTAACAAAATATAAAATGTCCCGTAGGTTTTAGAAATTCTAACAAGTAATACCCAAAAGGGTAATGAGATTAAGAATTGTTTTAAGAAAAGTCAAGCAAAGCTACATGGGTCCTAGTTGGTGATTACGGAAAGAGAAATGCTATAAAGAAACTTCATAAACTGATGTGACTTGATATGATATGTTAGATTTATAGTTATTTTCATTGTAAAATAAATTTAACGTATCATATGAAATAGTGATTTAGATATTTACATAAGGATGTAATCGAGCCGAACTAGTCTTTGATTTGCCAAGCTTGGCTTAGCTAAAATAATTCGAACTCGAGCTCAAGATTTCTATGTAATCTTTGTTCGAGCTTGACTCGATGAGCTAATATCTCAACTCAAGTTCGACCCAAAAACAAGTTCAAGTCGAGTCAAGTTGAGCCGGCTCGGCTTGAGTTGTTTACTTTTTAAATAAAATTGAATAGTTAAGAAATTAGATAAATACAAATGTATAAATATAAATTTAATGAAATTTTTACGAGTAACAAGTAGGACTTCTTTTGAATTAGAAAATTGTAAAAAATTATAAATAGTTAATATGTAACTAGTTTATGTTTATTCATAATAACAATATATTATATGTTTACATAAATTACTAATACACACATAATATGATAATATATATCAACATTTCATATATATTTCTCACATACAAGTATATGAAATTATTAAATCTTATTGACTAACTATTGTATAAATTATAAAATATAGTTATGAAGTATATTCAATATATAGGCACAAGTGACTAGACATAAGTAGTCAGGTATTTAATTATAAAAGATGCCATGCTTACATTATTAACTAATATATATATATATATATATATATATATGAATATATACAGAGGTGTAAGTATATAAATATCAATATATGAATGCGCTTTGGTGTGTGTTTATGATTGTGGGGGAAAATATAGCTTATAACTTTAGGATTTATAATTTATTGTTTAAGTAATAAGTTCTACTATTAAAAAGTTATTTACTGTTTGATAACTATATGTTGAAAACACTTTTAAACATGTTAAATTTGTTTGAAAACAAATTTAAAAGTGCATTTTGAGGTAAAAATGATGATTATTTATTTTTTTAAAGATTAAAATCATATTCTTAAAAGTTTCAAAGTTGTAATTATCTGAAAATTGTATAGGTATTTTCGCTCATTAATAGTTTTTTTAAAATTTGAATTACGTTCTGCATTATTCAAAAAAGCAAGTTTGAAATTCTCCAAACATACTTTTTAGCTAATTTGATATTAAAAAGTGTTTTAATATGTAACACTAAACAACATAATTTTTCAATTAAAAAGCTTTTAATGCTATTTAAGAATTTTTTAATATCTCCCATCTCAACCCTAAATTGACCCTTAATCTAGTCAAACTAACAAGTTGACTCAGGCATAAATGAACGGACATAAATGAGTCTTGGCCGAGTCAAGTTTAATTGGGTATGTGTCATTTATAATCGAACGAGTATTTGTTGTCACGAGCAAACTTTTTTTTGGTTTTACGAGTCGGGTTCGATTCAAGGACAAGTATTGAACGAGTTATGGAATAGACCAGTTCCTTTACAGACCTATATGTACAAATCTAATAACGGAATGGTAAATTTTAGGCAAGCATGTGGCATTAGTTGGAAGTTAAGCAGAATTTGAGAATCTGAAGGCTGACACTAGTCCATTCAATGTAGAGTACAAAATATCTGATTGAACGAGACACCTTATGACAATTTTTTTTTTTTTTTTGAAAGGAACATTCGAAATTTTATTCAAATTCCAAACATGCTTACAACAAATCAGCAATACATTGAGGAACTTTCTCTACATTAAATAATGAATCAGCAATGCTTAATGCATTTCTTGCCAAGGTATGGGCAACTGAATTAGAAGTTCTTCGAATATGAGCAACTGTCCATTGTTGAAAATGAGCCAAGACAAATCTAGCATCAGACATGATCAAACTAGAACTGTCCTACCCTAGAACACCATTTTTAATACCATTCACAACATTTATAGCATCCCCTTCTAAGATAATACATTGGAAACCAAGCTCAATGGAAAACTTTAAGGCATGAAAAGCAGCAAGGGATTTTGCTAGAAGAGGATTAGGTATCAGACTTTGTTTCATCCTCATGGTAGCCAAGACATGACCCTCACTGTTCCTAGCCACAGCTCCAAAACCAGCCAAACATAGACATCTATTTATTGATGTGTCCCAATTAATTTTGACAATGCCTTGAGGTGGAGGCAACCAACAGGATGAAAGAGTAGTTGGAGTTGAAATCCTAACCTGTTGAACTTCATTACTGGTTTGTACTTCTATCAGTCTTTGGCCTGCTTGATTGAAAAGCACTAGAGGAGAAGTGAATAAATTATTAAAAACCACTGCATTCCTTCTTTTCCACAACTTCCACATCACCACAGCAATGTCCATAAGCTCCCCTTCCTCAAATGTATCAAACAATTTAAACAACAGATCCTTAAAAGTCTGGTCTGCAATTTTAGTTTTTTGTAACCTTTTTGAGTTGTAGAACCAAACATCTCTAGCAGCAACATAGGACCAAAAGGCATGCTCAGTTGCTTCCTCAGATAGATCACAAATTGGGCACATGGGATTATCAACAACCTTTCTTCGATAAATATTTAACTTGGTTAGTAAACCTTCAGGACATGCTTTCCATAGAAAAAGACTTTCTCAGCATTCAGCAGCTTAAGGGACAACAACATTCTCCACTTATCTTGGTCAGAGTTATGAACAGAGGACTAACCTTTCTGACTTTCCTCAATCTCAACTTGCATATGATAAGCTGATTTCATATTAAAAATCTCATTCTTAGTAGAAGTCCAGATCTGTTAATTATCTCCACTTCCACATTGGCTAACTGGTATTCTCAAGATCATCTCAGCTTCTTCCTAGTAGAATATTTGTCTCACAAGTTGGTCTTTCCATTGACATGTTCTTTCATTAATAAGATTTGGTGCTGAAGCATTTGCATATAAGATAGATCAACATCTACTTTGGACCTAAAAGTTGGGAGTTTGAGGTAGCCACCTATCAAACCAGATTTTGATATCCTTCCCATTTCCTACCCTCTAAAAGAGACATTTCTTGAGAATAGGTCTTGTTAGGAGAAGATTTCTTCATAGAAAAGAAGGGTTTCTTCCTAACTATGCATTCAAGAAAGTGCTTGAGTTATGATACTTTGAAGCCAAGACTTGAGCTGCCAAAGAGGAAGGGTTTTGCACTAGCCTCCATACTTGCTTGGTCAACATGGTTAGATTAAATAACTCCAAATTAATCTCGAAATCCCAGGCCCCCCCATAGCCTTACTTCTTCCCACAGCCTTACGACAGTTGAACTAGAGTAGAGAGATGGACACTTCCCATGTGCCCTTGCATTATTATAACCTTTGTTCGATTCAAAAGTTTTTAGACCCTGCCCCACTATCTTGGGTCATAGGTTAAAAACATGAACATATCGAGGACTTGATCTTACATTAATGGATCAGATAAAGCTAGATAAAGATATGCAGAAGTGTTAAGAGATGCAAGCCAAGAGTCCTCTCCTAGTAGGGTGAGGTTTTTTTCTCTTTCTTTCGGGGAAGAGTGAGGTCTCTTGGATCAGCTAAGCTGGTTTGAAGAGTGAACAATGGAGGATGACTTAGCTAGACGGTGGGAAGGCTTATGTCTTACTGAGAAGGAACAAGAGGAGGTGGTCTTACCAACCAAGTCAGTTACCAAAGCTACACAACAAGGCAAGCACTGGCTACTAGCCATGATCATAGCAGAAAGACAAGTGAACCGAGAAGCTTTCAAGTCTAAAATGGCAAAAGTGTGGAGGTGTGAGAGCTGGTTTCAGTTCTCAGAAGTTGGCATGAACAAGTTCTTGATTGAGTTCCATCAAGAGAAAGATCTAAACCAGGTGTTAAGGGGTAGACCTTGGTCTTTTGACAGGTGGTTGATATGTCTCCATGCATTTGAAGGAAACAAATCTATCAATGAAGTTCCATTTAATAAGGAGGAGTTCTGGATACAGGCCTACAACTTACCTTTAGCAAGTATGAATTATGAAGTGGGAGTCCAGATTGGTGGAAAGCTTGGTAGATTTATAATAGCAGAAGTTGATGACAGAGGCATTGGATGGGGGAAGTTCATGAGGATAAGGGTGGATGTTGCCCAGATGACTAACACAAGAGGGGGGGTGAATTGAGTTGTATTTAAAAAAAAATAACAATTATAAATCAAATATACAATTTAAAATATAAACAAAATATGAAACAACAATAAATATAAAGAGTAAGGGTAAGAGAGAAGCAAACTCAGTATGTTAACGAGGTTCGGCCCCACTGCCTACGTCCTCGCCTCAAGCTACCCCTTGAGAATCCCCGAATTCACTATTCAATCTCCTTCAGGTGGAGATAGAAACCTATTACACCTTTGAACAACACCGCTACAAAGGATCCGTGTAGAACACCCTCTACACTTGCAATCACCTTACACGTGGTGATTCAACGATTCCCTGTGTAGAACACTTTCTACACGCACAAGGGTTGTACACACCCTTTTACTGATACAAGAATTGATAGTGGGTAGGATATCAGAAAACACTCCTCAATGAGTGAAATAAGAACAATACAAGCACAAACTATATCTCTCAAAATGAACAAGGGTTAAGGCTCAATGCTTAGAGAAGAGAGAATGAAAGCTTTGAATGAGAGTTGTATGCTCTTGGTGTTGTAAATGTGAAGCTCTCAAATGATCTATTTATAGGCATATGAGACTTCATATTCAAATTTAAAAAGATTCACATGTCAAAAACATCATCATTCACTTTTCAAAAATCAAACCTAATCTTTTTACTTTTTGCATATGACAAAAGGAGCACACTTTGCTTTTCAAAAATTTCAAACCTAATCTTTTACTTTTTGCATATGACAAAAGGAGCACACTTTACTTTTCAAATTTTTCAAACAAAGACATCTTCCTTTTGCATAAGTCAAGAAAAGCATCAATCACTTTTGAAATTATTCAAATAAAACATGCACATGTGAAAGATGACAATCAATCATCTTTAATATTTTCAAAGTTCAAACCTTTAATCATGGCATGCACATGTGAAAGATGACAATCAATTATCTTTCAAAATATTCAAATTTAATTTTCCAAAAATATTCATGCACATGTGGAAAATGTATTTTAATGCTTTATGATAAAATATTAATTTTGAGCCTTAATCCTAATTTCGAATTTTAAGAGATTTACAACATTACTCTATGACTTTAATGTGAGCTTGTTCCCTTCTTGCTCATGCTTGGTTTCTTGATGTGCTTGACTCCATTGTGTAGATAACTTGAGCTTGAGACTCCTTTATTCTTTGAATTCATTTGTTATCATCAAAATTCATGTGTAAATATATAATTACACAAAACTTGAAACTCTAGGTTCAACAGTGGAAATGAGTATTACAGAAGCCCTCATCAGAGGAATATTTTTAACTCTTGAAGAAAAGAAGACCTGGATCCCATTAAAGTATGAGCATCTACCTACCTTCTGCTTCAGGTGTAAGACTGTAAAGCACTCAAAGCAGGGTTGTTCTATCAACTCTATGGATAATAATCAGCTGCAATATGGGGCTTGGCTGAGGGCCCCTGCAGTGAAGGATAGGGAAAGCACCAACAAGAAGTACGGGGAAGAAGGAAAGCAGAAAAGCACAGAAGAGCAGCCATGGAAGCAGGGTGGGGAGGTCAGGGATGAAGGGCAAAACAGTAAGTCTGACACTGCAGACCCTTTTGATCCTTTTGACACCAAACATCCTACCAGCTTTTTTGCAAAAACAAAACAGGAGCTTATTAAGGAAAAGTTGACCATCCCAATTTGGAAAGGTCCTGAGCAACCTTTTCATGCAACAGAAGCGTGCTTCATGCAAGGCATAGAGGAAGCACATGGACCACCAGTCAATGACTGCATGGGTAAAAACCAGAAAACAACTCTGGACCCCATGAACAGCCTGGACTTGAGAGCCCAGGCTACATCCTTGGCCCTTTTTGTCTCGGATCAGGTCCAAGTTCTGGAAAAAATAAAAACAAGATCAACTTGGAAGAGGAAAGCAAGGGAGCATAAACCAACTAGCCAAATAACAGAACCAAAGAAGACCAAAGAAAGGCTTCTAAGTGGGACTAAGAGAGAAGTCTCACAAAACAGTGTAGGAGAAGAAGTCAAGATCATTAAAAAAAGGAAAAAAGAGGTGGTGCAAGATGCAAGTCCCAACATAGATGAAGTGGTGAAGGCTGTGGGACAGCCCTACCCTACACAATGAGTTGTTTAAGTTGGAACTATCGAGGGCTTGGGAACCCTCGAACAGTGAATAAGCTGCATCTTATGGTGCAAAATAAGTCCCCAAATTTTGTTTTCTTAATGGAAACAAAAAGCAACAGAACAAAGGTGGAAGCTGTCAAAAGGAGACTACACTTTGAAAATAGCTTTGTAGTCAATTCGAGAGGATCAAGTGGTGGGCTAGCCTTCCTTTGGAAAGAGGACATGGAAGCAGAAGTAGTGTCATATGCACAACATCACATCTCACTTTTAGTGAAAGGCATGAAGGAGGGAGCCCCATGGCATTTAACTGGGTTCTATTGTCACCCAATGACAATAAAGAGGCAGGAAAGTTGGCTCTTGCTACAAGCTCTTAAACCTGCAAACCCAATAGGATGGATGTGTGTAGGTGATTTTAATGAAATAATGAGTTATGGTGAGAAGTGGGGAGGATCACTGAGACCATACAAACAAATTGAGGCATTTAGGAGTGCTGTAAACAGATGTGGCTTGAGTGATATGGGCTACCTTGGAAGTAAATTTACATGGTCTAATGGAAGGCAAGGGAAAGCCTTCACCAAAGAAAGGCTTGATAGAGCCTTTAGCAACTCTGCCTGGGCACACATCTTCAATGATGCCAAGGTATTTATACTCCCGACCCTGAATTCAGATCATAATCCACTATGGGTTACCATGGAGCAGATTCAGCCACCCAGAAACAGACAACAAAAGCCTTTTAGATATGAGGCATGCTGGTTACTAAAGGAAGAAACTTCTAAACTTATCAAGGAAGCTTGGAGGGCACCAAGAAAAACTATGAACAAAATGCAAGCCACCATTGATAGACTCCAAAACTGCAAGCTTAAGCTGACTCAATGGACTAAGAAGACATCAGGCACTGCAAGGAGAGAAGTCAGTGCTCAAATGGACTACATCTCAAAATTAGAAGAGAGGAACACAGGCCAGCTAACAGAGGAGATAAAACAAGCACAACAAGGGGTAAATATACTTCTTGAGGCAGAGAACATTAAGTGGAAACAAAGAGCCAAACAAAGGTGGCTGGCTGAGGGGTATGGAAATACTAAATACTTCCACCAATGTGCTTCAGATAGGAGGAAATCAAATGTAGTCAGGAAATTGATGGATAGCAATGGACAAGCTGTAAATTCGAAAGAAGGAATTTGTGACCTTTTTCAAGTATACTTTACAGAACTTTTCACCTCCTCTAAACCCAGCAATCCAGATTCATGTATAGCAACAATGGAGGCTCGAGTGACTGCAACACAAAACTTCATGCTGACTAAGCCCTACACCATGCAAGAGGTGGAAGAAGCTCTTTTTAGCATGAATGGATTAAGCTCCCCAGGACCAGATGGCTTCCCTGTAGTATTCTACCAAAAGAATTGGTTAGTAGTGGGCCCACAGGTGTGTGATACTGTTCTACATGCCCTTAATTCAGGTGGCAACATAAGGGACATAAACAACACTTTCATTGCCCTAATCCCCAAGAAGAAAGTCCCAACTACAGTCACAGAGTTCAGGCCCATCTCTCTTTGTAATGTACTCTATAAACTTATCTCTAAATGCATAGCCAACAGATTGAAGAAACTACTACCTAGTATCATTTCTCCTTCTCAATCTGCCATTATTCCTAATAGACTAATAACTGATAATGTTATTGTTGCTTTTGAGGCTTTGCATACTATGAAATGTAAATTGCCAGAAAAAGAAAGGTATATGGCACTAAAATTAGACATGAGCAAAGCCTATGACAGAGTTGAGTGGGACTTTCTCAGAGCTGTGCTTCTCAAGATGGGGTTCTGCAGTCAATGGGTGGCACTAGTGATGAGATGCATAGAATCTGTCTCCTATGCTCTCCTAGTGAATGGTGATCCACAACAAGAGTTCCAACTTTCTCGAGGCATTAGACAAGGTGACCCACTGTCACCTTATCTTTTCATTATGTGTGCAAAGGCACTTAGCAACCTGATTTACAAGGCTGGAGACAACAGACTGATTAATGGGATACTAATAGGGAAGAGTCAATTAAGAGTCTCTCACCTCTTTTTTGCAGATGACAGTTTGATTTTTTGTAAGGCAAATGTTATGGAATGGAATAGAATGATTACTCTCTTGAGAACATATGAGATGGCATCTGGCCAAAGATTAAACCTTGAGAAAACGTCCATTATCTTCAACAAAAACATAGCAAGACAGACCCAAGATTACATACTATCAATTGCTGGCATAAGGTCTGGTTTGGCTTATGAAAGGTATCTAGGTTTACCATTTGTGGTGGGGCGAAACAAGTTTAGATCCTTCAAAGATATTCTTGACAAGATCAGAATGAGGCTGAGTAATTACAGAACTAAAACACTCTCTCAGGCAGGGAAGGAAATATACATCAAAGCTGTGATCCAAGCCTTACCCACCTACACCATGAGTGTTTTTAAACTCCCCACCTCCTTCCTTCAATCCATCAATAGTGTTATTCAGCAATTTTGGTGGGGCCAGCAAGAAAAGGAACACAAAACTCACTAGGTATCATGGAGGAAAATAGGACAAGCTAAGGCAATAGGGGGCCTCGGGTTTAGGGATCTAGTGTGTTTCAACAAAGCCATGCTCTCCAAGCAATGCTGGAGACTTATCCAAGACCCTAATTCCTTGGCTGCTAAAGTCTTAAAAGCCAAATACTACCCTAAATTGAACTTTCAAACAGCAAAATTAGGATCCAAGCCTTCCTTTGTGTGGAGGAGTTTTCTTGCTGCAAGACAGGTCATAGAAGATGGGACTTCATGGAGGGTAGGAATAGGCTCTGAGATTCACATATGGGAAGACAAATCGTTAGGCTTTCCTAGTCCTAGCAAAGTTACCAGCCCAATCAAAAATCTAGATGGCAAGGTTAAGGTTGCAGAACTGATCAACTCTAAAACCAAGATGTGGAAAGCTGATCTAGTACAAGATACCTTTGATGAGGAGGAAGCAAAATTGATACTACAAACTCCTATTAGCTCCATGGAAACCAGAGATAGAGTCATATGGAATGGAACAAATGAGGGGTCTTTCTCTGTAAAAAGTGCATACCATATGGAGAAAGCTAGGCAGGAGGCAAGCCTAGACCAAGCATCATCGAGTAACATGTCTCAGGAAGTATGGAATAAGATCTGGCAGCTTAGAGTAACACCTGGTGATAACATGTCCTATTAGCTCCACAGTTGTTGTGGCCCCACGCATTATACGTAACATAAAATATAATACGTACTCCACAGTTGTTGTGGCCCCACGCATTATAAGTAGCATAAAATATAATACGTACTCCACAATTGTTGTGGCCCCACGCATTATAAGTAGCATAAAATATAATACGTACTCCACAGTTGTTGTGGCCCCACGCATTATAAATAACATAAATATAATACGTACTCCACAGTTGTTGTGGCCCCACGCATTATTATAACATAACATGTCTTATCTTTCTTAATGCATGTGATATTATTTAATATCATATACTTTTCTAACATGGCGTATACTTGTAAATGGCATAATATGATTTAATCATAAACATTTCATGGCATACATGTATCATATGGCATACTTAACATGGCATACTTATAACATACATCATTGTATGACAGAAAAGATTATATAACAGATAATTATTCATGAGAGATTAAATCATACGTAACAGATAAACATGTAATGACATAGCATGACATGGCATATACGATAACATACATACATAAATTGTAGTTCTCTTACCCATCACACATACACAATAAACTGATAGTAAGTTAGAGGCTAACTTACCTCGATCGTCGCGTTCTATGAGAATAGAGCGCGAGACACGAGGAACTGCACAACAGCTGGAAGAGGAACACTCAAGTCCTTAAGATTTTCACTTCTGAACTCAATTGCCATATTGTAAGCACTTGCAACACCACGGCCAACTTGAGGTTTCACTATACTCGGAAGAGATAAATTGACTTCAGAAAGCCTTTGCACTAAAACAAGTTCATTAAAATTATCAATAACAACCAAACAAACAACTCATTTCTCAATCCATATACTCTTAGCCATAGTCAACCACAAGATGACACCAGTCATCCCGGACTATAATCCATATCATCACTGCTTCGGGACACTGTCATACAGTTTCCCAACATTACACCATACGCTCCACACTTCTCTGCTACGCCATTCAACCCTTCGTGACACGCCATCCGGTGTATCACGACTTAGTACAGAGTACACTCACGTGAACTCTCTTCCATTCACACTACAAAACCCATCACTGCGATACACGTCTCACGGTGCATCGCTACGCGACACGGAGTACGCGCTACGCGTACTTCCTTCGCTACAACACTCATCAACACGATGCACATCACACGATGCATCGCCATACCACACGGAGTACACTACATGCGTACTCCCTTCCTTCTACGACCCACATCACTACAGCGCATGTCGCGCGGCGCGTCGCTGCATTACACAGAATACGCTACACGCGTATTCTCTTCACACAACCCGCCGTATCACATCTACGGCATCCATCTCACGCCTATACTTCACAGCACAGTCCACAAAACTACAAAATCAAGCCTAACACTTCACAACCACACTTCGTTTCACAACTCCGTAGCGAACTCCACAAACACTAACTACACAGTCTACAGCCAACCAAATCAACTATGTTAAACATAAATAACTAAAGATAGAGGGTTAAGACGAGAGAGATGTGATTGCTGTCGGGAAAGAATCCAAAACTGATAATTTTAGCGGGCTGTTACACAGTGGACAAGGCTAGAGGAGTGATTGGAATAGGAGTAGCAATAAGGGATAGTGAGAGCCAAGTTATTGCCACTATGAGGCTAAGGAAACGGGTTCTTCCTAACCCTCTTCTAGCAGAAGCATATGGTGCCTTACAAGCAACTAAATTTGGCCTAGACCTTGGGTTGCAACAAGTCATCATTGAAGGAGATTCTTTGCAAGTCTCAAAAGCTCTACAAGAGGGAAAAGAAGCATGGTGTAGTGCTAGCATGTACATGAATGAAACAAGGTCATGTCTTTCATATTTTGCAAAGTGGGAAGTTTCTCATGTTAGGAGAAATGGTAACATTGTAGCTCACTTATTGTAACTCACTTATTAGCGAAAGATGCTCTTACTAGTCCAGAGTTAATTGTAACAATGGAGGAAACCCCTCCATTTATATCGTCATTTTTATAATGAATTGACAGAAGAGTTTTTCCTTTCAAAAAAAAAAGAGTAGAGAGATGGAGTAGGTTCTAACATAAACAAATGTGACGAAATGATGTGAATGAACGTGAGAATGCCCTACAGGAGATTTCACGTGAGCTAAACTCCATGCTTCTCAAATAATACGAAGTAAAAGATGTTGCTTTTAACAAAGGAAAATGCTACTCTTCCCGGTACTACCGTTTGTTTTTATTTTTACTTAATGATTAAAAAAGTATATTTTAATAGTATTGTATTTTTTATTTTTTTTAAAAATAATTAAAAATACACTAAGAAAAACATACAAAATGAACTAGCGGGAGTTCCTAGCAGCTCCCAGTGGTGGCCGGTGAGCCGCTCTTTAACAAATGATGGAATGTAAGTACAACTAGTTCACTGACCAATAACCATAAATATATCTATATCTTGTATATGTTGTCTACAAGTCAGTAAATCTAAAAGGATATCCGTTGCGTAAATCTATATTTCATATCATTCGTAGACAACAAACATCTTCACGGGACGCTTACATTTTTCACAGCTTGCTGTTTCTTCAATCAACCCTTCAGCATAAGGAATGACACTCGTGTGGCTGCAATACCCAGGTAAAGGAGAAGGTTCAAAGGCACTCTTAATGGCATCCAGGAATCCCATTTTTGTCACATTTTCTCCTCCTTGTGAAAAAAGAGTTGAGCATTGCATGGGATCTTTTCGTTGAAGCTTCACAGTATCTGTGGAAGACCCTTTCCCCATTACAGCCCAACCCTTGTCGCTGAAATCAAGCAATGCAGACACCTCCTCTAGAATATGATCAGTATTGGCAGTCTTTCCAAGTCGAAGTTTCGATTTTCTCATCCTCTCCAATCGAAGCCAAAAGAATTGGACTTTTGTGGAAGACAGAGAACCATTCAGCTTCTCTTCAGCAATGCTGGCCAAAGTGTTCCTCACATTTTCATCCATGTTTCTCTTGCCAACATACACCATCTCAAGCTGAAAACCTTCACTTTTTATACCCTTCATTTTGGAGTTGAATTCTTGAATCCATTCTTGACCATCACTTCCATAAATGCATAGGTTTTTGCCTTCTTCTACCTGAAATCAAAGCAATCTTATGTGCTTAAGTACAATGAGTCTAACTAAATGTGGTATTTTTAATGACAACAAAAGGTCTCAGCAAATTATGATGCTTCATTAAGTCAAGCCCATACCCAGTAAGCGAGTTGGGGATCAATATGGTCAATCACAAGTTGCAATGTCCATTGCTCCTCTTTCCAGAGCTCTTCTTCTCTTGAAGCTGAAAAGGGATATGCCCGGGCTCCCCAGATCATAACCATGTCAATTGCGTTTAAGTTAGTGACAATCCCTTTTGAATCCAACACTACCATGAGCGGCTCACCCGCATATTTCCATGTTTCTTTTATATAGCTCACCACTGCTGAGCTGAGTAACCATGGCTGCCGAATTGTGTACCATGGCAAAGAGTTAGAGAAGAAGTTAAAATTTCCCACCTCTGCATCAGTCCATGCCTCAGAACATGTAATGGGAAACCATACAATCTCATAACTTCCCTTGTAATTCTTGTTGAGGGGGTGATCATATGTTTGCTGAACCAGCAGAAGTAATTCCTCCATTGGGAGGAGCTCTGGCTTTGTGATCAAGAGCATAACTACCTTGTTGTTCATTTCGGACACACTAAACTGTCATAGAACAGAAAGGAAATGGCAAATTCAGAGGAAAAGTACATATGAACTTACGTGTAAACTAACAAACATAGCTATTGAGGATAAATGGGATCATTTCTCAACATTTCTTTTCAGAAGACATGCAACATTCGTTACTTTAGCCAGACGCAATATATAACATTCCAGTAGCATTTTTTGACGGCATGACAATCTTTTTTCTGATTCGAAACAGCTGCTGGAGAGAGTAAGACCTTTTCCTGCGAGGGACAATACTTAAGTGGCAGGTCATCCGTCAAAGCACATAACATACTGAGCACCTCCTGATTGTCCAAGGGGGTCTGCTGAAAGAGATTCGATAGTTTCTGCCATATCTTTGTCTCTGCAAATTTGGAATTAGATAAACATCATTAGGGAAATAGACAACCTACACTCAGAGAACACGTATAAGGCTTCAAAATTGTTTTAAAGAATCTAAGTAGTTACCTGTTTGTTTATGGCACAGATCCACCAGCCGTCTGAGGCGGCTGCATATCCTGTTTAACCTAAAAACCAAACTTGAGAGCTCCCATGTTGCAATTATTGTTGAATCTGAATACCACCTGTACAGAGAGTTCAGCCATTTTATTTCAAAAGATTTTGTGAACAGTCTCAATTCTAACCAAATGATCAATTATGTCAAATACAGTAAACTATGCTTCAAATATTCCTCATAATACGATATAAAAAACGAAGCAGAGAAAGGAATCAGCATATGTGGAGGCCAATTGAAGAGAAAGAACATGCACTTGCTCAGGTTGAATGGCTATGAAATCTGTGATTTGAGAAGAGCATGTAAAGACACTTCGAGCAACCCAATAAGCAGCTTCAGGAATGCAAGCCTTGGTGATGGAAATTTCCTTATCCAGATCTACATGTGAAAGAGGCAAGCCTTCAAACTTGATGACACACTTTGTCAAATCCACCATTGTCTTGATCAACAGGCTCAGTGCCTTGAATCGCGGCTTCAATTTGCTGAAATCTTTAGGCAACTGCTTAAGCATTCCAACTGATACTGCCAAAGGATCTCGAGGATCGAGCTGCATTAGGAGCCAAAATTTCCCATAACTTGTCGCAAATGCTGTGAGTACTAGAACCATTTTCGCATCCCATTTATACTTCCCTAGAAAATCAAACAAAAACATCGTCCTCGTGTGTAGATCATCTTCACCAGAACATGACTTGCAGAGTATCTGCATTACAACAAATGTATTATATTATGTATGTGTGCGTATCTGCACATGAGAGAAAGAGAGAGGGAGAGATAAATTGCCTGGCTTGAAATCTTGTAAATGGCCTGTCCAAGTGGTTCTTGGGAACCAACTGCTTCAGCGTTGTCTTCATTATACTTTCCAATAGCATCAAAATGTAAATCAGAAACCTGCAAGAAACGTTTGCAATCGAATAAACAAGTGTAGAGCTGCATTAGGACCCAAAACTCAACAAACTACAGTCTCAACATATTCATAGATTTGATGGTTCGTTTCACAAACACGAGGACAAAAGACACTGAATTCTTATTTGACATGTTACTTCAGAGACCTTGCATCCAACGAAAGCAGCATCTATGAAAAATTTTGCCAAAACTGATAATCGAAAGTGCTTTATAATTCATTACAAAGGAACAATATAAATCCCAATGTTACCGACCACAGGGGTTGCTCGTGCTTCTGAGGTATTAGCAGCATATAGCAGGATGTGCTCCGTTACACGAAACAATAGCTCAGAATCAAGACGACGACCATCAGGTTCATGGGCAAGGTGGAGCTTCTTTATCATGATATCTTCGTCAAAACTCGATGAAGATTGCGAGAAGGGATCGTTTCGGAGCCAGTTCATGGGTGCAGATCAAGTAATGGTGGCACATTAAGCATGGACTCAAGAGTTATTGTAGTAATAAATATACGAGCTGCTTTAATTCATGCAAATATATAGTACTTGTGATCATGATGAACATTTGTTCTTTGCTTTAACAAATAGCTAGCAGTTTGAGATATTATATTCGATCGGCCGGGCTGCTTCATCAGTACTATGCATGTTTTGCGTGTGTGGCCAATAACATTCAGGAAGAGCACCAAATTAAGCAGACCCTCTTACTCGATCTAGGAAATATTTTGACCAGTGGACCCGAATCAAATCTAAAGCCTTTTCCTTTTGCACTTTAATTATGAGAGAAAAAGTAAAAAGAGAGAAGCTTAAAATAATAAATGGAGGGAATGCATCTAAAAAAACTGATTAATTACATATGTTCATGTAATTAAATATTCAACATGCATGCATGCATGCATGCGGACAATGGCCTAGGACTATTTAATGTTTTATTATCAAATCAAAACTGGTACAAATACAAAGAAATTATATAAAATAAATCTACAAACTGATGTGATTTCATAGAATCCATTAGATCTATTTTATAATAAAAGTAACTTTATAATTTGACATACAACATCAAGCTATATCAATTTATAGATTTATTTTTGTGTAATTTTTTTTGTTGTTAAAGTATTTTCCAATCTAGAATAAATTTGAATTTGAAAAATTTGTAATTATTTATTGTTTTCTGATTTTATTTTATTCCAAAAAAAATATATAATTTCTAGGATATTCTCTACGCATCAATTAGTGAGGAGAACGTTTGTATTTATAGACCTACTTTATTATATATATATATTTTTAACTTAATTGTTAAGGAAGTGTTTTTAAATGAGTTTGTGAATTTTTTTCATTTTTAAAAAAATGTTTAAGAGTATAAAAAAAATGTATGAAAAAATACAAATTTACTAATAATCACTTCCTTAATTATTAAGTAAAATTTAAAAAATAAAAAATACAATCGGCCAAGATTGTCAGTCCATTTTTTTCAGTTCAAGAAGCATTTTCCCTGTTTTAATTAAACCAATGATCTAAAGGCTTAGAAATTGCCATGTAAGAAGCTTCCCTATTATTTTTTTGTCTTTCTATGATCAAAAGCTTGTAGCAGAAATTAAAAATTAATGCAACCCTCGAGCTCAAAATCAACGCTAGCTAATTCTTCTTCCATCTTTTCTCATTACTGCAAAACTTTTAAGCACAAAATTCTCTCTCTTCTTCCATGTTTTAGCAAAGAGCACTTTTTATTGGTTTGCGAATTGAATTTTTGAAACCCCCAATTAATTAACTATTATTCTTGTAAGAGCTAGGAATTATTCACCTACCAAAAGCAAGTTTAGTATCTATATATCTATATGTATATATGCTTTTTCTGTTAAAAAAAATAAAAATAAAAATCCTGTTAATGTGACTGCTTTTCAATAATACCAAATCATAGCAATGGCTGTTATTAAAAACCTGTCAAGGAGAGGCTAGGATATTCAAAGCTGCGGGGATATAGTTATGTTGAACTAAATTTAACTCATCTCAACTCATTTTAAATTAATTGAACTCACTACTTTTTTAAATTTTCATAAAAAAGTTAAACTCGTTCTAGTACGACCACAAACTACTAATATTTACCACTCATCTCAATAATCAAACACAGTATCTTTTCAATCAATAACTTTCTCACAAATGTACATAATCGAGTAATTCAGAAAATAAAAAAATCTCAATCTCATTATCCAAAGATCAGTAGAAACGCTGAATTCGAACCTATACGTCGAATTTAGATGGCTCGATCTCCTCAAAACCAAAAACATTTTATTTAGATGTTATATTAATTATTACAAAATGATGATTATATCAAATAAGAAATTCATTATTCTTTGATCAATTATACATTAATATAGAACCAAAAAAAAATTTAATTAATTATTCGGTGCTTTCGGTACTCTTGGATTCTTCATTAATTGCAACGTCGGCGAGGCGCTTAATTAATATATAGTAATTAGATTTTTTATTAAGCCTAGCTAGGGCTTAATTGCATTAATATTTATAATGTAGGGCCTGTGTAAAATGCTTGGAGGACATGCATTCATGTCTTCAGCTTTGAGTTAGCAATAAAGTGAGCTGTAAGATTGACTTTTTGGGCGTAGATCATGTTCTCTTTTATAAAAGATTAAAAGAATAATACGGTACTGCCTTTAATTTGGTTTGCTTTTTCTAGCTGAGGGCCATATATAGGCCATTGCTTGCTTTAACTCATCCAACATCAAAGGCAAAAAAGCACAGATTCAAAACAATAAATCACATTTTGTGTTTTTTAATTATCGTTATTAATTTTTAATTTGTATCCTATACCATCAAAACTTTTAATTAATATTTGTTACCCTAATTTACTATATTCTAGTAATTTTGACCCTTCATATCACATATTATATTCCATTTATGATACAATTTTTTTTTTTTTTTGGATACATAGGGATGAGGATTCGATCCTTAATTCTCTTGATGAGAAATCAAAATATTGTCAATTGATTTAAAAGATTTTGACATATGTGATATAATTTTAATGCATTACAAGAAAACTAACTTTTTCTGTCAACTACTTTTAACTGTAAATAATAGTCAAAGTCGTTGGAATGAAGCATTGTCGGCGAATTTTTGGCGTTAGGAAGTTGCCGTAATTGCATTTTATTTATCTTGTCTTATTGACCATTTGTGGCGAAATGAAAAATATAAATAAATATTATAATCGCCCCAACAGATGCCTACTTTTTTGTTACCAACAATATATGAACACTGGCAACTAATCGCCTCAAATAATTTTCTTTCCAGCTATTTTTGTCTGGCTGGAAAAGAAAATTAATTAAGGTCTTGTTTAAAAATTCATTTCATCTTATTTTATCTCCTTTTAAAACATCACTTAAATATAAATATTTTTAATTTTAAATATTCGATTTTATCATTTAATCATTACAACTTTCCTAAACTTCTAAACAAAATATAAAAAATAATTCAACTTTTTAAAATTTTAAAACATCAATTATATCAAAAAATTGTATTATAATAATATTTTAACTTTATAATAATTTTATTCAATTTTTTCTCTCATTTTTCAAAACCTGATAAAACATCTTAATTTAAATAATTTTACCACTATATAGTAATAAACAATTTTACTACTATTTATAAATTATTTCAATATTATTTATATATTTTTCATCTTATCTCATGATCTCATTCCCCAAATAAGAAGTCCTAATTAAGACCGTAAATAAGTGTCAATGTGGTGATAAGGCTTATTCTTCTTTTTGACTGCTTTAACATCAAGTGATTGATTGTCCCACAAATCTTCTCATGCTCATGATCAATCACATTAGCTAGCTAGGGATCGGAAGTCCATGCATATATGTAGTATACGTACTTATATATTCATGAGATGTTATATATAACTACAGTTATACTGGCTTAATTTGAAAGCAATTCCATATATAGATATATATAATTAATGTCACATTCCACATGCTAATTATCTCTTTCACTTGCAATATATGGCAATACGTACGTACCTTCATTAATTCTTAGGATTAGGTCCCAAATAACGCCGATCGACCGCGTACACAATTAATTAAATTAATCTAGTACCGTCTACACGACACTTACCTCACAATTTCATACATCGGCCGGGTCAAAGAAGCTGGTGCAACCATTAATTAATATATATTTTCCAAAGTCTATATAACAGTTTGATTAATATATAGGAGCTCACATCCTTGCTGATCTTCTTGCTTCTCTGCACGTTAAATTGAACATTGCAAATTGATCATCAACTACAAGGGATATAGAAAATGACGAGAAAGCTTATTTTCTCTTCACTGCAATGGTTGGATTCTCGCTTATGTTGGGAAGTTACTATCTCCATGCTAGGAATGTTCATTCTTAGTTGTATATTACAGAGATTCGCCAACAAGCAGGGTCCAATGTTGTGGCCAGTTCTAGGAATCACACCGTCACTTTTCCTCCATTTCAACAACCTTTATGATTGGATCACCGAGTCTTTGATCAAAGCTGGGGGAACCTTCCACTTCAGGGGAGTGTGGATGGGAGGGATCTTTGGAATCGTAACCACTAATCCTTCCAACATTGAATATATGCTCAAGTCAAAGTTCGAGAATTTCCCCAAAGGTAAGTACTACAGAGAGAGGTTTTCTGACTTTCTTGGGGATGGTATCTTTAATGCTGACGATGAATTATGGAAGGAACAAAGGCGAATTGCAACTTCTGAGATGCATTCAAGGCAGTTCGTCGAGCGCTCATTTCAAACCATGAAAGATTTGGTGCACCAGAAGCTGCTGAAATTATTAGAGAAGCTCGTGGAGTCGGAGGGTACTAGTTTTGATCTCCAAGAAGTGCTTCTTCGGTTTACTTTTGATAACATCTGCACTGCTGCTTTTGGTACCGATCCTGGGTGCTTGGCCCTTGATTTACCTGAAGTTCCTTTCGCGAAAGCTTTCGAAGAAGCTGCAGAATTGACTACTTTGAGATTCTTGTTGCCACCTTTTGTATGGAAGGCAATGAGGTACTTTGGGATTGGATACGAGAAGCGGCTCAAGGAGGCAATAAAAATCGTGCATGGCTTTGCTGAGAAGACTTTGGCACGTCGAAGGAACGATTTCATTAAGTTTGGCAGCTTGAATGATCATTCTAATCTCTTGTCAAGACTTATTCAAGACTCTGAACCAGATAAGAAAATGCATTTTACGGACAGGCTTCTAAGAGATTTGTGCATTAGCTTTGTATTAGCAGGGCGAGACACGAGCTCTGTGGCATTGGCATGGTTTTTCTGGTTGGTACATAAGAACCCAGAAGTAGAAACCAGAATTCTCAGTGAGATTAATGAAATCTTGGGTTCTCGCGAGTCTAAGATTAATGAACCACGTGACGTAGTTTTTACGTCGGAAGAACTGAAAAGGATGGTGTACCTAGAGGCAGCATTATCAGAGTCTCTAAGGCTTTACCCTTCAGTGCCAATTGATGTCAAAGAAGTCAAAGGAGACGATGTCTTTCCGGACGGGACCAGGGTTAAAAATGGAGCTTGGGTTTTCTACTGTGCTTTCTCAATGGCTAGAATGGAGTCCATATGGGGAAAAGATTGCTTAGAGTTTAAGCCAGAGAGGTGGATAAAAGAGGGGCAGTTTGTTAGAGAGAATCAATACAAGTACGCTGTGTTTAATGCCGGTCCCAGACTGTGTCTGGGGAAGAAGTTTGCTTACATGCAGATGAAAATGGTAGCTGCTTCGATCCTGTTGAGGTACGAGATCAGGGTTGTTGAAGGCCATAAAGTAGAACCAAAACTGACAACCACTCTTTACATGAAGTATGGTTTGCTGGTGACTCTCAACCCTAGGTTGGTCGCCAATGAATAATCTTTAACATATTATATGAAAATACTTTAGCCATATACGGTTAAATGTTTTAACATAAATATTAATAATTGAATTAAATTTTCTATTTTGTATTATCCATAATAATAAAATAGTAACAGTTAGAAAATGTATCTTTCTCTATTATAGTTTAATAGAGAGTCTGATCTGACTATGAGAAAATGATCACCCTAATAATTTTACTTCTGAAAATCTCTTGATGGCTAGAGATATAATGATATTGAATATAAGAACCCTTAATCTCTTAGTGCTATTTATAAACTTCTAGCCATCATAAAGTTTAAAGATTTTTATGTCCCACTATGACTAGTTAAATATAGAAGTATTATTATCCCACTGTGACTTATTAATTAAGTAATAATAATTGAGCTAGCTATTCTAAACCCATTAGGATATGGGTGTTTGGCACATAGAGTTTTAATAAAACTCTTATATTTTCCCAATTGGCCTATACGCCCATAAAATAACATCTTTAATTCATGGGTTTATTACAAGAAATTAACCATACTACGCACGTTCATTTCTAAAAAATTTTCATAGTTCAAAATACGTTATATGAGTTTCGTAATCTTAATGTCAAATCAGCTACCAATGCGAGTCATGACGATCTTCTATTATATAACCAACAAATTTCCTTCCATATATCACAACACTAGTAACTTAATTTAACAAGATATTTAATTGGGACAATTAAGGCTAATATTACGATGCCTTGGATTCTAATTCATGTTTATTACAGATATTATCTTGTTATCATTCATTTAAACCATTTAATATACATATAGAGTGGAAATATAAGAAAACAAAAACAACCATAATAGATATCTTTCAATGTCATTTAACAAAATACTTGGCATAAACGAGCAGGCCTTAACGAGCCTTAGACAAGCTGAACCGAGTTTTTTCAAGTAAGTTATTTACTAATCGAGCAGTATCTGTTTTCACAGGTGAGTTTTTTTTTTCATGAGTCAAGTTTGATTCAAGTTTAACCGAGCGAACTATCGAATAAACTGGTTCATTTATAGCTCTACTACCGATAGTGGGTATCGATTATATATTTTTTTAATTAATGGTTAAAGAAGTATTTTTTAATGACTTTGTGAATTTTTTTCTTTTTTATAAATATTCAAAGTGTTTAAAAAATATTGGAAAAAGAGATGGAAAAAAATTTACATAATCGGTGAGAATCCTCATGGATGGAGCATCACCCTTGTGAGTACGTGTGTGTGTGTGTATATATATATATAGAAATTATAGAAAAACCATAAAAGATGCGTACATAACACAAATGTTGTAACAAATATTTATGATTTATTATTAAGCCAGTTAATATTGGTGAATACAATTTGTTAGTTTCTAAATATAGTTCATCTAATCAACCTAAATGATATAATTTAAAAAAATTAAGTAAACAAGGACAAAAATTCCCTAGAATTTATATAATTTAATGATATTATAAATTGATAAAAGAAAATATTGAATTCATACGGCTCCTATTTTATAGTCCTAAAACGACTGTTCCTTTGATACGAAGTGGGTGGTTCAGAGACTCTCTTATGATTTGCTAAGTGATAATTTTGAAATAAAAATTTTAAATTTTAATATGAAATATTAAAATATTATTATTTTAAAATTTAAAAAAATTAAGAAAAAATTGAATTATTAAATATATTTTATATAAAAATTTGAAAAAATTATAATGATAAAATAAAAATTTTAAGTTCGAGAAGAGAATTTTCTTAGCCAAACCAAACTTCGGCTCCAAGCTTTGATTCATCATTCCACTTGAAAAAGTTTTGATTCCACTTTCTGCCGCTCCAAGCTTAATTACTCTGTTAAGTTAACTTCGGAGGCTATGGATTCATCATTCTCTCATTCAGAAACTTTCTTCTGCTTTGCCCAGATATCTCTCAGGTACTCTTCAATTCCTTATAGCTTCCATGACACCTTGAAAACGGCATTTAAATTATGGAATGTATCTGATTTTAGTTCCTAGTTGAGCATAGAAAAGCATAAAATCAGGGCTCTCTCTGTTAAATTCTCGTTTTTATTTAATTTTTCCTGTTTTCATTTCTTGGATTAAACGCTAGCTGTGGTGTTTCATTTTACAGTGATTATATAAAAGTTTATCTTTATTGGATGAGTAGGTTTGTTTGTGGAATTCAAAATGGTTCAGGTAGCTGTGGAGGTTCCTCCTAAGGGTGGATTCGGTTTCGATTTGTGTAGACGCAATGAAATGCTTTCTAACAAAGGGGTACCACCTCCTTCTTTTCGAAAAACTGGGACAACTATTGTTGGGTTAATTTTTCAGGTATGTTGCGTATGGTTTGCAGCAGTGTTTGGCCTTTAAATCAGTTAGTTTGTTGCCTTATTGGGTTCTAGATTTACTCTATCTCTGGCTACGACCATTATAATTGTTAGATTGGTATGCTTAAGTTCTTTTTTTTTTTTACATGTAAAATTATTGATTGTTAAAAGGCATAGCCCAAGTTTATAGGGAGTATACATCGAACATCCCTAATCCTTATGTTTTTTAACGTACTTTTCACAAATTTGTTTACCAGCCTCCAATGTGTAACTATGGTGCTGGTTGACTTTATCATTTTCTGTTTGAGGAAGACTAGTGGGGTTGGCGGTGTGGCTGGGCCTGTACTTATCAGATATTCTTTTGTAGTTAACTTCTTATTGGGCCTTTTGTGTAGGTCCTTTTGTTTTTCAGATTTCCTTGCATTTCCTGTGGAGTTAAATATTTTTCAGCTTTCTAATCTAGTTTTCTCCATTTGTACCTAGGATGGTGTTATTCTAGGGGCAGACACAAGAGCCACCGAAGGACCTATAGTTTGTGACAAAAATTGTGAGAAAATTTATTGTCTGGCACCCAATATTTATTGCTGTGGAGCAGGAACTGCTGCTGATACAGAGGCTGTAACAGGTTTATTTATTTATATATTGGACTCTTATGTTCCTATAGAATTTAACCTAGCATGTAGTTGTTTATTATGCTTCTGCTACATGCTTATATCTATGTCCATCTTTTGAGACTTTGTGGTTATACTCTGTTTTTGTGATGCTGATCTTTGTAGACATGGTCCGTTCGCAACTGAAGCTGCATCGATATCACACTGGTCGAGAATCAAGGGTTGTCACTGCTCTTACTCTTTTGAAATCTCACCTCTTCAAGTAAGCTCATTTTGTGTTGATAATGTTGCTTACAATGTAACAATATAATCGTTATTCAACATGACAACTTAATCAGGCCTAACTGCTTGGTTACTTGTTCAGCTACCAAGGTTACTTTCAAGCTGCTTTGGTGCTTGGTGGAGTTGATGTTCATGGTCCGCATTTGCACATTGTGAGTTGGGTTCCATTTGTGAACATCTGAACTCCTATTGTTTCTTGTTGCACACGATACTTACATTACAAGGTGAATTATTTTTGTTGCCAGATCTACCCTCATGGATCCACAGACACTTTGCCACTTGCTACAATGGGTTCTGGTTCCCTTGCTGCGATGACTGTTTTCGAGTCAAAGTATCATGAAGGCTTGACAGTAAGCTACTATCTAGTCTCTACTATATGGTTTAAGTGCTTTTAACTCGAACTTTAGCCTATCCAATTTTCTGTCGAGTAAGTCAGTTTTTTCTTTTCTTTTTGTCTTTTTCTTTTTTATGTCACCATCACATCAAGCTATGTGATTTAATCTGGTTTGGAAAGATTCTTGTATTATTTTAGCTGAAGTTGTGCTTGAAGAGAAAAGCTTATGCTGTCATTAGTTACTGGATATTACATATTTGCATGTTTCCATAGCTAATGATTTTCTCTGAAAATATATATATATATATATATATGTAGAAGGATGAAGGAATAAATTTGGTGTGTGAAGCTATTTGCTTTGGCATTTTCAATGACTTAGTAATTGGAAGCAATGTGGATGTTTGCGTAATAACTAAGGTTTGTGGTTCTTCACTTCATACCATTGAACTTAAGTTTACTTTTTGGATGCTTTTTTTCCTTCTCCTCATGCATATAATTTTGATTATGCTTGTGGCTTAGGGTCACAAAGAGTACCGGAGAAACCACCTGTTGCCAAATCCTCGCACATATGTCAGTTCGAAAGGATTTTCGTTTCCCAAGAAGACTGGTCAGTAATTCTATCCCAAACCTTTATTTTCTATGTGTCAATTTGTAGAAGTAAATTGACATGTAGTTTAGGCTATTATATTTTAATGAATGACGGATGAGATGCAAGTATGGTTTGCAACTATGACAATTGTACCTAATTATTTAAATGATAACCAACTTCTTCCTGATTCTTCTTATATATTAGATAGATTTCACCCCATTTGTTTTCACTTTTCTTTAGTGGGGCTGCGTTAGGCAAGGACCATAATTACCCCCTGTATTTTGTGTGCAAATTTATGCATACGTCGGGCTATTGATGCTCCAGTACCATTGGTTTCTCATTGTTGCAGAAGTTCTATTGACAAGGGTTACGCCATTGCAAGAAAAGGTGGAAGTGATTGAAGTAGGAGATGCAATGGAGGAATGAGATCTGTAGTTGAACTCCATGTTGCAACTTGAATGAATTTCTTTCCCACTTCAATTGCTTCTATATCAATTCATGTAGTTACGAATCTGGGTCTATGGTTAATTTCAAACTCTTTTTCTATTTTTTTTCGCTGATTTATTAAGCTGGACATCAGTCGACCTTAGGGTCCTAATTTTCAGGAGATGCCTTAAAATTATTAAAAATTATATCTTAGCTTGTAAAGCATGATTATTTGGAGAATTGTTTTCTTGTTTCTCAGCTTTGGAGCACCCCGTTATTAATGGGGAATTAATCAACTTGGTTAGCATAGAAGATGCGAGGACTAGATGCTATCTGCTAGATTTTGTTTCTGTTTTAGTTTTTGTTTCTTTCTTCTGACAGCTCTATATGATTCTATAATGCGGAATTAAACACTTAAAACTGAAAATAAACAAGGAATCGTACCTCCAGCCATTGATGCTTATTCACACTTTCACACTGTTTCTCTCTCTTCGTTTTGGCACTTCCAAGCTCTACTCACTCTATTTAGATGGTATAAGACTGAAGGAATTGAGTTGAGTGAGTTTGGGGACCATACCGCACTATTTATAGCCAAAGCTTCCATCAAGCTTTGGTGGCTACGTGTGCCATGTATTCAGTTTATGATAGGCAGTTCCAACGTTCTACAAACGTGATGAAGAATCAGATGTGGACCATTTCAAGAGCTCCTAAGATCAAGGGGAACTGGAGACTCGTTCCTACGAACGGTCTCCATGTAAGAAACGGTCAACATTCTCCCACTAGGTCCACACTTTAATCTAATATCTCATCTTAAACCCATCGATAATCTATAATAAGTAATAAGTACATGAATCAGGGTGATAAGTCCTTTATTGACAAGTATTACATTTCCATGTATTACTATGTATTTATTTCTTAAATATCATAATATATGTGGCAACAATTTCTTAATGAATAAACCCTATGTTTATTCTTGGTCCAACATTAATGAATTTTCTCAAAATTAAATTAAGGTGCACATCAATATGAGAAAAACATTAGCATACTTAAGATTTTCATAATATTGTTCATAAAATGAAAAATTACATAATGAAACCAAGTCCCATATTCACTACATGATCCTTGAATTTCAACGATGGCATGCCCTTAGTCAAAGGATCAGCTATCATTAACTCAGTGCTTATGTGCTCAATGATCACTTTCTTTTCTTTAACACGTTCCCTTATGGCTAAATACTTAATGTCGATATGTTTACTTTGACTCCCACTATTGTTGTTCTTGGCCATAAAAACAGCAGCTGAATTGTCTCAATATATTCTCAATGGCTTGGTGATAGAGTCCATAACTCTAAGTCCAGAGATGAAACTCTTAAGCCATACACCATGTGAAGTAGCCTCAAAACAGGAGACGAACTCATCTTCCATAGTGGAAGTGGCAATCAAGGTCTGCTTGGCACTCCTCCATGATACAGCTCCACCGGCCATCAAAAAAATGTATCCTGATGTTGATTTGCGTGAATCAATACAGCCGGCAAAGTCAGAATCTGAGTAGCCAATTACTTCCAGATTGTTGGTCCGTCTATACATAAGCATGTAATCTTTGGTTCCTTGAAGGTACCTCATTACTTTCTTTGCAACTCTCCAGTGGTCTAAACCTGGATTACTCTGATATCGTCCCAACATTCCTACAGCAAATGCAATGTCAGGTCTTGTACAGACCTGAACATACATTAGGCTTCTGACAGTAGAAGCATATGGAATGTTCTTCATTTGTTCTCTTTTAAGGTTGTTCTTTGGACATTGGTTCAAATTGAACCTATCACCCTTCACAATGGGTGCTACACTTGGTGAATAATCTTTCATTTGAAATCTCTCTAAAATTTTATTCTTGAGACAAACTCAAGATACCTCGAAATCTATCTCTATAGATCTTAATGCCAATGACATAAGATGCCTCACCCATATCCTTCATATCGAAATTTTTAGAGAGAAATTGTTTCACCTCATGCAGCATTCCTTTGTTATTGGTTGCTAGTAAAATGTCATCCACATATAGAACAAGAAAATAGATTGTACTCCCACTGACCTTCTGGTATATACATTGATCCATAATGTTTTCTACAAAACCGAATGAAGAAATTACATTATGGAATTTCAAATACCATTGGCGGGATGCCTGTTTTAAACCGTATATGGACTTCTTGAGTTTGCAAACCAATTGCTCACCATCATTAGAGGGGAATCCTTCAGGTTGTTTCATATAAACCTCCTCCTCTAGATCTCCATTGAGAAATGTTGTTTTCACATACATTTGTTGCAACTCTAAGTCAAAATGGGCTACTAATGCCAAAATGACACGCAAGGAATCTTTCTTAAATATAGGAGAGAGAGTCTTCGTGTAATCAATTCCTTCTTTCTAAGTGAATCCCTTAGCAACTAATCTTGCCTTGTATCTCTCAATGTTGCCCAATGAGTCTTTCTTTGCCTTAAAAACCCATTTACATCCAATGGTTTTTACCCCATTAGGCAACTCAACAAGATCCCAGACTGCGTTACTCTTCATAGAATTCATCTCTTCCTTCATGGCATTGTACCATAATTCTAATTCTTTATAACTCATGGCTTGTAAGTATGACTCGGGATCATTTCTGACTCCAATGTTGTAGTCAGACTCTTGTAGATATACAACATAATCATCAGGAATTGCTGATCTCCTAGGCCTAATAGATCTTCTTAATGTTGTACCATCATATTCTTGAGAAGTATGTGGTTCAACTTCTTGTTCAAAAGTTATTGGCAACTCTTGTGGAACTTCAACGATTGGTTGTTCAACACCAATTCATCCTTGAGGGGTGCTGTGAACAATAACCAATCTATCACTTGAGGTGGAAGGTTGAGATTCTAAATGATCATTCTCAGAAACTATGTTCCTGATTTGATCCCTCCCACTGATCAAGTCATTCTCAAGAAATTTTGCATTTCTTGATTCCACAATCTTAGTGTTGTGAGTTGGACAATAAAATTTATAACCTTTAGACCTTTCGGCATATCCAATGAAATACCCACTAATGGTCATTGGGTCTAGTTTCTTCTCTTGTGGATTATAAATTCTCACTTCAGACGGACATCCCCAAACGCGCATATGTCGCAAACTCGATTTCCAACACTTCCATAATTCAAATGGCGTTTTAGGAACAGCCTTGGTTGAAACTCGGTTTAATATATTCATTGTCGTCTTAAGTGCTTCAGCCCATAAGGATTTACGAAGATTGGAGCTGCTAAGCATACTCCGCACCATATCCAATAATGTTCGGTTTCTTCTTTCTGCTACACCATTTTGGTCCGGTGAACCAAGCATGGTGTATTGGGCAACAATCTCATGCTCTTGAAGAAACTTTACGAATGACCCAGGTGCTTGTCCATCCTCTGTGTATCTACAATAATATTCTCCACCGCTATCTGATCTCACGATCTTAATTTGTTTACCGCATTGTTTCTCTACTTCAACCTTAAAGATCTTAAAGGCGTCTAATGCTTCATTCTTATTATAAAGCATGTAGAGATACATATATCGTGAGTAATCATCTATAAAAGAGATGAAGTATTTCTGACCATGCAAGTCCATGTCTGGGCTACATATATCAGTATGTATGATTTCTAATATGTCCGAACTTCTATTGGCACCTTTCTTTGACTTGTTGGTTTGCTTTCCCTTTATACAGTCCACACAAGTCTCAAAATCAATAAAATCCAGAGTATTTAGTACTCCTTCATTTACTAATCTTTTAACTCTTTCTATGGAGATATGACCTAATCTCCGGTGCCACAATTTTGAAGAATTCTCATTGATAACACATTTTTTAGTTCCAGTGTGAACATACATTGAATCATAAGTGGTATTGTTTTGTAAATTAATGTAATAAAGACCATCAGACAATGTTCCATTTCCAATACAATCAGATTTATAAAATAAACTAAAGGATGAATTTGAAAAATTAAAGGAATATTAAAAAATTACAAGCCTTGAAACTGAAATAATATTTTTTGAAAAACTTGGAACATAAAAGGTCTCTTCTAACTTCAAAACAAATCTACTACTCAAAATTAAATAGCAAGTTCTGATAGCTTCCACATGCGAGCCCATCTTGTTTCCTGATAAGATGTTTTGCTCACTTTCTACTGGCTTTCTTAGGTTTTGCAAACCCTGCAAGGAATTCGAAATGTGGATTGTTGATCCAGAGTCAATCTACTATGTGTTAATATTGACATTAACCATATTAGATTCATAACAAACAAACGAGGTTGGATTACCTTTCTTCACAAGCTATTTCTGAAATTTGGCGCATTCCTTCTTCATGTGTCCCTTTTTTTTTACAGAAGAAACACTTAGAATCTTTCTTGATTCCAGCACCAGGTTGGATAGGTATTTTACCTTTCCATTTCTTGTTGGCTTGAGATTTTCCCTTTCCATGCATTGCCAGCATTACACTTTCTCCTTGTTCTATCACCAATCTCCCTTCCTCTTGAACACACATGGTTATTAGTTCATTGATTGACCAGTTATCTTTATGTGTGTTGTATAAGATTTTGAAGGGTGCATATTGGTGCGGAAGGGTGTTCAGGATGTAGTGCACCAGAAAGGATTGTGACATTTCAATCTTGAGTTTCTTCAATTGAGCCACAATGTCCCTTATTTGCATGATGTGCTCACACACACCTTTCACATTAGTGAGCCTCAGGGATGAAAACTTCATTTTTAGGGTGCTTGCTAATGCCTTGTCTGAAGTGACAAATTGGTCATCAATGGCTTTAAGCAAGTCTCGGGCATTTTCATGTTGATCAATAGAATCATGAATACCAGCAGAAATTCTAGTCTTAATGAACATCATGCTGAGACGATTAGATCGCTCCCATTGTTCATAAAGCGTGATGTCCGCTGCAGTGCTGGTATCAGTGAGTGCTGGTGATTCGTCTTTCCTAATAGCATAGTCTATATCCATCCACCCTAAATGAAGAAGAATTCTCTCCTTCCGGACCTTATAGTTATCTCCCTTAAGTTCAGGGATATCATAACGAATATCAGAGAGACTTGCATGTTGTAAAATTGCAAAAATTATATATTACATGCTTATATTAATACTGAGGCGTAAATAAAATTTCATGGTTTACCAATGTAAATCATACTTAAAAATTGAATCTAATGACATAAAAACTGCCTGTTAGCTAAATTTTTAATTCAAACAGATTCAATTATTCTTTATAATATAATTTATCAAATTATTTACTCAATAATCATGTATAAGGCCTATTTTACCGCAAAAAGAAATATAGTACTACTAAGTAAGTTCCCAAGAAAGATTTTTCTTTCCTAGACAGAACTTCGAGATTCCCAAAAAAGATTGTTGGGGTCACAATGGTCCCGCTTAAAATCCAGTCTTCTAGATAGAACCTCCTTAGATGTACACATTCATACTCCCACAGCATATAATCCATTAATGATTATAATTTGATATATATTCTATCTAATATTAAACTTTATGATAAAACTATCAAACTATTAATTCATAATTCATGTGGGTAAGTTATGAACAAATTGATATTTTATCGTAATTAATCATATAAAAAAATTCTTGTGGAATAAAATTTATTATACTAAGTATGATTAATTACAATTAATGTCTAAATATTATTTATGTGATCCTAATAAATCATAATATATGATTTTTATTTAACTAAAGATGCTATGGCTATTCTTTAATTAAGCAAAAATTATATTGATCACTAGACATTATAGCTCTAATGCATAAGGATTTAAATATGAGAATAGTTATAAATTGCATAATTTTAACTAAAATCAACATGTTATTATTATGCACAGAATATTCTCATGATTTAAGCATAAACAATATTGCATAATCACAGAATATTCTCATGATTTAAACATAAACAATATTGCATAATCAAAACTAGGGGTGTTCAACCGGATCCGGATATCCGGCCATAACCGGATCCGGGTTCTAAAAACCGGGCGGTTATCCGCCCGGATTAATCCGGATTCCAATCCGGGCGGATAACCGGGTTATAACTTTTTGCAAAATTTTACATTAAAACCCATATATCCGGGTTATAACCGGGTTTAATCCGGATTATAACCGGGTTTAATCCGGGTTTCTCTCTCTCTTTTTTTTTTTCAAAGACTTTAAAACTCCAAAAATATATATATAGCACTTAAAAAAAAAATCTGATATCTTGTTTCAATTACCCAATTTGTTTTAAAAAATAATTTAAACACTTTTTATAAGTTTTTTAAAAAAAAAAGTAAATTAAAGAACAAAATAAATAAAAATGCAATCTAGAAATGAATACAATCTAGAAATGATTTTGAAGGCCTGCCTTCTTTCTTGCCATTGATTCTTTTACAATGTTCATCTTTGCTTGAGCCTCCTCTATTGCTTTCTTCAAAGCAGCCAGCGAGGCAGCAGCAAATGAATTTTCATTTGCTTCCTCATCAAAGTCTGGTAGTGAAGAAACATGTTCTGCACCTTCCAAATGAATCTCAGAATCCCAAAACTTTGCAGCCATTGATCTCTCTGAATCACACTTGTTACCTCCAAAATCAGGCAGTGGGATCGCGGATGGTGAGACTTTTGAAGAATGTCCATGGCCATATTCATTTGCACTAAATAACATATCAATTGAATTGGACCTATACTCATTGGATTTCTTTTCAAGTGCAACAACACCTTCACCCTTCTATATACTAGCACCTCCAGCAAGAAGATCTGTCACAACTTTCTTGGAATGCACAGTTTCAGTTAACCTATCACTGAGCTATGTGGGTTTCCCCATTTGTCCCATTTTTGCCTCCTTGATTGACTTTATCGTATGACGTACTGAACTTCTTCACACCATCAAATGACTGATGAGATGCTTGGTTCTTTTTTTGACAATCAGAAGGATCTGCCCCTTGTGAAGAGGAATACAATCTAGAAATGAATCAACTGAAAAGATTAACCTGTTGAAAATTGAAAATGCATCAACAATAAATCGGACAAACATCTAATTGATGAAGAAAGTGTCCCAGTACCAAATATGCCTACTTAATTAGTGCAAATGCATGAAATGGAAAACTAGGAGAATATACCCCACAAGAATCGCAACCAACTCCAATATGTGTGTTCAAGTGAGGTTCAGCAAGCCGTGGTAGATTCTTTCCTTGTTTGCAGGATTCAGTTGAACCTGAAGCACATGTGTCATATGTCATACAAGCAACATAGGACATGGAATATGCTTAAGCTGAATGTTGCAAATGACCTTTTTTCAACTAAGCCTCCCAACTAAATAAGGTCAGCTATAAGTAAATAACATCCAGTACCTCATTCTTATACATTTTGATTTCAGATTCAAGCGAAGCAATAACTGACTCGATAGGAAGAGAGTCATCGTCCTTTTGATTTCAATGTTCTGCATTTCATCAGTTTTGACACAATTGGAGTGAGTATCTTAGCCTCACAAGTTTAGCACATTTTTCTGTAGCTCCAAGAGACCTCAGTAAAGCCTGGACTTACCTTATGTTCAAGAAGATTTTTAGTGACTCGGAGTTTCTCTTCCGTTTTCTGAACTTCAGTTTTGAGCTGTAAAAATAACAAAAGAAATGCAAACACGGATTTAGTGGTAACCTTTATAGAAAACTAATATCTTCCCTCAAAACAAAGGACTTCCACTGCACCTAGTGCTAGGGGTGTTCACCTGAGCAACTCCCAGTACAAGCCAATTATTTCATCACGTGTCACAATACCTACACAAAAATATTCGTATATAGTAAATCATATACAATGATTTTGACAATAGGTTTAAAATTTTAACTTCCCACAAACAAATGACCACATGGCCGTATTGGGACTTCTCCTTACTAAGCAATGTGAGATCTGATACATGACCTACCTTATCCTCTTATCATAAGGGATATCACAATAAACTATTTTTTTTTACAGGTAAATGAGCCTCAATATAAACTAATTGGAGCCTACTAAATGGATTATTTTCTGCTACTCAACTCCATCTAGTATTATATCCTCAATTCTCTACTGAACAACCACGTGTTTCAGCCTTATAATTTCAAGTTAAATAATTTTTTGCCTCCGTTTCTCCCACTTTTTATTTTTCCACATTGATAAATCACTCTTTCACACTGGTGCATTTGAAAGCCTCTGATGCACGACACTGGTGCTAGGGAGCTACCGTCAAGAATGTGCTCCATGATCATATCCAGACCAACTCAATCATCAAAATTAGCTCTAAATTGACAGCTACCTTAATGTCTATGTTTCAATTATTATTATTTTTATTTTTTATATGCATATAGGTTGCAACTATTAAAAATGCCCAAACTCAAATATAATCTAATTCTCAGGAGAATATCTAACGTCTAATAGGAACATCGAGGAAAGGCACATATTCACCTTAGAGTACTGCAGGATGCCAACCTATCACTTTAGCCTTGAAAAATTCATATATAAAGGGTATGCATACACACCATAGGGAGGGATGATGAATGGGTGGGGAAAAAAAATTAAAAAACAAATTCTCTATAACAGAATTCCCATGAGAAGCCTAGAAGAGTGGTGGATCTTCTAGATTGTTTGAGAGGTTTGAGAGATTACCAACAACTTAGTTATGACACCAACTAACAAGCAAATTCAAAGAACTTTTTTTTTATGGCAAAATAGAAGTTGCATTTAGATAGTGACAACTGACAAGTTTGTAGTCAAGATACCTACTGGGCTCCAAATACTAAAAAACACCATTTGATACAGTGGATATATATATATATATATATCAGAACCTCCAATATGGACACAAAATAAGATAATGATTGCACATCTATGTCACTTTGTTGCCAAACGAAAAGCAAAAAGAAATAGAATTATACCATCTTAGGCTCAGTTGGTTTGGCAAAAAGCCATTGGGGTGACAGAGGTATGCTACTTTCTGATCCCACCTGATCTGCAATAATGAAAATTAACCTTTATATGGAGCACATTGAACACATTAATAGCTTGAGTATTATGCAGAACAGACATAAATAAGAAGAGAGCAGAAACCTCTGAGTAAGTTCTGTAGACGATTGAGCTTAACAGCTTGAAAGCTTGAAAGTCCATTTTCTGTATCAATTAAGCTTGAATTAGCAGCTCTAACCAGTACATATAAATTAAAATCCCGCAAGAACAAAAAGTATACAAAGTAAAGCCTCATACCATGATTGAATATGCAATGTATGCAAAGTCAGATTACACCATCAAGAACAAAATATTAAGTTGCTGAAGTTGAAGGAAGAGGGTTACCTTAAGAAGAAAAAAATATAGAGGTTAAGTTAAATAGATAAACTAGCAATAAAAAATCAAAATTAACAAATAAAAGCATTTACCTTCGATGGCAACGTCTTCTACATGCTCCTCCACCTCCCAAGAACTAAGTGGTTCACAACCCAACCAATTTTGTGTGCAGATTAATGCTTGGACAGTCTCCGGCGCTAATGATCTTCGGTATGGGTCTATTACACGTCCACTGGTGCTGAATGCGGACTCGGATGCGACGGTGGAAATAGGGATGACCAATATATCACGTGCGATCTCCGCAAGGATGGGATATCTAAATGAATTCCTCTTCCACCAATCCAAAATATTAAACTTGGGTACTTTTGGTTCAATCGCATCCGATAAATACCTCTCTAAGTCCGAGCTAAATACCGAATTGTTTTGCCCCTCAAGATATTGATCTAGAGATGTATCAAAATTTTCATATTCCAAGTCGTCACCAATAATACTTGAGGAACTTGAAACTTGTGCCATATTTGATCTTCCACTATCTAGTCCATAAAACTTGTGATATTGCTCAATCAAACGATTCATGAGCAATCTTACATTGACCTCAATTCTATCTACACATTCATCCCCTTTGCACTTTTTTAACCAATATGACAAGGCTGTGATCTTATATCGAGGGTCAAGGACAAAAGCTACATAAACAATCATGTTCATCTTATTCATGTTCCCCCAATATTTATCAAACTTAAGTTTCATATTAGACGCCATCCTCCTCAACAAATCATCCCCACTCAAACCCATTTTGTTCAAATTGTGCTCAATTGTAGAAATTTGTTGAAATAACAAATTAAATGTCACGTAAGATGAGCCAGAGATTTTCAAAGTGGCATCATAAAAAACTTTAAGAAACTTAATAAAAACAAGAGCCCTTTGCCAATCTTCAAATGAAGGCGCCGCTAGCTGTGACTCCCTCACTCTCATTAGCACAAAAGCTTTTTCATATTTTTCAGCAATACTAAGCATTAGGTATGTGGAGTTCCATCTAGTGGGAACATCTAGACACACCATTTCTCCACACACAATATTCAGCTCCTTTGCACATGTTCTAAACATGTCAAGCCTTGCCGGTGAGGACCTCACAAATCTTACAGCTTCTCTGATATTATTTATAGTATCATATATAATTTTTAAACCATCACAAACAATAAGGTTTAAAATATGTGCAGCATATCGCATATGTATAAACTCACCTTCCAAAATTGTAAACTCCTTATCTCTTATGCTCCTCCTCACATGATCAATAGCGACATCATTAGAGGTGGCATTATCCATAGTGATCGTACAAAGGCGGTTAATCTCCCAATCCATCAAGCAAGACTCTAACATCCAAGCAATGGTCTCACCTCTATGATTAGGAATCTTGAAAAACATTATGATTTTCTTGTGTAGTACCCAATTTTGATCAACATAATGACACGTGACACAAATATAATTCTTGTTTTGCACCGATGTCCATATATCGGTGGTCAAACAAACTCTTTGATTGCTCAACAAAGCCTTTAACTTTTGCTTCTCCTCCTTATATAAACCAATACACTCTTTTTGGAAGGTGGTTCGGGATGGCAAGTTGTGTCTAGGCTCTAAATAACCCAAGAGTTTAACAAATGCCGGATGCTCAATAACCTTGAATGGCAATTCACACTGGATAAACAAATTAGAAATCATTGCCTTCAATTTTTCACGATCATATTGTCCTAACATTTGAGGACTAGATCCTCTACCATCCATTCTAACTCCAATGTGTGATGGTGATTTATCCTTCTCAAGATTTTTATCCTGTCTAATGGGAGACTCCGGACAAGAATATCCTAGGTGATGCGACATTGATGAAGTACCATTTTTATAATGGCATCCATAAATCTTGAAACAATAATTGCATTGAGCTTTCGGTGCAATGGGATCAACAGGTTCAATCTTTGTAAAATGATCCCATACATGAGATTGGTTCGTAGCCTTCTTGGTTCTTTTTGGCTTTGGGGGGAGAGATGGTGCGGGCCTTGGATTTTGGGTATTTATGGAGGAAGGCACTAAAGGACTAGTGTCTTCCTCCATGTCTAATGAAATATGAGCTGAACTAGAACCACCAACACTATCACTAAAACTACCTTCCATCTGTTTTAAGCATAAGAAAAAAAAAATTATAATAAATATTTGTCAATTTAGAGCTTTAATAAATATTATGCAAACTTTGGTTCAGCAAATATATATGAATACAGCAAAAAAAAGAGTTAAATCTATAGTTTGGTTATGAATGTTAATATCATTACATATTTAAAAACAAAAAGAGGTTCATTTCCATGTTATTTAATATATTTTAATTCCCAAATTCGTATGTAATTGCAAAGAATCTAACCAATAACAAGCAGCCTATTGCGACCCCTAAAGTACTGGGAATTCAAATGAATTTTAATAACAAACAAATCACATATGCTTGTGGTTCTACATGAAGGTGAGACAGAAATTATTGGCCAGTAATTATCTTCATTGGGAGGTCTCTATCATTTAACTTAGTGTGAGGGATTTTTATTAACTAGTTTTTAACTTGTTCTGGACCTCACAAGAAAATTAAGATTCCAGTACTATTAAGACTAACAATGCTTGCAACTATAATCTTTAGCATGGTTCATAGTGTGAGCAAAAATTACGGTCAAAGTTGGATTGAATAGAGTCATTAAAAAGTACAGAAAAGACTCAAACTTTGAAAACATAAATCTTAAAATTTGCCAACACTAGACAACACGAGGGCACTAGACAACACTAGACAGAGCAAACTCTTCCCCTAACTTTTTGCTTAAAAAAAAAAAAGCTCACCTTTGATTCTTTGAGTAAAATTACTTTGTCTAAAATCAGCTCTTGTTTTCTTAAAATGACAAATTCAAAGATTAATAAGAAAATGCCACATCATCACAGCATTTTCACTTATAGGAGCTCTCATCAAGATTGTTACAGAAGGGTTCCCTACTGATGTATTTAATGGAAGTTAATGTTAACACGTACAATGAAACTAGATGAATTTAGAAAGTCTTCTGCTTGGTAGGTAGAGCAAACACCCCAAATACCAGATGACTTTAGAATGGTAATAAGTTCTTTGACAGAGAGGTCAGAAGGAAAAAAATTCTTGCTACTCATTGGCTGAAGTACTCATTAGATTCTATATGCACCTAATTCTGTGGAAAAATGGACCAAAATCTAATTGGAACGATAATTGCTTATTTGGTGACGAATATGATTGGAGGCTACTACATTGTGAGGTTCAGTTATGGTTTTGGGCACTTTTGGAACTCATATCACATCACATGGGCCAAGGAAAATGTAACTAAAATCAAACATGTGCATTTTGATGATAAGATGTACTGAAATTTAAAAGTAGTTTAGTGTAAAATTATATATACTGAAATACATGATAAATGAAACCCTAATAATGGAGGTCACCACTTTTTCTGTTCAACAAGCAATCAATCTATTGAAAAGCATATGCATGCATGTGAGAAATAGATTTAACCCATTGTCAAAACCCTTTTTTTTTCTTTTTTTCCATTCTATAATCGAACCATAAGCTTCACAAAATACTAAATCCAGAAAATCAAACACAAAACCAAACATAAGCGAAAATCAAATTACAAACCCAGAAAAAAAAAAATCCAACTAAACCGAGATACAGGCATAGACGGAGAGACCAAAAGCATTAAAAAGGGAAGAGATATAAAGCATAATATAAACATCAGCTTCACAAAATACTAAACCCAGAAATCAAACATAAACCCAAACAAAAATCCAATAGAAACCCAGAAAAAGGAATCCACCCAAACCGAGCGACAGACAGAGACACAAAGAGAGAGAGAGAGAGAGAGAGAGAGAGAGAGAGATTAAAATACCTTAGATTTCAAGAGAGATAGACGGATTTGCAATCGCCACGGGCCCTAGGGTTGAGAACTTGAGCGACGAGTGAGTCTGTGAGAGAAGACGAGTGTGAGTTTGTGAGAGAAGACAAGAGCTGAATTTCGTTTGAGGGAGACGAGTACGCTGTCGTTTCGTGGAAAAAGAATTAATGAACCGAGTGTAATACCCGGTTACGGATTACCGGTTTATAAAACCAGATCCGGGTTTATAACAATCGCCCGGGTGTAATCCGGGCGGATAACCGCCCGGATTCACCCGGATCCGAAAAAAATCCGGTCCGGATGCACACCCCTAATCAAAAATTTAATATTATGCATAACATTTAATTTCATGCTTTTAATTATAATTATTAATTTTGCACAACAATCATCTAAATTGCACACAATTAAAATAAATAATACTTTTTTTTTTTTTTATTTACTGACTAAACTACATGTTGTTTTTCTTTCCACGGATTCAATGCGGCCTAATAAACGACGTGTCGTTTAGACACGTAGTTAATCACAGGGAACCCAACCTAAACGACGTGTCGTTTAGATATGCCCACTAAACTACATGTCATTTGGCTCTATAGAAAACCAGCAGCCACTAAACTACATGTCATTTTTATTAAAATACAAAACTACATGTCGTTTTTGGTCGTCTTCAACCTCCAGAAATGAACAGTAACTCCAAAAATCACATTTTTTACGTCAAAATAAAATATTTTCTTCTCAGGAAACTTAGAAATGTTGTTTTGAATATGATTTTGATGTTTTTTTGAATCAAAAACAACCCAAAAACAAAAAATAATTTCTTCAAAAACTTACGGCTAAAAAACAGAGTATGTGATACAAGCATCAAGATAGAGATAAAACCTTGCTCTGATACCAAATGAAGGCTCTATATGATTCTATAATGCGGAATTAAACACTTAAAACGAATCAAAACTGAAAATAAACAAGGAATCGTACCTCCAGCTATTGATGCTTATTCACACTTTCACACTGCTTCTCTCTCTTGGTTTTGGCACTTCCAAGCTCTACTCACTCTATTTAGATGGTTTAAGACTGAAGGGATTGAGTTGAGTGAGTTTGGAGACCAAACCGCACTATTTATAGCCAAAGCTTCCATAAAGTTTTGGTGGCTACGTGTCCCACGTGTTCAGTTTATCATGGGCAGTTCCAACGTTCTACAAACGTGATGAAGAATCAGATGTGGACCATTTCAAGAACTCCTAAGATCAAGGGGAGCTGGAGACTCGTTCCTACGAACGGTCTCCCCATAAGAAATGGTCAACATCTTCTTCTTTTTTATTTGTTTGCTAAATTGCGAGATTTTTTATGAACCAACAACGTCAGCCCTGGTTTAGAGGGAAAATAATCAGCTGTGTTAGAATATGTGCCAAAAATTCACTTCCAAAAACTAACGGCACAGACAATCTACTTCAGTACACTGATCTTAGTTTCGTCAACCAAGTGACCTTTTGGATTTTTTTTTTTCTCACGGTTATAGATTTCCTTTTTGGTTTTATTTTGTTTTTCCGTGTATTGAAATTTCCAACGGGACTAATAGTTATGGGCATATTGAGGAGGTTCACAATTTCTATCTATGCATCTTGATCAATTGTGAATGGTTTATCTGGTTGCTCTCCTTATATCGACTGCTGCTTCCATGCTGATCTAAAAAATATCCCTATATAATCCTTACCCAAGCAGAGCCAATATCGACTTTATCAGAATATTTCTTTAGAATTTGAGCTTCTTGTGCTGTCAACAAGCTTGAACCACTGGCTTCCTGGATCACACATGTTGTCTCTGCTAATGCATTTGCAAGTGGTTGTGACTAAGTTATTGCTGGAGTCTACATCTAGGCAAACGGTAGTACCATTGCCAACCTTCGTTGAGAGGTGCATCTGAGAATCCGAGATGACTTCCCATTTGGACCCAGGAACGGTGCAAATTATTCCAAGTGTTGCTAGATCTTCCAATTCTTCTGCTTGTAAGCAGTAAAGTGTTCCCATTAGTTTCAAAGTCTTCTGTGATGTATAGCTCCAGGTGTTGGAAAAACCCCCCAAGTGTGAAATGGGATTTGGGTTTTTAGACACCCACCCATTCTCACCAACCATCCACCCACCCACTCACCGTAATCAGCTCTCTTCTGGTCAATAAGAGTGGGTGTGTGTCTCCCATAGCTCTCCTATAAAAGGAGAGCTCAACTTATGTAATTTGAGTGGGCAAAAACAGAGAGAAAGAGAGAGGACGTGAGAGAGTTTTGTAGAGTGTTGTAAATTTGTACAAACTTACTAAAAGAGGTTCCAGTGGACGTAGGCAATTTGCCGAACCACTTAAATATCGTCTTGTGTGATTTTGGATAGGCTAGAGGCGCAACAATTGGTATCAAAGCTTTGGTTCGCGCTGTCCAGAAATCAAGTTGATCAAAATCAACTTTTGACCACTCCAGGGTGTTCCTCGCATTGAGAAGAATCCATTGCCATAAACGGAATTGAAAACGAAGGTCGGAGGAGTCCGCACGCGCCGGTAGAAGATCGGAGCGTAGATCCACGCACCCCACGCGCATCTGGAGATTGAAGATGACTGAGCACCATGCGCTACGCGCAGCCACGTGCCCTCACGCACCCCGAGAAAGAAGACGCATGAATTCCACGCGCTGCACCCGCCCCTACGCGCCCTAAAGGTTTCAGTGCGTGTAGTCCACGCACCTCACGCGCCTCCACACGCTAGCAGTGATCGGCGCGTGTAGTCCACGCGCCCACACTCTCACAACTGTCGCGCGTGCATCTCACGTGCCAGACGATCAGGATCGTTCATTTTTCCAGATCCATTTTCAGCTTGATCTAAGCCATTCGGAGCCCGATTTCAACAATCAAATAGTGTTTTCCTACTATTTGGATCGTTCCAGACTCATCCGTACGGTTAGAATTTTGAAATTTTTAGTCTAAATTTTTCTAAATTCAAATGTAACATTCTGGAAGAGATAGAAGCTCTGAAAATGCCAATACCTCAGGCCGTCGGTCCACAATGTCAAATGCCAATTTTGAATTTGAAAAGTTCGATGGAACTAGTAACTTTGGCATGTGGCAGTGTGAGGTTATGGACGTTTTGATCCAACAAGAGTTGGATATTGGGTTGGAGGAGAGACCAGATGATATGACTAAAAAGGATTGGAGGAAACTTAATACCCAAGCTTGTAGTACAATCCGGTTATGCCTTACCAAAGAACAGAAGTATTTTGTCATGAGAGAGACAAATGCAAGGGAACTTTGGCAGAAATTGGAGGATAAGTTCATGAAGAAGAGCATTGAGAGCCGTCTGCACTTGAAGAAAAAGCTCTTCAGATTCCAATTTCGTGAAGGTATTTCTATGTCTAAACATCTTAATAGTTACAACCAAATCCTTGCTGATTTATTAAACTTGGATGTTGAAATCCAAGATGAAGATAAAGCTTTACTGTTGTTAAATTCCTTACCTGATACATATGAGCATTTAATTACTACTCTATTGTATGGGAAGGAAAAGATTAGTTTCGAAGATGTATCTAGTTCTTTAATTAGCAATAAGTACCGTAGAAAAGATAAGCAGGTATAGCAAGATACATCAAGTGAAGCGCTAACAGCAAGGGGGAGACCACAGTCAAGGTATCCTGGAAGGAGGAAAGGTTTTCATTCGAAAACCCGGGCCACATCACGTGGTTCATCAGTCAGCAGAAAACTCGCTAAAGATGAGTGTTCCTTTTGTCACAACAAAGGACACTGGAGGAAGGATTGTCCCAAACGGAATGGACAACAGTAGAATCAACCCACCACAGCCAATGTCGTGGATAGAGATGACGAGTCAAATTTTGCCTTGGCAAGTTCATCACCCATTTGTCATTCCGATGAATGGATTCCCAATCGGGACTGGTTGAGCAGTACTTATGGGCAATGATAGTGCCTGTAAGACTCAAGGAATAGGTAACATTCGGTTAAAGCTGCACGATGGCAGTGTGAAGACTCTGACAGAAGTTCGGTACGTTCCGGACTTGCGGAATAAAATCTCATCTCACTGGGATCTCTGGATTCAAAGGGATTCAGAATCACCATTGAAGACGGAACTCTCAAAGTACTAATGGGAGTTCAAGTGGCAATGAAGGGTTTGAGGCGAGGAAACCTGTACTTCTTGTAAGGAAGTACTGCTGATGGAAGAGCTTCCACATGCTGTGAGGAGCTAGATGAGACTGATGCTAACACCACCAGTCTTTGGCATATGCGTATAGGACACGCTGAAGAAAAAGTTTTGCAAACACTGGTGAAGCAAGGCCTACTCAAAGGTGCCAAGACTGGAAAACTGTCCTTCTGTGAGCACTGTGTATTTGGGAAGCAGAGGCGGATCAAGTTCAGAACCGCTGTACACAATACACAGGGAATCCTTGACTATGTACACTCCGATGTTTGGGGACCTACCCAAAATGCATCTTTGGGGGGTAAGCATTGGTTTGTAACATTTGTAGATGATTATTCTCGTCGTGTGCGGGTCTATACGATGAAGAATAAAGATGAATTGCTGAAAATCTTCCTTGATTGGAAGAAAATGGTTGAGACTCAGACCGGTAGAAAGATCAAGCAGCTCAGATCTGATAATGGAGGTAAGTATACTTCAAACCCCTTCATAAAAGTATGCCGGAGAGGGAATTATTAGACAATTTACAATACGAGGTACACCGCAGCAGAACGGTGTGGCAGAACGAATGAATCGTACTTTACTAGAGAAAGTGCGATGTATGTTGCTGGATGCTAGATTCAGTAAACAATTTTGGGCTGAAGCTGTGACATATGCCTACCACCTCATCAACCGGCTACCCGCAGCTGCCAATGACGGGAAAACACCCACTGAAATGTAGAGAGGTACACATGCTACTGATTATGACTTTTTACACGTTTTCAGATGTCCTGCTTACTATCATGCTAAAGAGAGTAAGCTTCATCCTAGAGCTAAGAAAGCAAAATTCTTAGGCTTTAGTACTAGTGTAAAAGGGTATAAACTCTGGTGCATAGAGTCCAAAAAGGTAATCATCAGTAGAGATATTACATTCAACGAATTTGAGATGCTTATGTCACATAAGCATAAAGATTCCAATGAAGGCAGCAATGATGGCGAAACATCAGATGATTCGCAGACTGTGAAGTTTATTAGTTCAAAGAATTCGGGAAAGCATGGACAAGATAAGGTTGATAATCCAGTCACAGTACCTCCATGTCAACCCGAATCAATAGAAACCAACCGACCGAGACGAGAGAAACGTGTACCGACACGTCTTGCAGACTATGTGACATGCATTACCAGTTGAAGGGGGTGAGATCCCAACCACTTACAGAGAAGCCATACAGTCCAGTGAACAAGTTGAATGGACAAAGGCTATGAATGAAGAGATGCAATCTCTTCACCAGAACCAGACTTGGGAGCTTGTGCCGCTTCCAAAAGGAAAGAAGACAATTGGCTATAAGTGGATCTTCAATCAGAAAGATGATCAAGCTGCTAAAAATGGAGTGCGATATAAAGCTAGGTTGGTAGCCAAGGGCTACGCTCAGACAGAGAGAATTGACTATAGTGAAGTATTCTCTCCTGTTGTGAAGCATTCATCCATTCGGATATTGTTAGCTTTGGTTGCACAATATGATCTTGAGTTAGCACAGCTTGATGTAAAGACAGATTTCTTACATGGTGATCTGGAAGAGGAGATTTATCTGTCTCAACCAGAAGGTTTCAAAGAAGCTGAAAAAGAAAATTGGGTATGCAGTATGAAGAAGTCTCTCAATGGCTTGAAGCAGTCACCTCGGCAATGGTATAAGCGGTTTGACCGCTTTATGATAGATCTGAAATACACTCATTGCCAATACGATCACTGTGTATATTTCAGAAAACTTGCAAATGGATATTTCATTTATTTGCTTTTATATGTAGATGATATGTTAATAGCATGTAAAAGTAAGGGGGAGATAAATCGTTTAAAAACTCAATTAAGTCATGAGTTTGAAATGAAAGATCTGGGAGAAGTACGAAAAATATTGGGGATGGAGATCAGCAGAGATAGGGTGAAAGGTACAGTTCACCTTACTCAGAAACAATATCTGAAGAGAGTACTGCAACGCTTTAACATCAACTCGAAGACGAAGCCGGTGAGTACTCCTATGGCCCCATATTTCAAGCTCAGTGCATTACAGTCTCCTAAAGATGATGAAGAGCGGGACTACATGAGGAATGTCCCATATGCAAGTATTGTTGGAAGCTTAATGTATGCCATGGTGTGTACACGACCTGATATCTCCCAGGCCGTCAGCTTAGTTAGTCGCTATATGCATAATCCTGGAAAGGCTCATTGGCATGCGGCTAAGTGGATTCTACGGTACATTTTAGGGACCGTAGATATTGGTTTGAAGTTTGAGAAGAGTGAAGATAGTCTAGTAACTGGATATGTTGACTCAGACTATACAGGTGATCTTGACAAACACCGATCGACAACTGGATATGCGTTCACAATGGGTGGAGGACCAGTTAGTTGGCGATCAACTTTGCAGTCGACAATTGCACTATCATCCACTGAGGCTGAATACATGGCTGTAACAGAAGCCATGAAAGAAGCTATTTGGTTATAGGGATTAGTAACAGATTTGGGTTTTAAGCAGCAAGAGGTTATCGTTTACTGTGACAGTCAATGTGCAATTCATTTAGCAAAGAATCAAGTATATCACTCTCGAACAAAACACATAGATGTCCGATTTTACTTTGTACGTGAAATATTAGAAGAAGAAGACATCAAACTTTAGAAGATTGGCACTGAAGATAATCCAGCAGATATGTTAACGAAAGTCTTCACAGGGATCAAGTTCCAACATTGTTTGGACTTGATCAATATCATACACTGCTGAGCACCCGCGGGTGCATAGGAGCGAATTCAACAGCGGAAGTCTCTCATGTCAAAGAATGGGGTGCATTCATTTGAAGAATGAATCAGTTTGCAAGCATCCTAGTATGGCACACTTAGGTGGAGGGGTGATTGTTGGAAAAACCCCCCAAGTGTGAAATGGGATTTGGATTTTTAGCCACCCACCCATTCTCACCAACCATCCACCCACCCACTCACCGTAATCAGCTCTCTTCTGGTCAATAAGAGTGGGTGTGTGTCTCCCATAGCTCTCCTATAAAAGGAGAGCTCAGCTTATGTAATTTGAGTGGGCAAAAACAGAGAGAAAGAGGGAGGACGTGAGAGAGTTTTGTAGAATGTTGTAAATTTATACAAACTCAGTAAAAGAGGCTCCAGTGGGCGTAGGCAATTTGCCGAACCACTTAAATATCGTCTTGTGTGATTTTGGACAGGCTAGAGGGGCAACACCAGGCTTCAGAGTCGGTGCAGGGACCCAACCTGAGTGGTTCCAGGAGGGATTTTCTTAGGACACAGAGACCCGTTAATGGATGGAAAATTACTTTGTGTCGATCAGTTTCTTCAAGGCCTGGCCCTGCAAGTCAAAACTGAGTGCATCCTAGGACATGTCATTCCAAGTCTATAGACTAATGTTGAATATATATACCTTGAAAAGGAGGATTGCATTAAACCATTATACCTTGAAAAAGAGATTGCAGAGTAGAGATTCTTTTAAAGAAGCTTGGATTTCTGATATCACACCAATTCCAATCAAGCACCCCATAGTACTCACTCAACCCAATCACTCCCTCTCTCAAATAATAACTCCCAGCAAGTGTCCAAATTGCCCAATCCAGGTCATGTTCTGCAGCCACGACCATGAAGCAATTGAAATACCTGTTGTCATTCACAACTGTTCCTCTCAAGTCTATCCCAAATTCACTCACGAACAATGGCCAGCCCTGCTCCAGCAAGAACCTCGATAATCTCATCATGTTATTCACCACTCTCCCACACACTTGATTGGGGTTCCCAGATTCCCATGCCTTCCCATCCGTAAACCTGTACCAATGTATCTCATATACTAGCTTCCTAGTAAATGTGATGTTCACTGGTTGATCACAGATGAGTGACAAGTCCTTGTCATAGTTCAGACCGGAGACAATTACCAGAACATACCAGAACATTCAGGTTTGCTAAATGCACTGCTTCTGCTCGTTTCTGCATGTACCTAGTTCAAGATTTCATTATGAAAACTGAAATTTTGATATGAAGAGCACAACAAGGAACTGAACGAAAAGAAACAAATCCCATCATGTACCATTAATGAAGATGAGAATGTAGTATAGTACTACCTGTACCAATCATTAACGTTCTGTCTGGCGCCTCGGAGCTCATTCCTCAAGCTCATCCCAACCACATTGGCCACTCCATTGAAGATTGTGGCCATCCGAGTTAGCCCCTTAACCCAGAGGTCAAGGTTGAAATACTTGTCTCCAAAGAAGCCATTGCGATCAGAGGCGCTGCAACACCAACCTGGCTTGCTTATGTGATTGTCCAATATGACCATCACGTTGTTAGTTCCCAGGCTAGACGCCACTTTTTGAGATACAAACATTTTGACCAATATTATAAGAATATTATTTATATATACATATAAATAGGTCCCTTCATCCATGAGAAGTGTTGTAACCACAAAAAGATCCTATAAAAGTAAATCACAAACTAGCATAACTTCATATGATATGTTAAATCTAGCTACTTTATAATAAAAGTAACTTTACAATCTAACGTATTACATAAAGTTAGGTCAGTTTGTAGATTTACTTTTGTAGAATCTCTGTGTGGCTAAAGTATTTTTCTTCATGAAATTATGGGAGACAACCATAGCTCACAGATAGGGATATCTCTGCACGTGAAAGTTGAAAGATATATTATGATAATATTTTGAAGTGTGAAGCAAATGCAAATGGGTTTAGAATATTGTATCACTCGGAAGAAAGTTAGAAGCATACAAACATAAGTATCATTGTCATGGGAAAGTGGGCATCACCATCAGCCTAATTGACATTGTTATCATACTTATTATCGTCAATTTCTATTAAATCTATAGCTTATAGCATTTATTCTCTGCTTAAAGAAACGCAAGTGCATGGGATCAGTTTTAATGGAAAGTGGCAAACATTAAAATCACCAAAATGCAGACAATATCTCATTATCTTCTTTATTTGATGAGGGTATCGAACATTAATTAGGAGGGAGTGGGGAGATTAGGATATCGACTGGACAGTTTCAAATGCCTATGTGGCCGCATTCTGTTGGTTACTATGACCACAAACTTACAAAGACTACATACACCTAAGTTGAGCTCATTGTGCAGTAAACCAATAAAACAAAGCTTTCGGTTGATTGTCTCCCATAGTGTATGGAGCAAATGTAGTACTCCAATAAACAATAAAAATTAGAAACTATTATTAACGTGTCCTATAATCCAATATATGTGAAAGATCCAAAAATATATTTCTGTAATATATATATTTCAAATTAATATAATCTTTTCACAAACCCTCTCCACCATCTCGACTCCAAAAATTATTCTTTTGCCAACTTCATCCTAACAAAGAAGAGATTTACATTTTCTCCCGTATAGAACTTCACAGGGTATGATACCAACCATAACATTGCTTGCCTTACCGCTATTATTTTAAGCAAATTCATTGAAGGTCGTAAGTGATCAGTCCAAATCCCCTTAAAATCTATCACACTAGCTCTCAGCATATCTTTTAGGACTTGAAGAGTCCGTTTGAATTGTAGATCTATTAGTAGTTGAAATGTTGTCCTAAAAGTCAAGTTTTATACCTAAAGGCTTGTTTGTAATTTACTCAAAAACTGTGAAGTAAAATGTGGATATTGTTATGAAACTAAAAGAGAAACAATATTGCAAGAGAAAGAGGATGTTGCAAGATAAAGAGTTGTTCTTCAATGCAAAACTTTATACATATACAAGGGAATGATACTCATATATAAAGGAGAACAAAAGGGTTAGGTGTAGCTTTAGTCACCATTGATGGCTAAAGATAGGTCTAAATTAATGGCTCAATGATCTTAATTAGTGGCTAAAGATTGGTCTTAGTTGATGGTTCAATGGTTTTAATTAGTGGCTATGTGTGGTTATACAAATATTTATAACACTCCCCATTTGGATGACCATACATAAAGAATATGCATCATTAAGATCTTGCCAAGAAAAAACCCAATGGGAAAAAACCAATGACGAAAGAAAAGAGTACAACATTCATGTGTACTTCCAAGTGCTTTAAGATTATCTCATTAAAACCTTGCAAAGGAAAACCCAGTGGAATAAAACCTTAGCGAAGGAAAAGAGTACAATCAGCACAAGTCTTCAAGGCTTTTACTCCCCCTAAAAAGTGCATGATAATAGGTCTTCAAGTCTTCGCATTCTAATGTTCTGCACAAGCTTCTTAAATGTTGCAGTTGGTAATGATTTAGTGAATAAATCTGCCAGATTATCACTTGATCGTATCTGCTTGACATTAATTTCACCTTTCTCCTGAAGTTCATGGGTATAAAAGAATTTAGGTGAAATATGTTTGGTTCTATCACCTTTGATATATTCTCATCTAATTTGAGTAATACAAACAATATTATCTTCGTATAAAATTGTTAGACTATCATTAATCACTGGAAGACCACACTTTTCTTGAATATGTTGAATCACTGATCTTAGCCAAATACATTCTCGACTTGCCTCATGAATTGTAATGATCTCTGAGTGATTTGAAGATGTAGCAGATAGTGTTTGCTTGACAGATCTCCATGATATAGTAGAATTTCCTTATGTAAATACATATCCAGTTTGAGATCTACCTCTATGTGGATCTGAAAGATAACCTGCATCCGCATATCCAACTAATTGTGGACTTGATCCATGTTGATAAAATAATCACATACCAACCGTACCTTGGAGGTATCAAAGGACATGTTTAATGTCATTCCAATGTCTTCGAGTTGGTGCGGAACTATATCTTGCAAGTAAATTAACTGAAAATGCAATATCAGGCCGAATGTAATTTGCAAGATACATCAGGGCTCCAATTGCACTGAGATAAGGTATTTCAGGACCAAGAATTTCTTCATCGTCTTCACAAGGACGAAATGGATCTTTCTGCACATCAAGTGATCGAGTAACCATTGGAGTACTCAGGGGATGAGCTTTTTCCATGTAAAAGTGCTTCAAGACTTTCTCTGTATAATTTGACTGATGAATGAGAATTCTATTTTGCAAATACTCGAGCTGCAGGTCGAGACAAAATTTCATTTTTCCAAGGTCTTTCATTTCAAATTCATTCTTTAAATATGTAGCAGTTCTTTTGATCTCTTTAGGAGTTCCAACAAGATTTAGATCATCAACATAAACCGCAATAATAACAAATCCAGAATCTGATTTCTTAATAAAAACACATGGGCATATTGGATTATTTTCAAATCCTTCTTTCAATAAATATTTGCTAAGGCATTTATACCACATGCGTCCGGATTGTTTTAACCCATATAAAGATTTTTGAAGTTTAATAGAATACATATTTATGGATGTACTCAGATTAGAAGCTTCAGGCATTTTATATCCTTCAGGGATTTTCATATATATGTCATGATCCAATGATCCATATAAATATGCAGTGACCACATCCATTAACTGCATATCCAATCTTTTTGTAACTACTAAACTAATCAAAAATCAGAATGTGATTGCATCCATAACAGGAGAGTATGTTTCCTCATAATCAATCTCTGGTTTCTATAGGAAACCTTGTGCAACAAGTCGTGCTTTATATCGCACAATTTCATTGTTCTCATTACGCTTACGTATAAATACCCATTTATATCCAATAGGCATTACACCATTTGGTGTTTCTACAATTGGTCCAAAGACCTCTTGCTTTGCTAGCGAGTTTAATTCAGCGGTAATAGCTGATTTCCATTTTGGCCAGTCATTTCTACGTCGACATTCTTCAACAGTTCTTGGCTCAATCTCTTCATTACTTCTGGTAATGTCAAGGGCCATTTCATATGAAAATATGTTGTCGACAACAGTTTTATTTCTATCCAAAATTTCTCCAGTACTCATGAAATGTATCAAGATCTCGTTATTTTCAGGTACCTGTCCTTCTTCAAGGAAAGATATTTCATTAAATACCTCTTCATGAGGTTCTTTTCCAGGAGATTTAGTCTCTTCAGGAGTATCAATTACTCTTATGGCCTGTGTTGTGGGTATGGACTCTTTAGGAGTACCAAATTCATTTTGTATTTTTCTCTTCCGAGGAATTTTGTCTTTTGCACCAATAGGTCGTCCACGCTTCAGGCGTATCTTAGACTCACCTATTGCTGTTTTGGCAACTTGTTCTTCAGGGGCTGCAATCCTTGCTGGAACATTAACAGCAGGAATATATGATTTTACCACACCTTTAGTGTCAGTAAATACATCCGGTAATTGATTTGCAACACTTTGCAAATGAATAATCTTTTGAACCTCTAGTTTACATTCATTTGTACGAGGATCAAATTGGGAAAGGGCTTTATTTTCCCAAGTAATTTCCTGTCGTGCTTCAGGCACCGACTTCTTATTACCCAATGTTGGAAAAATGGATTCGTCAAAATGACAATCCTCAAAACATGCCTTAGACACATCTCCTGTAAGAGGCTCAAGGTATATGATAATAGATGGAGAATCAAACCCAACATATATCTCAAGTCTACGTTGAGGACCCATCTTTGTACGTTGTGGAGGTGCAATTGGAACATATACCGTACATCCAAAAATACGAAGATGAGCAATATTTGGTTGTTGACCAAATGTAAGCTGTAATGGAGAATATTTGTGATATGCTGATGGCCTAACTCGAATCAATGATGCTGCATGAAGTATAGCATGTCCTCAGGCAGAAGTAGGAAGTTTTGATTTCGAAAGCAAAGGTCTAGCGATTAGCTGAAGCCTTTTAATCAATGATTCAACTAAACCATTTTGAGTGTGTGTGTGGGCAACTGGATGTTCAACTTCTATTCCTATTGACATGCAATAGTTATCAAAAGTTTGAGATGTAAATTCATCTGCATTATCCAATCGAATAGTTTTAATTGGATAGTCAGGAAATTGTGCTCGTAGTTTAATTATTTGGGCAAGAAGTTTAGCAAATGCAATATTTCTAGTGGAAAGTAGACAAACATGTGACCATCGACTTGATGCATCAATTAAAACCATAAAGTATCTGAATGGTCCACTTGATGGTTGAATAGGCCCAAATATATCCCCATGAATCCTTTGTAAAAATGACGGAGATTCAAAAATAACCTTTGAGATAGATGGTTTGATAATCAATTTACCCTGAGAACATGCAGAGCATGGATATTCATTAGGTAAGATAACCTTCTAATTCTTTAGGGAATGCCCATACGAATTATCAATTATTCATCTCATCATTATTGATCCCGGATGTCCAAGGCGATCATGCCAAGTCATAAATACTTTGGGGTCAATGCACTTCTGGTGCATTACCACATGTGATTCGATTGTTCTCATTTCTGTATAATATAATCCCGACGAGAGAGCAAACAGTTTTTCTAATACGAGCTTCTGGCTCGAAATTATTTTAGTAATGAGAAGATGCTCTTTATTGTCTTCATTGGTGGTTTCAATATGACAACCATTACGACGTATATCTTTAAAACTCAATAAATTTCTTCTAGATCGTGAAGAAAATAGAGCATCATCAATACAAAATTTGGTGCCATTAGGCAACACCATATAAGCTCTTCCGGAGCCTTCAATTAGATTCGATGAACCGGATATGGTATGAATGTAGGCTTTACTCAATGTTTGATTTTGAAAGTATTTTTTATCCTTAAGAATTGTGTGAGTTGTACCACTGTCATCCAGACATACATCTCTATTATTCATTTCAGAGATAAAAAGTTCATCAGTAAGACTCATGATTCTACAAAATATATAGAACTTTCATTACTACAAAACATTGCAAAATATTAAATAAAAAAAAATTACAATAAGATAAAGAAAATACATTAATTAAAAAGAAACAGTTCCATCACCAATCAAATGATCAATTCTACCACTAGAATTTTCAAAGAAATCAGAAACATCAAGGCTTGTAATATATTCTCCATCTATAGAAGCTAAAGTATCTGATGGTTCAGCAAAATTTGTTTCAAACTTTTTTGTTTTTTCTTTTATAGAAGTTTGGTATATGTCAACCAAGTGCTTAGCTGTACGACAGGTACGAGACCAATGTCCAGTCATACCACATCTATGGCATCCATCTTCATCTTTCTTTAAAAATTTGTTTTGAGGACCTTTCCCCTTCTCCGAGTTGAACCACTTCTGGTGGTACGGTGTATATCTACTATTATCCCTTTTAGTGTAGTCGCTTCTAGGACCTCCACTTCTATAATTTTTTCTACCACGTCTACGCCCTCAGTTTCTTTGAAAAGAAGCACCATTCGCTTCTGGGAATGGTGTAAATCTAGTACCATTCACTTCAGGGAATAATATAGAACCAGTAGGACGTGACTGATGATTTCTTAATAAAAGCTCATTATTTTGCTCAGCTACTAGAAGACAAGATATAAGTTCAGAATATTTTTTGAACTTTTGCTCTCGATACTGCTGCTGCAGGAGCACATTCGATACATGAAAAGTAGTATATGTCTTCTCTAACAAGTCATCATCAGTGACTTTTTCACCACATAATTTCAATAATGAGCTAATTTTAAAAAGTGTAGAGTTATACTCACTAACACTTTTGAAATCTTGCAACCTCAGGTGCATCCAATCATGGCGAGCTTTTGGGAGGATTACAGTTTTATGGTGCTCATATCTCTCCCTTAAATCATTCCACAAAATAAGGGGATCTTTCACCGTGAGATACTCAGTTTTTAATTCTTCATGAAGATGGTGCCGAAGGAAAATCATTGCCTTAGCGCGGTCCTGCCGGGACCCTTGATTTCCTTCTTTAATTGTATCTCCCAGGTTCATCGCTTCCAGATGAATCTCAGCATCAAGTATCTAAGATAAATAATTTTTTCCAGAAATGTCAAGAGTAACGAATTCCAATTTTGTAAAATTTGACATTTTCTACATATATAAATCAGGAACATAAGTATGCTTATATTTGTAAATAAGAAATATATTCACAAAATCATGAGAATAAATATAGAATTTCATCAAGTAATAATAAGTAATATAACATTTCATATTAATTTTGGGAACTACAAATAATATATTGAAAAACTCACTTGAAGTAGAAGACTACTAACTTCAAAATCGTCAGAACCTTCGTGCTGATAACGTGTTATGAAACTAAAAGAGAAACAATATTGCAAGAGAAAGAGGATGTTGCAAGAGAAAGAGTTATTCTTCAATGCAAAACTTGATGCATATACAAGGGAATGATACCCATATATATAGGAGTACAAAAGGGGTAGTTGTAGCTTAAGTCACCATTAATGGCTAAAGATAGGTCTAAATTAATGGCTCAATGATCTTAATTAGTGGCTAAAGATTGGTCTTAGTTGATGGTTCAATGGTCTTAATTAGTGGATATGTGTGGTTATACAAATGTTTATAACAGATATCATATCTATTAAAAATTATAGTTACCTGTACACCATGTAACCTCAGAACACCTTCTAAGGGTGGATGGCAGGTTACCTAGACCCACTCCGCCAGCTCCAACTACTTGTCTCGCTAGGGGACAGCATGCTACTAGGTGCGGTTGCAAGCGGATCATACACAAGTTTAGATATTTAGATGAGAATTTTTTGTTTTAGATAAAAGTTTAAAATCTTATTTTTTAATATTATTATTGTTTAAAAATTTGAAAAGTTTGAAAATTTTTAAAATTATAATAATAAGATAATAATTTTATGTCTCATCCCACTTGCTAAACTTATCCTAAAATCCAAGCGAGTGGGTAGCAGGTAGCTACCCATGATCCACATGAGTTTTCATCCCCTTCGGAATTCACTAAAACAAAATCTTAGAATTCTTCATATTTCTCAAAAAATAGTAACCGCCGACCCCTTCCCTTCTTCTTCTCTCTTCTTTTGGTCTCCTCTTGTTCATAATGTCTCATCCAAACCCATGACCTCGACAGCCCGTTAGATGAATGTTTATTGCACTTTTCTTTTGATCTTTGTATTTTATTTTTATTTTTTTGTCTCAATGCATAGTTTTATGGATATATAGATTTGGTGCTTGTTTGGATATTTGAAGTATTTTAAAATTTTGTAAATAGTAATGAAATGGTATGTGAATAGCAGTAAAATAGTTTGAATTAAGATATTTATTAGATTTTCAAAAAAGTAGACAAAATAATTAGGTGAATAAAAATATCGTAAAGTAAAAAAATTGTTTAAATGTTCTTTTTATTATTATTTTTCTTTTTGAAATTTGAAATAGTTGTATTGATTTTTATATTTTGTAAACATTGTAATAATTAGATAAAAAAATTAAAAAAGAAAAATAGTTTATATTTAAATGATGTTTAAAAATAAAATTATAAAAATTTTAAATTCTTTTTATTTCATTTGATCTCGTCCATCGCTTAAATAAAATCTTAACTTTTTATCTGTAGGTTTTGGTGTTGGCTATGCTGATTAGAGGTTGGGAGGTCTGAATGGCGTGGGCTGGGCAACGGGCAAGTAAGGGAAAAGTGTTGGAGGGGTTACGCGTGTCCTATAAACCAAGTGAAATGTCAATAAATAACACAAGTTCAACTTAGTTCAATTCATTTAGAAAATAAGAAAATCTTAACAAGACTACTTAGTGCATGTTAATATAAGAATTTTCAAAATCTCTCATAATTTTATTATCAAATATCACTTAAAATACAGAACACTTTTCAATTTCAAATTTTTAACTTTACCTTATCACTACTCTAACATAAAAATTAATACAATTTTTACAAATTTCAAAATAAAATACAAAAATAATACAACTTTTGCAAACTTCAATACAAAAATAATATTTTACATTTAAACAATTTTTTAATTTTATCTATTCACTTTTACAATTTTCAATATAATAATTATTTTTAAATATATTTTTATTTAAAGTTTTCTTCTTTTTTTTTTCAAAATCTAATAAAATATCTTTATTGAAATCATTTAAATACTATTTGTTGCACCCTTGACCCCCACGCGTGATCTGGTAGGGAGTCGCGACACCAGGGTGGGGTGAGGGCCCCTTCAGGTCACACACTCATTCGTCAAATGTAAGTGTGTGCGAACATGCAATTTATGTAGAATTAAATATATGAAGCAGAAAAATAAAAGGCTATCTCAAGCTAAATACCTGCAAATTTAAAGTTTACAACCTAATAGAAAAGAAAATCCTCAATAAAGCTATTGCAGTTATCCAACTCATCCAAATTAAAACAAAAGCAAATCAATCAAGACTAAAAATATCCCAAGTCATCACTCCTTTGGTAGAGTCAGTCCATTGTACTTCCAGTTCTCTTCTGCATCAAAGTTTACAAAATGGAACCGTAGATGGGAAATGAACAATGAGATCTCACAATCTAAACAAGTAAAAATCACATAATTGACATCCTAAAAAACTTACACAAAAACAAACAACCACATACCCAACATGAGAAAGAGGCTTACAAAAGTACCACATAGCCTTTACCCAAAGGATTTTACAGAGAAACCACTCATGCCAAAACAACATTTCCATTTAAAAAGGGCATTCACTTTATTACGGTATGCACCATGATCTCCCTTAAGGACTATCCATACACTCTGGCTCCCTTCGTCATACCACGAGTAACGACCGTGAATGTGACTTCATAATGAGTGATGCCCAACGCATACGTGATCAGACATCCTCTAACTTTGACCAGCAGAGGGAATACAAAGTTGTACATAGTGCATTACCATCTCAACTAAGTCTGGTGACAATCCAGGGGACATCATTCAATTTTACATGATCCTGAGTGACTAGAGGAGTTCCACCAAGATAATGTCTCATATCGGCTTGGGGTCATGATCCACATAAAGTCAATACAATTATTTAATTATGCAGGCACCATGGTCTCCCGTAGGGACCATCCGCACACTCTAGCTTCCTTCATCATACTATGGGTAACAATCATGCATGTGATTTCGTAACGAGCGATGCCCAGCTCTGCACCCGGCACGAACATGACTAGACATCCTCTAGCCCCCACCAATAGAGGGGCCATGGAGTCATACCGAGAGTGTTATTGTCTCAGTCAAGCCAACTGTCGCTTCGCGACAACTCAGGGGATATCACTCAGTTTTACAGGTTTCTAAATGATTAAATGAGCTCCACCGAAATAATATCTCATCTTGGTTTAAGGTCATGATACGCACGCCCACAAAATATACTCTTAATCCTTTTTTACACTAAAACACAATTCTACCAATTTTACAGCACATCTAAAGAATAGAGCATATTATTATGCCAAACAAATATCAATTACAACAATGCAAATGCATGACAGACAAATATTGGATGGCATGGTATAATACAAACAATAGCATACAGCCCACCATACAAACATCACAGTTGTCACAAATCCAATAATTTGACAATTTCCAACTACACTTAATTCCCAACACTCCAACAGGCCCTCGGCCCACAAATCCATCACCAACTATGATAATCATTCCCAACACTTCATAGCCTCGACCCACAAATCCAACACAACTAGACTGCATTAAAACACAATTTATTAATGTTAGAAATCCAAGGTCAGTCCAAAGTTTTACTTATAATAACGGAAAGGCAGTTTTTGGATGATCAAACGCGTTTCATCCAAGAGATTGTGCGAATACGTCCTTGGGAGTGAAATTAATCTACACATAATTAATATGACGACTAAATAAGAAATAATAACATGTAGGGTCGCAAGCCTTACAAAGGTAGCGATGATGGTGGCGGCGCAATGGAGGCAGGGGCGGATATGGTCAAGACAGAGAGATCCACAATAGGGAAAAATCATCGGAAGGTAGATACTAACGTGACAAAGGTGAACAAAGAAATTGTTGCTAAAGGCGGTGGCTCACAGCGCGTTGGGTAGATATGTTTCCTAAGGCTATAGGAAAGGAGATCTGAGGGAGAGGAACACAATATGACAGTGATTGAGAGGAGTAGGAAAGGTTGTGGTGCTTTGAAGACTGGGGTATCTCAGCCTATTTATAGGCCATGTGGTGGGCTAGGAAATGCAACCATGGCTGCAATTTGGGAGTGGGGGTATGGGCGGTGGGAGGAGACCAAACCTTGCATGTGTGGCCAGCACCTATTGGCCTACAGCTGCAGAGAGGAAAAAAAAATAAAGAGAATATGAAGCCGAGAGACTCATGGAGGAGGTAGCAATGGATGCTCAGATTAGGGGAAGGGGAAGTGGCGGCAGACGAGGGCGGTGGCCAGGCCTCAAGCTACATGTGGTGGAGGCGCAACGGCGACATGGACGGTGGAGGGTAATGGGTTGTAGGGAGGGAGGAGGAAGAAGAAGAAGGAAAGCAAAAATGAAAAGGAAGAAGGGGAAGAAAGTGTGCAACGTAGAAGAAGAAGAAGAAGAGGTCTTAGGTTTTTCACCCATTTGGCTCCAAACCAGCGTCGTTTTAAGGGGGAAGGTGCTGGGCTTCATGCACATGGGTTGGGCCCAAAAACCACTCTTTTCTCACTACAAAAATAAAGCCCAACTCACACAAAAACCCTACTTCACACCAATAAACCCACTCCTCACAAATTGGGCTCCCAATTCACCAAAGTAACACACACAAGGGTAAACTTGGGCCCTCACAACCTACCCCTTTAAAGAATTCTGTCTTCGAAATTGCTAAGCTACAAATAATATGAACTCAAATATTCAAACTTACCACACAACTCAACACTTGCTCGATACAAATTACACAATCACTAATACCCACAAACACATACGGGTGCTGCTCTGTCATATCGATTCCTATAGGTTCTTCCATAAGAACCTTACTTGTCTACCAATGGCATACTAGGCCTGTGCAGATGACCCGATACCCCGAGCTGGCCGAGTGGCCCGATCCGATATATGACGGGTTACTAATCATCGGTTCCCCAATCCGACAAGTATAGACGGGTTCGATTTTGGTGTGAAACCGACCGACTACCGAGGTTGAAAGAGGAAGATGACTGAGGCTACTGAGTGAAGGCCATGGATTCTCACATCCATCTAACTTTTCAAAAAGAAAAAATTAGCATAAAAACCCCTAAGCAAAATACCAAGAAATGAGCTCTTTTTCCGTCACTTTCCCAAAAAAATGTCAGCCGAACTCGAAAAATGCAGCAAAATTTCCAAAAAGGAAAAATTAGCATCAAAACCCACAAGCAACAAATACCAGGAAATGATCAGCCTTTTTTCCGTCACTTTCCCAAGAAAATGTCAGCCAGACTTGAAAAATGCAACAAGATTTTCAAAAGCAAAAAATTTTCCGTCACTTTCCCAAGAAAATGTCAGTCAGACTCAGAAAATGCAGCAAAAATTTAAAAAAGAAAAACTTAGCATCAAAACCCCCTCACAATGTGGCTGAGGTGGCGCAGCAAGCCCACATGTCACCCAATCGCATTCCGTCCGACGTACCGCTGGACATGTGGCGGTCTATGTGGGCACCAGTTGCAAGAGATTTGTGGTGCGCGCTACGTACCTGAGCCACCATGTCTTCAAAAAGCTCCAGTTTCTTGAACCTGGAAGACTTCCAAAGCTCCTACCATTTCGGCATCAAGAAAATAAAGGCTGAATTGTGACCGTTGCTTCATAGACTTACCGAGTAAGCATATGGTGAAAAAAAAAACCCCCAATGCCAGATGATGCAGTTGGTAAAAATAAAACAAGCGATTTTGTTTTGATGGGTATCAAAGGAGTAGAGACTGAGGATGAGTTCCAAACATTTCACTTTTTCTTTCAAAGACCAGGGCGGATTATACGGGTTCAACCCGATTTTGTTTTTGATGGGTCGATGCGAATCGGGTTATCATCTTACTTGGAAGCATTTGGGTCGGGTCGGGTACGGATCCAGTAATTGCAGCTCAGGTTGCAGGCCTATGGCATACCATGACTAGAATTCCTAGGGTGGCCATGTAGTCCAAAATCTCCCTTTCCACAAGGACCTTAATACAACACCAAAGAATCCTACTGATTAATAGCCTAATATGATAAACTGCACCATCCTCAATTGACTTCTGTGCTTTAACTTCCAAACCTTCATTGTAATCAACACTTTGGTGACCTATTAGCCGCTTCTCGAGTTCCCCATCAATGAACATAATTTGTACAACCAAATGATCAATCTCCAGTGGAAGTTTAGTCTCATGATCTCAAGTCACCATTAATCTCTCAAGATCAACACAAAGTTTAAACCCCAACTATATCACAAAATATCATGCTTTTGCTATGCTCTCTAATAATTCACCAAAATGCATAAAAGTTAAGTCCTTTTAAATTAACACTATTGAGTACAAGCTAGCTCAACACCTACTAAAAGAAAACTCTTACTACACTTAGATAGAAGTTAGACTCATCTTTAAAAGCATGGACTCCTGCACATACTTCCTAAGTTGCCTCTTGCATCCTTAGCCAAAAACAATACACCTTGAAAAAGAGAGAACATTTGGGATTGAGATCAGAGATAGAATACTATTACTTCTAGTCAACCTAAGAACTCCAAATTGCATAAACCATCATCACCATAACAACGAGTACAGTTTGATGCAAAAGGAATTGGTCTAAAAGAGTTATCCCATGACAACCTTTCCATCAATTTTCCTTAGAGTGATCTACTAATCCAAAAATCTACACACATGCCAAGCCCGCAAGGTGGGGTTAAGTAGTTAGAAATGAGTTGTTGAAACAAAACAAGGTATTAAGAGTTGGAATTTTACTCACATGCTTCCTAATGGTGAGTGAATATAAACCTAATAAAGCCACATTGAGGTACCGAAGATTCACTCCGTCAAGCGACTAAGGAATAATTTGATTCACAACGGGAATGAGGTCATAATGAAGTAATTGGGTTCAAGGTAAAAACTCTTCGAAAATAAAATTCTAACGATTTGTTCAAACAGTTCCAAAATTCTTTTCAAAATATTAAATTGCCAAAAAGGTTTCATTAAATTGGGAAAAAATGGTTGAGTTTACAAAATCAGTGAAAAAGTGAATAGAAGAAAAACAAACAAAACATAAATAAAATAAACTTTTCCTCAAAATCCAACTACAAAGATTGCAAAAAGTAGTTTTCCTTCATATCACTTCACAAAAGAATTTCAAGTATGACTTAAGATCTTTTAACAGAAATGGACCATAACTTAAAACAAGCTAAGTCATGCCAAGAAAACCATTTTGCATAGATCTTTTTGAGGAATTACCAAGTATGAGTTGAAGGATGTCTAAGAAATTAGGAGAAGTCAGTTTGATAACACCTAAGAGTGAATTCCATTGGTAAAGATGCTTAAAGCATTTGCAGCGGAAGAGGTTTAGATTATCACATCTATTCCTACACATGTTGGACACAATTACTAACGATCAAATCTAAGGCGATAGTATCCTCACGCCCAACTTCATCTAGGATTTGCCTATCAAATCGAAAGTCCATGCATCTCATCTAAATTAAGCAGCGAACTCAAAAGGTCTAACACCATGTAACTCAACCAAAATACATCCACCTACAACATTCAACCCGACAACATATACTTCACTACTCATCACCTTCAACTAGCATATTTTGGTAATAACTAAACTCTATAACAATCACCACTAGAATCCACCAGATCATAACCAAAGTTTGCCTTAAATATAATTTAGTCCACCCAATCCTACTCTCAAACTAACTTGATCACCTACACCATTTCGCAACAATATCACCTCCATCAATTCGCTAGACTTATATCCTTACAATCGACAAAATCATTTCTCATAGTAAGTACCATCTATAATCCTTAAATTTGATAAAAGCCATCTCTCAATTTTGCCGGCCTCATAACCAAATTTCAATAACAATCATTTCCAACCCACATGCATTCTATAACTTTATAAAGGACGATCATTTTCAAAAGTCTACATAATCGATACCTTTAGATCTAATAATAAAAACCATCATCTGTCGAGGCTTTCAAAATTTGAAATCTTAAATGATATTAAATCATTTCTTAAGGTTTGCAAAAATCCTAAAACTTCAATTGATCCATTTCATAAATCTTTCCTTAAAGTTTGTTGAACATCACAATGTCCTATTCCATAAACCTATTTTATAAATTCTATGGAATCTAAGGCCTAAATTATTCTAAGTGATTTAAAGCCATTACCCTCCTCAGTTTGTGACTTTAGTTCCTACTCTGATGAAGTCGCCTAGACCGTGTCATTCCTTTCAAGCCTCGATATTTAAAAAAAAAAAAATCCTAATTGCTAAGAATTCAAGCCTACTATACTAAATATTCATTCCTACCATGTTAAAATTCCAACCAACAAAGCTAACTTCCCAAATTTTCAAGCCTATAGTACTAAGATTGAAGCCTAGGGACCTATGGATTTACCCAAAGTCGAACAGCTCTAATACCACCTGTGCCTTCCTCGACACCCACGCGTGATTTGGCAGGAAGTCATGACACCAGAGTGATGGCCCTTTCGGCTCACATACCCCTTTGCCAAGTGCAAATATGTGCAAACATGTGATTTGTGTACACTTAAATATACGCAGCAGAAAAATAAAAGGCTTCTCAAGCTAAGTACCAGAAAATTTAAAGTTTACAACCTAATAGAAAAGCAAATCCTCCATAAAGTTATTACAGTCATCCGGCTCATCCAAATTAAAACAAAAGCAAATCCCTCAATCATGACTAAAAATATCCCAAGCCATCACTCCTTTAGTGGAGTCAGTCCATCGTGATTCTAGTCCATCCTCTGCATCAAAGTCTCCAATTCCATGAAACAGAACCGTAGGTGGGAATACAACAATGAGATCTCACAATCTCAGCAAGTAAATATCACACAATTGACGTCCAAGAATACTAACACTGAAAAACATACAACCACATCGCCAATGTGAGAAAGAGATTTACAAAAGTTTCATTTGTCATTATCCAAAGGATTTTATAGAGAAACCACTCATGCCAAAACCGCATTTCCATTTAAAAGGGGCATTTACTTTATTATGTTATGCACCATGATCTCCTCTAGGGACTATCCGCACACTCTGGCTCCCTTCGTTACACCATTAATGACGACCGTACATGCGACTTCATAACGAGCGATACTCAGCTCCATGCCCGGCGCATACATGACCAGGCATCCTCTAACCCCAGCCAACAAAAGGGCCACAGAGTCGTACCGAGAGCGTTAACATCTCAACCGAGCCTGCTGTTGCTCAACAACATCCCAGAGGATGTCACTCAGTTTTACACACTCCCGAGTGACCAGAGGAGTTCCACCAAAATAATGTCTCATCTCAGCTTGAGGTTATGATCCACATAAATTCCATACAATCATTTAATTATATATGCACCATGGTCTCCCCTAGGGACCATTTGCACTCTGTCTCCCTTCATCCGATAGCAGATAACGACCGTGCATTAACTTCTTAATGAGTAATGCCCAGCTCTGCACCCGATGCATACGTAACCAAAGATCCTCTAGCCCCCACCAATAGAGGGGTCATGGAGTCAAACCGAGAGTGTTTCCGTCTTGGCCAAAGCCTACTATCACCTAATGATAGCCTAGGGGATGTCACTCAGTTTTACACGTTCCTGAGTGACCAAAGGAGCTCCACAAAGATAATACCCCATCTCGGCTTTGGGTCGTGATACGCACACCCACAAAATATACTTTTAATCCTGTTTTACACCAAAATGCATTTCTATCAATTTTACAGCACAACCAAATAACAAAGCATATTGTTAATATTATGTCAAACAAATATCAATTACAACAATGCAGATGCATAACAGGAAAATATTGGATGGCATGGTATATTACAAACAATAGAATACATCTCATCATACAAACATCACAGTTGTCACCAATCCAACAATCTCACAATTTCTAAATACGCATGATTCCCAACGCTCCAACAGGTCCTCAGCCTACAAATCCATCACCAACTACATTAATAATTCCCAACACTCCACAGGGCCCTCGACCCATAAATCCAACACAACTAGACTGCATTATCAGTGTTAGAAATCCAAAATCAGTCTAGAGTTTTACTTACAACAGCAAAAAGACAGTTTTTGGATGATCAAACCGTGTTATCCAAGAGTTCATGCGAATGCGCCATTGGGAGTGAAATTAATGTACGCATAATTAATATGAAAACTAATATGCAGGCTCGCAAGGCTTACAAAGGTGGTAACGATGGTGGCGACACAACGCAAGCAGGGGTGGATCTAGTCAAGAGAGATCCGCAACGAGGAAAAATCACCGAAAGGCAGATCCTGTCATGAAAAATGTGGAGGAAGAGATTCTCATGGTAAAGGGTGGTGGAGCACGATGGGGTAGTGGCCAAAGGTGGGCCTTAGCTCATGGGTTGGGCTGTTTTGAGGGAAGAGGATGTCGAGAATGGGAAGGGGAAGGCCAAGGTGTGGTTGTGCGACCACTGGGAAGGGGAAGGCAACTCTAGGTAGAAATGTTTCCTAAGGCTACGGGAAGGGAGATCTGAGGGAGAGAAACACGATAGGACAGTGATTGAGAGAAGGAGGAAAGGTTGTGGTGCTTCAAAGAGGAGGGGGCCTCGGCCTATTTATAGGTTGTGGGGTGGGCTTGGGAAATGGAACCATGGCTATAAGTGGGGAGTACGGGGGGTGGAAGGAGACTGAGCCTTGGATGTGTGGCTAGCACCAGCTGGCCTGTAGTGGCGATGAGGAGAAAAAAATAAAGAGAAAATGAAGCTGAAAGACTCACGGGGGAGGCAACGATGGAGGCTCGGATTAGGGGAAGGGGAGGTGGAGGTAGATGGGGAGGTGGCAGTAGATGGGGTGGTGACCAGGCCTCAAGCGACACGTGGGGGAGGTGCAGCGGTGACATGGACAGTGAAGGGTAACGGGTTGCAAGGAGGGAGGAGAAAGAACAAGAAGAAAAGTAAAAAGAAAAGAAAGAATGAGAAGAAGGCATGCGATGCAGAGGAAGAAGAATGGGTCTTAGGGGTTTTCATCCCTTTGGCTCCAAAATGGCGTCGTTTTAAGGGGGAAGAGGTTAGGCTTCATGCACGAGGGCTGGGCTCGAAATCAACTCTTTTCTCACTACAAAAATAAAGCTCAACTCACACAAAGACCCTACTTCACACCAATAAACTCACTCCTCACAAATTGGGCTCCAAATTTACCAAAGTAACACACACAAGAGTAAACTTGGGCTCTCACACTATTTCCAAAATTTTGAAACACTTTAAGCATCTGTACTTGAATTTGCCTAGTTTGTCTAAATTCAACTCGACTGGCAAAAGTTTATAGAATTTTTCATTTTTTTTAGGTGTGGTTTAGATAGTGAGATGAGATGAAATGATTTTAGATGAAAGTTGAAAATTGAATAAAATATTGTTAGAATATTATTTTTTAATATTCTTATTGTTTTCAGATTTGAAAAGTTTAATTTTTTATTTTTGTATAGGAATTTGGAAAAATTATAATGATAAGAGAAGATGAGATAAAATACTTTCATTATCCAAATGGGGCTTTAGTTAAAAAATATTTAGTACTTGCGACTTCAAATATGGGGAGACGCATGCGCACATGCCTTGCACATGCTATCCTCACTAGTTGAATATAAAAGAGCAGATTGAGCAATATATATATACTAGAAAAACATCCAAATATTAGTAGAATGAAAATGTCCAAGGGACGTTTGCCTAGTGGAGGCAAAATATAAACGTAAAAGGAAATAATAGTATAAAAGGAAAACACAGCAATTGTATTAAAACAATTGTATATCTGAAAAATTGAAACATAACAAGTTGTCTCCTACAATAATAATAGATTGTGGCACCCAAAGACATGGACCGAGGTTGAAATTAAAATTACTTTATTTTAGGCAAATATCCATGCATACTATGCAAACAGTTATCAATTCATATTCAATTATGTTTTTACTTTTTACTTTAATATATACAATCATGGGAAGTTCTATTTTGTTAGTGATTTTGTGCCTGGATACATGGAAGATATGCAAAACCTAGTTACAACTATGAGAGGTACTGTTTTGAAAAGTAAAGAAGAGCTTTGGTGCCTGGAAAATAAATAAGCAAATCGATTATTTTAACCTGATGGGAAACTGGGGTAACATGGGACAAAACAAATATTGAGAATATGTTAACAGGGAATGAAATTTGCACAATTATTTTTCCAGACCAAATTGCAATAGTAGGATAACTCAACATGTGAAGTCCTGCATAAATCATCCAATCCCACCTGAAATCAGGTTTTGATCCAAGATGTTTGATACGACACCAAGATAGTTTACCAGCCTTCTTATGGCCCATAACATTCAGCCATAATATTTCAGGGAAATTCCCACATTGAGAACAAATAGCCAAGACTCAACAAGATGGCCACTCCATTTCTCGCGACTGTGCATTTAAATAAGAAGTGGAATCAAATTTTTTTAAATAAGTGGTTTACCATGTATGCAATGCAACAACAGATGGAAGAATTTAATTTCAATAATCATTCATAATCACTTTGATAATATATTATTATTTGTTAAATAAGACTATATTAACATATTAGAATTTAATTTGTTAATATTTCTTTAATAAAATTTTATGACCATTTGTCATATTATGTAAACAAAATTGACTATATAATTAGCATAGAATTTTTACAATCAAAAGTAATATTCATATACTAAATGAAAAAATTTAAATAAACCATGTGCTAGTAGCTAGGCCCACAAACATATAACAATGTGTTTTTTCCTCGCTTGAAAAAAAAAATAACAGGAGATAATATATGTTGGACATATATGATAATATATTATTAAAAACCAACATGAAATTTATATTTTTTTTAAAAGAGAAATGCAATAAAATTTTTTAGATATGTTGTTTACCATGTATACAATGCAACAACAAATGGAAGAATTAAATCTGTACCCAAAAAAATTAGGGACGGAGCCCAATTCCTCACTACCCAATTTCATACCCAAGCCCCAATTACAAATTGTAAAAGTTTTCAAATATTGTTACTAAATTTGGACTAATTATTAAAGTAGAAATTAAAGGAAATAAAACACTGCAAAAATAAATAAACAAAAAGGTAAGATTTTCTTTTCTTACTATAAATTTATGAGCAATATAACTCCCTACATGCCACACAGAATTGGATCTCATTGAAATAGCTTTTAGTTCACAATATTGGCTAAGGATGCACAATAATTAGATTATATTAATAGAGTACTAAGTTAGACACATATAAGTTAGAACATACCATAGTCTCATACAACTTTTAGCAAAGAAACTAACATGAGAATTAAAATTATAGTTTTTTCTACACCAGAGGCATATATCATGCTAATTAAATAGCTACATAAAAGTGCAAACACCCCATAATCTTTACTCCCTCTCCCATGAATTGACTGCACATTCTACCACTTACCCACTATAAACATAACACATGCGATGCAATACCCACTTTAACTAACCATGCATTACAAGACACGCACACCCCTAAACTCACATTCACAGATCCACTTAACAAAGCCGAAACTACAAAACCAACACTTGAGAGAAGATGGAACTTCACAAAAGAAACACAGCAATGATTTTAAAAGAACTACATATCTGGGAAATTGGGAATATAATCGCTAAATATCCAATGAAGTTAAGCATGTATTGTCTAAAGCCTTTTTTTTTTTTTTTGGGCACTACATACTTATCTTTGAGCTAATTAACAACTTGTCACCTACAATAATTATAGATTGTGGCACCCAAAGACATGGTCTCCTACAACAATTATAGTGGAAGGTACTCATCCGAACTTGGCAAGCGCCATAACAAGTCCAAATATTTCATTCTTTGCTATCAGCATTTTTCCCTATTTAATCACCAGCAAGTTGTCCATAAAAGTGATAGATGAAGGGAAATGAGTAAAAATAATTCCTCTAAAAGAAAGTTCCTCCATGTGCATGTTCTCACCCAAGGGCTTGCCCATGATTAGTAGTGTTGCTCCTCTCTTGCCATGCTTGATGTAGGAAAGAACTTTTTCAAATTGCTTCTTATCTACCTACAAGTAGTAAAAAATAATAATAAAAAAAAAACAAAAGTGATTTTACATAGGAAGATAGTTAAAATAAATATACTTTATTTTTGCTCTTAAAATATGAATCAAATAATTAAATTTTTCTCTTCTATCAATTTAAATGTTTTAGACAAGCAATGACTAAACCAGAACTTTGTACCCTACGAACGAAAACAAAAAGAGAGATTAAAGCCAACCCTCTTCATACACAAGGTCCTTGTTGAATTTTAGGATCAAGAGGATTCCCAACCACTCAAACTTTTGCTTTTTCCACTAATTTCTTTACAAGTTCCTTATATATCCCATTCTTGAATGTAAACATGAGAACTTGTGATGCATATTTCTCCCTATCGATATAAAGTCATGATAAAAATGTTATTAAAACTATCTTTTTTTTCCTTTTTGGAAAAAGAATATATCTAAATTGCATGTCTATTTTTGGGGCCGGGGGGGTGGGGGGGTGGTGAACTTGCAGAATGAACCCAGAGGCCTCAAATGAATCAGCAAATAAAAAAAAGGATGAAAATTTTGAAAATCTACAGAAAATTTTGTTTCATCAGAAAAAATAAAAGAAAAAACCTCTTCTTTCTTCTCTTCAGGCTTGGGAGGCTCTTTCTCCTGAGGCTTCTTCTCTTTCTCGGCCTTTGGTTTGGGGATCGGAGAGATAAGATCTACCTGCCTGTGGCTTTTCCTCTGAACTCTCTCTAGAAGCCTATCTCTACCCCTCCCATCAGCAGCCGACCAAGCCATCACCGCACAACGCACCATACCCATAACGCATAGGCAACAAGAACAAAGAAGAACAACCGAGAAATACACAGCGTGAGAGAAAGCTTTTCTTCATCTTTAAGACCTCACATCCGAGGACTCTAGCCTTCATCCCTCCCATCAATCGGCCAAAACATTCCCAGATTTCAGTCGGAAGCGATAAGTTCATAGATGTTAAGAAGACATTGGAACATAGGTGGAAGTAAAAAGACGAAAACATTTGTCGGCAAAAGAAAAATAAAAGCAAACAATTCAAAATTTTGGAATAGAAGTAAGTGTAAAATTGGAAATAAAAATGTTAGACGAAATTACTGTTCATCTAACATCCCCACTTATATATATAGTAGATATATATAAGAGGAAAAATTAAAAATAATCTTCCTAAAATGATTGAGTAGATTATTATTGTGAATGTAGAAAATCTTAGTCCTACCAAGAGTACCTACTAGGTAGGGCTATAATCGAGCCGAGCTTGTCTTTGTTTTGTCGAGTTCAACTTGACTCAAAATACTCGATCTCGAGATTTTTATTTATTCTTTATTCGAACTCAACTTGGCAAGTTAAACTCTCAATTCCAGTTCAAGCTCAGCTTGAATTGTTTTTTTTTTTTAATTTTTTTAATAAGATTTAATAATTAATAAATTAGATAAATAAAAAATCTAATACTGATTTTTACAACTAACAAGTAGAACCTCTATTAAATTATAAAATTTTAAAAATTTATAAATAATTAATATCTAACTAGTTGATAGTTATCCACAATAACAATATATTATATGTCTACATAAATTATTAATACATATACATAATACGATAGAATATATCTATTTCATATATGGTTCCCACATACTAGTATATGAAATTATTAAGTCTTACCAACTAATTATTGTACAAATTATAAAATATAACTATGAAGTATATTTAATATATAAACATAAATAATTAAGTTACATATTATATATTTAATTATAAAAGCGCTATATTTATATTATTAGCTAATACATATATATATATATATATCTATATATACATAGTGTACGTATATATTTATCAATATATGAATGAGTTTTAATTGAATCAAACTAACTAGTCGACTCGGGCATAAACGAGCGAGGCTTAACGAACCTTAGCCAAACTGAACCGAGTTTTGTCAGGTAGGTTATTTACTAATCAAGCGGTATTTGCTTTCACGGGTTAGGTTTTTTTTTTTCCCCACAAATCGAGTTCGATTTGAGTTTAACCGATCGAGTATCGAACGAGCTTTAGAATAAACTAGTTTATTTACAACCCTACTATCGATGGTGGGTATCGATTATATTTATTTTTTAACTTAATGGTTGAAGAAGTATTTTTTAATGACTTTGTGAATTTGTTTTCTTTTTTTATAAATATTAAAAGTATTTGAAAAATATTTGAAAAAGAGACGGAAAACAATTTACATAATCGGTGAGAATCCTCATGGATGTAGCATCACCCTTGTGAGTATGTGTGTGTGTGTATATATATATATATATAGAAATTATAGAAAAGCCATAAAAGAAGATGCGTACATAACTGATTGGTGCAAAACTGCAAGTGCACAGTATCGTAGTTTTATAGAAAAGTGATAAGAAGAGTATCGTCCTCAGGGATTGGTACCTTACTTTTGCTAAATACCAAAATTATATTAATCTCGATTTTATCTAGAGGAATCACTAAGATTTTTGTAGTTGCAATTTAAACTAAAATTGAATCAAAGAGAAATATGCAAAGGAAATAAAACTGACGTTCAAAGATCAAATTAATGGGAAAGAAAACTTCTAGGAAAGCGATTTCACATAATTCTTCACTATGCTTTTCTCATCCAACTAATTTAATTTAATTCTTTTTGTCTATTAGCAAATCTCTAATTCATCAAAAAGCCTCTTTCGATAGTCAATTGGAAATTATTCTTATTTATCAATTCACACAAGAATATGCAAATTAAATAATCAAGAAAGCAATAAGACTAATGATTTAATTATTACATAGGTTCATACAAGTCTTTCTATCTTTATACTTACCTATGCTAAAATATTCAAGATCTACCCTATGATTCCCTCTTTCGATAGCAAATCACAAGATTAAAAATCATCTAATTAATGGACAGTTAATTAGAAGCACTAAACTCAGAATAAATCAGATAAACAAAAAGAGAATTGCCTTAAATTAGCATAGACAATCAAGCATAGTTCGGAACTAGGTTACATCATTTTCCTAGAATAAAAGAAATTTAGCTCATGCTAGAAATAGAATTCAATATAAATGAATTCACCATAATTGTTCTGAGAATATTAGAAGAAAATAAACGCTGAAAAATACTCCTTGCAGCCACAAATCGTCTTCAAAAACTCAAGGAAATGATTCAATGCTTTTCTCCCGTCTGTGCTCGTGTACGATTCCAACGTACATGCAATATGTGGAATTCTTTCTCCAAAACAGATGAATTGAATCCTCCTAGCTGTGTTTTTCTATCCTAAAAGGTGTTCTCCAGTCAAAAGGTATGGTCATAAAGTGAAAAATCACTTTTATATGGTGTGACGGCGGAAAACCCTAGATCTGTCAAAATACGATGTTCGCTCGAGCGGGGTGTCGAGCGAACATCGAGCGATCCACTCTGCCTAAATTCGCTCAAGCGGCTTGTCGAGCGCACCTCGAGCGTTCAACTCTGCCTGATTTCACTCGAGCAGCCATCGTCTCCGCTCGAGCGATATTTGTATTCTCGCATCCCGCTCGAGCTCACTGTCGAGCGGCCATTGAGCGGTTGAATCTGCCTGAGTTCGCTCGAGCGGCCAAAATCCTCCGCTCGAGCGGCCAAAATCTTCCGCTCGAGCGATCTTGTAAAATCTGCAATACGAAATATTTCAAGTCATCAAATACCCCCAAACTTACAACTTTGTTTGTCCTCAAACAAAAAGAAAAGCATATGATAGTTTAGGCAATATCAACTCGACCCCAAAGAGAAGTATCATCACTCACCAAGCTTTTATGAATTTAGATTTCATCACTAGTATCTTACTCTTTTAACATCAAAGATAGCAAGAAAATCAATAAAAAATTTTGCAATTTTTCAAGCAAGAGTTAGGCGTTTACTTCAACCTAAAGCTAAGACCTTGAGTGTGTGTGTGTGATATAGTCAATTTAACCTCAAACCACATGCAAACTCAGATAAAAGTAGAACAACTAAAATCAGAATAATTCTCATAAAACTTAACCCCATAAGTCCAATTTTCAGAAATCCTCTCCACTAATGTAGTCAATACCAAAATCAAAGATCAAAAGGTCTTTAATAAGGTTGTAATGATAGGCCACAAGGTAAGGGTTAAGAAAGAATTGGATATGGATAATCAAAGCAAACTGGGAAAATACTTTGTGAAAAGAACACTAAAAGAGATTTCCACATGATTCAAATCATAGCTCTTTCTTGACAATATGCTCATACTTGTGGCATTATTGTTGCCATAATCACTGAAGCAATACTAATAATTCCCTTAACAAAAACTGAGGTGATACACACTCTGCTTAGTGACTTCTTTTTTTCTTTTGTTTTCTTCTTTTTTTTTTTTAATCACTATCTTTCTTCTTCTTTCTTCTTCTTCTTCTTTGATCAAACAGAGCAAACATAATACAGTTCATCATGAAACAAATTTTCTCTTTTAAATGTAACTTTCCACCAAAGTATTTTCTCAAACTATCAAGGGTAGATTCATTGTTTTTCAGACTCAGAACGGGAATGGTTTATGTAGTTCAAAGAAATAAAGGCTTACATAAAATAAGGCTCAAGGGGGTTGACTATGGAAACACACCATGTAATGATGGCATGATATTTAAGACGGCTGGGAAAGCTTTTTGGTTATGCCAAAGAAATGCCTAGATCATTTCTCTAATATTTGGTCTCAACTAGGATTTCATCTCAAGGACCCATCAACGGATTCTAGAGCAAAGCAAAATCGAACTTCCCTCTTTCAATTAATTCAACTTCTTCTCTTCATAAGCAAAATGGAATAAGAGAAAAAAATGACTATGTGCTCAATTGTGTTCAAGGTCAAAGATTTAAACCAAAGTACCCACAAAACTCCATTTGACATAAAAGAAATTTTGGAAAATTTTTCTCAAAACCATCTTCAATCACAAATTTCAGAGTCATAAAGACTTCAATCTTACTCCAATGCATGCTTGGTAAGAGAATCAAACAACCCATCAACAACCCAAGACTTAGAAAACAAGAGGATCAAATGACTATAGGAGTTTACACCCCCAAACTTAAACTAAACAATGTTCTCATTGTAATGCAAAAGTAAAAAGGATTGAAGAAAGAAAAGGAACTTCCCTGGTTTCATGATGAGTCTTCCGAAGTTTAAATTTTTTTTTCAGCTCTTTATTCATGCTAAATAAACCTGCATCAAAAACCAAATTATTAAAACTAAATAAATAAAGATAATAAAATAAATGAAAGAAAGAAAGATAGATCTATGGGTTGCCTCCCATAAGCGCTTGTTTTAAAGTCTACAGCCAGACTTTTCAATCTTCATCAATTAGGATCTCCAAGAGGAATAAATGCATAGTTCCTCTCCACTTGTTCTCCATAGTAGTGCTTCAATCTCTGACCATTAACTCTGAAAATATTCCCTGTCTTGTCCTTCAAGTCTATCGCTTCAAAAGAGAAAACTTCATGAATTGTATAAGGACCTGTCCATCTTGACTTTAACTTTTCCGGAAAGAGTTTTAGTCGTGAATTGAATAGTAAAACTTGCTGTCTTGGTGCAAACTCTCGCCTAAGAATCTGTTTGTCATGCCACTTCTTCGTCCGTTCTTTATAGATCTTTGCATTTTCATATGCATCATTCCGGAACTCTTCCATCTCATTCAATTGAAGAAGTCTCTTTTCACCTGCTGCTTTCAAATCAAAGTTAAACTTTTTTACAGCCCAATAAGCTCTATGCTCCAACTCTATAGGAAGATGACATGCCTTTCCAAACACTAATCGGTATGAAGACATCCCGATAGGTGTTTTAAAGGCTGTATGGTATGCCCACAAAGCATCATCAAGCTTCTTCGCCCAATCCTTTCTATTGATTTTGACCGTCTTCTCAAGGATGTTCTTGATCTCTCTATTTGAAATTTCAGCTTGGCCATTAGTTTGGGGATGGTAAGCAAGTGCTATCTTGTGCTTCACACCATATTTAGAAAGAAGATTCTCAAACAACTTGTTGCAAAAGTGAGTCCCTTCATCACTAATAATAGCTCGTGGAGTGCCAAATCTTGTGAATATGTTCTTGTGCAAAAATTTGAGCACTACCTTTGCATCATTTGTTGTTGTAGCAATTGCTTCCACCCATTTTGACACATAATCAACTGCTAACAAGATGTAAGCAAAACCAAAAGAAAGAGGAAAAGGGCCCATAAAATCTATTCCCCAGACATCAAACAACTCAACTTCTAAGATACCTTTCAATGGTAACTCATGACGTCTTGAAATATTTCCCATACGTTGGCACCAGTCACAAGTTTTCACCAAAGTGTAACTATCACGAAAAATAGAAGGCCAAAAGAACCCACTTTGAAGTACCTTAGCTGCTGTACGGGTAGCTCCAAAGTGTCCTCCATATGATGATGAATGGTAATGATGGAGGATGTCTTGCATCTCTTCTTCTGGCACACATCTTGTAATGATTTGATCAGGGCATCTTTTGAACAACAAAGGCTCATCCCAAAGGTAATAATTCACATCATGCAAAAACTTCTTGCGTTGATGGTAAGTAAGATCAGGTGGTAAAACTTTACAAGCTAGGTAATTAACAATGTCAGCATACCACAGAAGTTTGATCTCACATGCAAACAACTGCTCATCAGGGAATGCCTCTTGGACCACTGAATCTGGTCTTTCTTCCTCTTGCTCTAACCGAGAGAGATGGTCAGCAACTAGATTTTCACTTCCTTTCTTATCCCGAATCTCCAAATCAAATTCTTGAAGAAGGAGGATCCAACGAATTAGCCTCAGCTTAGCATCCTTCTTACCAAACAAATAACGGAGTGTTGCATGATCAGTGAACACTATCACCTTTGTACCAATGAGGTAAGACTGAAATTTGTCACAAGCAAACACCACAGCAAGCATCTCCTTCTCAGTTGTTGTATAATTGAATTGAGCTTCATTCAATGTCCGGCTTGCATAATAAATAGCTCTAAACAACTTGTCTCGTCTTTGCCCCAACACTGCTCTAATTGCAAAGTCACTTGCATCGCACATAACTTCAAAAGGTTGACTCCAATCAAGCACAATCACAATTGGTGCTGAAATTAATTTCTCCTTGATTGCATTAAAGGCCTGCAAACAAACAACATCAAAGTCAAATACAGAATTTTTCTCAAGAAGATTACATAAAGGTTTACAGAGTTTAGAAAAATCATTGATAAATCTTCTATAAAATCCCGCATGTCCCAGAAAGCTTCTGATTCCCTTCACATTCTTTGGAGGTGGTAGTTTTTCTATGGTTGCAATCTTGGCTCGATCCACCTCAATTCCTTTGGATGACACTCTATGGCCAAGCACGATCCCTTCTTGAACCATGAAATGACACTTCTCCCAGTTCAGGACTAGATTTTTGTCTTCATATCTCTGTAAAACAAGAGCTAAGTTATGCAAACAATTATCAAAAGATGTACCAAAAACTGAAAAGTCATCCATGAAAACTTCCATTATATCTTCCACCATATCAGAAAAAATACCCATCATGCAACGCTGAAATGTCGTAGAGGCGTTGCACAATCCAAAGGGCATCCTTCTAAAAGCAAACGTTCCATAGGAGCATGTGAATGTAGTTTTCTCTTGATCCTCAGGAGCTATAGCAATTTGATTATACCCCGAATAACCATCCAAAAAACAATAGTAGGAATACCCAGCCAATTGATCCAACATCTGATCAATGAATGGAAGTGGAAAATGATCCTTCCTTGTTGCTTTATTCAACTTGCGGTAATCCATGCATACACGCCATCCCGTGACTATTCTTGTAGGAATGAACTCATTGTTGTCATTTTTCACCACCGTCATTCCACCTTTCTTTGGTATAACTTGCACTGGACTTACCCATGAGATATCTGAAATAGCATATATAATTTCAGCATTATGGAGTTTCAAAATTTCAGCTCTCACGACTTCCTTCATTGCTGGATTTAACCTTCTTTGGTGCTCGATCGTTGGTTTGTAAAGCTCCTTCATTAAAATCTTGTGCATTCAAATGGAGGGACTTATTCCTTTAATGTCAGAAATAGTCCATCCCAAGGCTGTTCTATGCTCCCTCAACACACGTAGCAACTTTTCCTCTTCTTCTGGTGTGAGTGATGTAGCAACAATCACTGGAAAGGTATCACTATCACCCAAGAATGCATAGCGAAGATGCTCAGGTAATTGATTCAACTCTGGAGTTGTATTTTGCTGAATCTTTTCTTCTGCTTTCAGAGAATCAATCTTTGGTACCACCGGCTCTAGCTTCCCCACTTCATCATTAACTGATGTAATTTGCTGCAATGCTCCTAAAGCAAAAACATAGTGGAGAAATTCTTCACTAACAAAAGACAAGTCAGATTCACAAACAGCAGAATTATTAAAATCATAATCATGAGATGAAGTGGTGATACATCGTTCTAGGTGATCGGATGGCATATCTTCTTGAAAAGCCTCTTCTACACATTGCTTAATGACATTAACCCGGAAGCAAGTACTTGGATCTTCAGGAAATTTCATGGCTCGATAGATGTTGAACATAACTTCTTCCTTGTTCACTCTCAATGTTAACTCACCCTTTTGAACATCAATCAAAGCTCTTCCCGTGGCCAAGAATGGTCGGCCAAGAATTAGAGGGATTTCTTCATCTTCTTCCATGTCTAACACCACAAAATCAGCAGGGAAGATAAATTTATCCACTTTTACCAATACGTCTTCTATTATTCCACGTGGATACTTGATGGACCGATCCGCTAGTTGCAAGGAAATTGTTGTATGCTTCATCTCTCTAAGTCCTAATTTCCTGCAAATAGAAAGTGGCATAAGATTAATGCTAGCACCAAGATCACATAAGACTCTATTAAAAAATGAATTTCCAATAGTGTAAGGCAAAGTGAAACTCCCCGGATCTTTTAATTTCTTTTGAAGAATGGCACTGCATTCTTCAGAAAGCTTCACTGTTTCAAACTCCTCCAACCTTCTCTTCTTGGAAATAATGTCCTTCAGAAACTTGACATAATTTGGCATTTGTTCCAAAGCATCTGCAAAAGGAATATTAATGTGAATTTTCTTAAAAATATGTAAAAATTTAGAAAATTGCTTATCTAATTTTTACTTTTGAAAACGCTGAGGATAAGGAAGTGGAGGAGCAAGAATAGGAGGATTGTTAGGAAATGAAATTTCTGGAGGCAAATCGGTCTCTCTTAGTGGATCTTTGACAATCTCCTCTTCTTCTACTTGATCCTTGCTTTGGCCATTGTTCACAGCTGTAGGGGTAGACTTGCTCTCCTTTAATGGTGACCTCTCAATTTCTTTTCCACTCCTAAGTGTGATAGCTTTGCATTGTTCTTTTGGATTCACTTCAGTGTTGATAGGAAAAGCTCCTCTTTGTTGGGCATTGATGGTAGTGGCTAATTGCCCAATTTGCACTTCAAGATTCTTCATAGTGGCTCCCATATTGCTACAATGAGTCTCAATATTATCCAACCGTGAATCCGTCTTTTTAAACCTTGCATTGGTCTCCTGAACAAAGGAAACCATGGCATCCTCAAGTGACATCTTCTTCTCGCTTGGTTGGCTATCAAATCCTGGAGGATGTTGAGGTTGCAACACATTCTTCGTATTTCCATATGATAAATTCTTATGATTTCTAAGCCCTGAATGATAGTAATTTGGTATAGGATTACCACGATAGTTGTAGTTCCGATTGTTGATGTATTGAACTTGTTCTTTACTCGCTTCATTACTTGGAACTGTTATACTTGTAGATGCAACATATTCTGTATTTTGTGGTATCTTTTGTGTTGTCAAGGCTGAAATATGATGAGATAGAGTAGCAACTTGAGCTGAAAGGGCTGCTATCGGCTGCAAGTCATGAATTCCAGCAACCTTCAATGGCCAAAGTCCTCTCAGTTGGCCATTGATAGTTGTTTGAGGCTATTTCTTCCAAAAGGGCAGTAGCACCCTCAGCTGTCTTCGACATCAAAGTTCCACCAGAAGCAGCATCAACTATAGTTCGAGTTTGACCATTTAACCCATTATAGAACATCTGAACTTGCAACCAATCTGGCAATCCATGTTGTAGGCAACGTCGAACCAAGTCTTTATACCTCTCCCACGCTTCATAGAGTGACTCAAAATCATTTTGCTTGAACTAGCCAATCTCACTCTTGAGTTGGGCTGTTTTTGCAGGTGGAAAGAATTTAGCCAGAAACTTCTCAGCCATGTCCTGCCAACTAGTGATGCTTCCCGATTGTAGAGATTGTAGCCAACCTCTAGCATTGTCCCTTAAAGAAAAAGGAAACAATCTCAGTCTAATGGTGTCTTCAGTAACACCATTGATCTTCATAGTGTCGTAAATCTCCAAGAACATTGCCAAATGAATATTGGGATCATCCAGTGGCGATCCGCTGAATTGAGCCTGCTGCACCATGCTAATCAAAGCTGGTTTAAGCTCAAAGTTGTTGACATTAATAGTTTGGCGCCTTATACTCGAGTAATTCCCATTCACAATTGGCGTACATAGTCCTTCAAGGTGCGTGGCAGTGCCTCATTATCTTCTTCAGCCATGACTAGTATCTTATTTTTTCTTCTTGATCTAAGAGTTCTTTCAAGCTCCGGATCGAAAGGGATAATATCACGAGATCTAGCACGGCACATCCAACGTCAAAAACACACCTGTAGAACAATAAAAATAAAATATAAGAACAACTTAAAATAAAATTCTAAATTAAAACCAAGATTACTTAGTATCGATATTGACAAAACGAATAAGAATAAACCAATCCCCGGCAACGGTGCAAAAAACTTGATCAGTGCAAAACTGCAAGTGCACAGTATCGTAGTTTTATAGAAAAGTGATAAGAAGAGTATCGTCCTCAGGGATTGGTACCTTACTTTTGCCAAATACCAAAATTATATTAATCTCGATTTTATCTAGAGAAATCACTAAGATTTTTGTAGTTGCAATTTAAACTAAAATTGAATCAAAGAGAAATACGCAAAGGAAATAAAGCTGACGTTCAAAGATCAAATTAATGGGAAAGAAAACTTCTAGGAAAGCGATTTCACCTAATTCTTCACTATGCTTTTCTCATCCAACTAATTTAATTTAATTCTTTTTGTCTATTAGCAAATCTCTAATTCATCCAAAAGTCTCTTTCGATAGTCAATTGGAAATTATTCTTATTTATCAATTCACACAAGAATATGCAAATTAAATAATCAAGAAAGCAATAAGACTAATGATTTAATTACTACATAAGTTCATACAAGTCTTTCGATCTCTATACTTACCTATGCTGAAATATTCAAGATCTACCCTATGATTCCCTCTTTCGATAGCAAATCACAAGATTAAAAATCATCTAATTAATGGCCAGTTAATTAGAAGCACTAAACTCAGAATAAATCAGATAAACAAAGAGAGAATTGCCTTAAATTAGTATAGACAATCAAACATAGTTCGGAACTAGGTTACATCGTTTTCCTAGAATAAAAGAAATTTAGCTCATGCTAGAAATAGAATTCAATATAAACGAATTCACCATAATTGTTCTGAGAATATTGGAAGAAAATAAACGCTGAAAAATACTCCTTGCAGCCACAAATCGTCTTCAAAAACTCAAGGAAATGATTCAATGCTTTTCTCTCGTCTGTGCTCGTGTATGATTCCAACGTACATGCAATATGTGGAATTCTTTCTCCAAAACAGATGAATTGAATCCTCCTAACTGTGTTTTTCTGTCCCAAAAGGTATTCTTCAGTCAAAAGGTACGGCCATAAAGTGAAAAATCACTGTTATATGGTGTGACGGCGGAAAACCCTACATATGTCAAAATACGATGTTCGCTCGAGCAGGGTGTCGAGCGAACATCGAGCGGTCGACTCTGCCTAAATTCGCTCGAGCGGCTTGTCGAGCGTTCAACTCTGCCTGATTTCACTCGAGCGGCCATCGTCTCCACTCGAGCGATATTTGTATTCCCGCATCCCGCTTGAGCTCACTATCGAGCGGTCATCGAGCGGTTGAATCTGCCTGAGTTCGCTCGAGCGGCCAAAATCCTCCGCTCGAGCGATCTTGTAAAATTTGCAATACGAAATATTTCAAGTCATCAATAACACAAATGTTGTAACAAATATTTATGATTTATTATTAAGCCAGTTAATATTGGTGAATACAATTTGTTAGTTCCTAAATATAGTTCATCTAATCAACCTAAATGATATAATTTTAAAAAATTAAGTAAACAAGGACAAAAATTCCCGAGAATTTATAAAATTTAATGATATTATAAATTCATAAAAGAAAATAATGAATTCATACGGCTCCTATTTTATAGTCCAAAAACGACTGTTCGTTTGATACAAAGTGGGTCGTTTAGAGACCTCTCTTAATAATTCCACTTTCTTCCGCTCCAAGCCTACTCTGTTAAATTAACTTCGGAGGCTATGGATTCATCGTTCTCTCATTCAGAAACTTTCTTCTGCTTTGCCCAAATATCTCTCAGGTACTCTTCAATTCCTTATAGCTTCCATGACACCTTGAACACGGCATTTAAATTATGGAATGTATCTGATTTTAGTTCCCAGTTGAGCATAGAAAAGCATAAAATCAGGGCTCTCTCTGTTAAATTCTCGTTTTTATTTAATTTTTCCTGTTTTCTTTTCTTGGATTAAACCCTAGCTGTGTTGTTTCATTTTTCAGTGATTATATAAGAGTTTTCTTTTTTGGATGAGTAGGTTTGTTTGTGGAATTCAAAATGGCCCAGGCAGCTGTGGAGGTTCCTCCTAAGGGTGGATTCAGTTTCGAATTGTGTAGACGCAATGAAATGCTTTCTAACAAAGGTGTACCGCCTCCTTCTTTTCGAAAAACTGGGACAACTATTGTTGGGTTAATATTTCAGGTATGTTGCGTATGGTTTGCAGCAGTGTTTGACCTTTAAATCAGTTTGTTTGTTGCCTTATTGGGTTCTAGATTTACTCTATCTCTGGCTACGACCATTATAATTAGCAATTTATGCAAAGAAGAGCTGCGTCGCTTTTTTAGCTAAATTTCATGCGGATCTCATATGCTCATATGATTTACAGGGCAGAATATGTAATTGATTAAATAACCTGTGTGTAAATATGGATTTTGTTGTGGATTTGGGAACTTCTCGGGATATGCTTCCAGTTCACTTTTGTTAGATTGGTATGCTTGAATTCTTCTTCTTTTTTTCTTCTTCTTCTTCTTTTTTTTTTTTTTTTTTTTTTTTTTTTTTTGACATGTAAAAGTAAAATTGTTTTGATAGTAAAAGGCATAGCCCAAGTTTATAGGGAGTATACATCGAACATGCCTAATCCTTATGTTTTTTTAACGTACTTTTCACAAATTTGTTTACCAGCCTCCAACGTGTAACTACGGTGCTGGTTGATACTAATGACCTTATCATTTTCTGTTTGAGGAAGTGGGGTTGGCGGTGTGGCTGTGCCTGTACTTATCAAATATTCTTTTGTAGTTAACTTCTTATTATGTTTTTTCTGTAGGTCCTTTTGTTTTTCAGATTTCCTTGCATTTCCTGTGGAGTTAAATATTTTTCAGCTTTCTAATCTAGTTTTCTCCATTTGTACCTAGGATGGTGTTATTCTAGGGGCAGACACAAGAGCCACCGAAGGAACTATAGTTTGTGACAAAAATTGTGAGAAAATTCATTATATGGCACCCAATATTTATTGTTGTGGAGCAGGAACTGCTGCTGATACAGAGGCTGTAACAGGTTCATTTATTTTTTTATTTATATATAGGACTCATATGTTCCTTTAGAATTTAACCTAGCATGTAGTTGTTTATTACGCTTCTGCTACATGCTTATATCTATGTCCATCTTTTGAGACTTTGTGGTTATACTCTGTTTTTGTGATGCTGATCTTTGTAGACATGGTCCGTTCGCAACTGAAGCTGCATCGATATCACACTGGTCGAGAATCAAGGGTTGTCACTGCTCTTACTCTTTTGAAATCTCACCTTTTCAAGTAAGCTCACTTTGTGTTGATAATGTTGTTTACAATGTAACAATATAATTGTTATTCAACATGACAACTTAATCAGGCCTAACTGCTTGGTTACTTGTTCAGCTACCAAGGTTACGTTCAAGCTGCTTTGGTGCTTGGTGGAGTTGATGCTAATGGTCTGCATTTGCACACTGTGAGTTGGGTTCCATTTGTGAACATCTGAACTCCTATTGTTTCTTGTTGCACACGATACTTACATTACAAGGTGAATTATTTTTGTTGCCAGATCTACCCTCATGGATCCACAGACACTTTGCCATTTGCTACAATGGGTTCTGGTTCCTTTGCTGCGATGGCTGTTTTCGAGTCAAAGTATCATGAAGGCTTGACAGTAAGCTACAATCTAGTCTCTACTATATGGTTTAAGTGCTTTTAACTCGAACTTTAGCCTATCCAATTTTCTGTCGAGTAAGTCAGAGTTTTTTCTTTTCTTTTTGTCTTTTTCTATTTTATGTCACCATCACATCAAACTATGTGACTTAATCTGGTTTGGAAAGATTCTTGTATTATTTTAGCTGAAGTTGTGCTTAAAGAGAAAAGTTTATGCTGTCATTAGTTACTGGATATTACATATTTGCATGTTTCCATAGCTGATGATTTTCTCTGAAAAAATATATATATATATATATACTTTAGCCTATCCAATTTTCTGTTGAGTAAGTCAGAGTTTTTTCTTTTCTTTTTGTCTTTTTCTTTTTTATGTCACCATCACATCAAACTATGTGACTTAATCTGGTTTGGAAAGATTCTTGTATTATTTTAGCTGAAGTTGTGCTTAAAGAGAAAAGTTTATGCTGTCATCAGTTACTGGATATTACATATTTGCATGTTTCCATAGCTGATGACTTTCTCTGAAAATATATATATATATATATATATATATATGTAGAAGGATGAAGGAATAAATTTGGTGTGTGAGGCTATTTGCTCTGGCATTTTCAATGACTTAGGAAGTGGAAGCAATGTGGATGTTTGCGTAATAACTAAGGTTTGTGGTTCTTCACTTCATACCATTGAACATAAGTTTACTTTTTGGATGCTTTTTTTCCTTCTCCTCATACATATAATTTTGATTATGCTTGTGGCTTAGGGTCACAAAGAGTACCTGAGAAACCACCAGTTGCCAAATCCTCGCACATATCTCAGTTCCAAAGGATTTTCGTTTCCCAAGAAGACTGGTCAGTAATTCTATCCTAAACCTTTATTTTCTATGTGTCAAGTTGTAGAAGTAAATTGACATGTAGTTTAGGCCATTATCTTTTAATGAATGATGGATGAGATGCAAGTATGGTTCGCAACTATGACAATTGTACCTAATTATTTAAATGATAACCAACTTCTCCCTGATTCTTCTTAGAAAGATTTCACTCCATTTGTTTTCACTTTTCTTTAGTGGGGCTGCGTTAGGCAAGGACCATAATTACACCCTGTATTTTGTGTGCAAATTTATGCATACGTCGAGCTATTGATGCTCCAGTACCATCGGTTTCTCATTGTTGCAGAAGTTCTATTGACAAGGGTTACGCCATTGCAAGAAAAGGTGGAAGTGATTGAAGGAGGAGATGCAATGGAAGAATGAGATCTGTGGTTGAACTCCATGTTGCAACTTGAATGAATTTCTTTCCCACTTCAATTGCTTCTATATCACTTCATGTAGTTACGAATCTGGGTCTATAGTTAATTTCAAACTCTTTTTCTATTTTTTTTCGCTGATTTATTAAGCTGGACATCAGTCGACCTTAGGGTCCTCATTTTCGGGACATGCCTTAAAATTATTAAAAATTATATCTTAGCTTGTAAAGCATGATTATTTGGAGAATTGTTTTCTTGTTTCTGAGCTGTGGAGCACCCCGTTATTAATGTGGAATTAATCAACTTGGTTTGCATAGAAGATGCGAGGACTAGATGCTATCTGCTAGATTTTGTTTCTGTTTTAGTTTTTGTTTCTTTTTTCTTCTTTTTTATTTGTTTGCTGAATTGCTAGATTTTGTATGAACCAACAACGTCAGCCCTGGTTTAGAGGGAAAATAATCAACTGCGTTAGAAAATGAACCCATAATTCACTTCCAGAAACTAACAGCATAGACAATCTGCTCCAGTACACTGATCTTAGTTTCATCAACCAAGTGACCTTTTGGATTTTTTTTTTTTTTTCTCATGGTTATAGATTTCTTTTTTGGTTTTATTTTGTTTTTTCCGGGTATTGAAATTTCCAGCGGGACTAATAGTAATGGGCATATTGAGGAGCTTCACAATTTCTATCTATGCATCTTCATCAATTGTGAATGGTTTGTCTGGTTGCTCTCCTTCTCTCTACTGCTGCTCTCTTGTTGATCTAGAAAATATCCCTACATAATCCTTACCCAAGGAGAGCCAATATCGACTTTATCAGAATATTTCTTTAGCATTTGAACTTCTTGTGCTGTCAACAAGCTTGAACCACTGGCTTCCTGGATCACACATGTTGTCTCTGCTTATGCATTTGCAAGTAGTTGTGACTAAGTTATTGCTGGAGTCTACATCTAGGCAAACGGTAGTACCATTGCCAACCTTCGTTGAGAGGTGCATCTGAGAATCCGAGATGAGTTCCCATTTGGACTCAGGAATGGTGCAAAATATTCCAAGTGTTGCTGGATCATCCAATTCTTCTGCTTGTAAGCAGTAAAGTGTTCCCATTAGTTTCAAAGTCTTTTGGGATGTATAGCTCCAGGCTTCAGAGTCGGTGCAGGGACCCAACCCGAGTGGTTCCAGGAGGGATTTTCTTAGGACACATAGACCCGTTAATGGATGGAAAATTATTTTGTGTCGATTAGTTTCTTCAAGGCCTAGCCCTGCAAGTCAAAATTGAGTGCATCCTGAGACATGTTATTCCAAGTCTATAGACTAATGTAGAATATATATATACCTTGAAAAGGAGGATTGCATTAAACCATTATACCTTGAAAAGGAGATTGCAGAGTAGAGATTCTTTTCAACAAGCTTGGATTTCTGATATCACACCAATTCCAATCAAGCACCCCATAGTACTCACTCAACCCAATGACTCCCTCTCTCAAATAATAGCTCCCAACAAGTGTCCAGAGTGCCCAATCCAGGTCATGTTCTGCAGCCACGGCCATGAAGCAATTGAAATACCTATTGTCGTTCACAACTGTTCCTCTCATGTCTATCCCAAATTCACTCACGAACAATGGCCAGCCCTGCTCCAGCAAGAACCCCGATAATCTCATCATGTTATCCACCACTCTCCCACACACTTGATTGGGGTTCCCAGATTCCCATGCCTTCCCATCCGTAAACCCGTACCAATGCATCTCATATACTAGCTTCCCAGTGAATGTGATGTTCACTGGTTGATCGTGGATGAACGACAAGTCCTTGTCGTAGTTCAGACCAGAGAGAATGACCAGAACATCCGGGTTTGCTGAATGCACTGCTTCTGCTCCTTTCTGCATGTACCTAGTTCAAGATTTCATTATGAAAACTGAAATTTTGATATGAAGAGCACAACAAAGAATTGAATGAAAAGAAACAAATCCAATCATGTACCATTAATGAAGATAGGAATGTAGTATAGTACTACCTGTACCAATCATTAACGTTCTGTCTGGCGCCTCGGAGCTCATTCCTCAAGCTCATCCCAACCACATTGGCCACGCCGTTGAAGATTGTGGCCATCCGAGTTAGCCCCTTAACCCAGAGGTCAGGGTTGAAATACTCGTCTCCAAAGAAGCCATTGCGATCAGAGGCGCTGCAACACCAACCTGGCTTGCTTATGTGATTGTCCAATATGACCATCACGTTGTTAGTTCCCAGGCTAGACACCACCGCCTGGGATACAAACATTTGGACTAATATTATAAGAATATATATATATATATATATATATATATATATATATATATATATATATATATATATATACATGTCTCTTAATNATATGTTAACTCTAGCTATTTTACAATAAAAGTAACTTTACAATTTAACGTATCATATCAAGTTACGTCAGTTTGTAGATTTACTGTTGTAAAATCTCTTTGTGGCTAAAACATTTCTCTTCATGAAATTATGAGAGACTACCATAGCACACAGATAGGGATATCTCCGCCCGTGAAAGTTGAAAGATATATTATGATAATATTTTGAAGTGTGAAGCAAATGCAAATGAGTTTAGAATATTGTATCACTCGGAAGAAAGTTAAAAGCATACAAACATAAGTATCATTGTCATGGGCAAGTGGGCATTGCCATAGCCTAATTGTCATTGTTATCATACTTATTATCGTCAATTTCTATTAAATCTATAGCCTATAGCATTTATTCTATGCTTAAAGAAACGCAAGTGCATGGGATCAGTTTTAATGGAAAGTGGCAAACATTAAAATCACCAAAATGCAGACATTATCTCATTATCTTCTTTATTTGATGAGGGTATCGAACATTAATTAGGAGGGAGTGGGGAGATTAGAGTATCGACTGGACAGTTTCAAATGCCTACGTGGCTGCATTCTGTTGGTTACTATGACTACAAACTTAGGTTACTATGACTACAAACTTACAAAGACTACATACACCTAAGCTGAGCTCATCGTGCAGTAAACCAAACTCGTGAAGAACCCAACCGAGTTCCCTTGTTTGTCCTAGTCTGATCTAAAACTTACATATCATAAACAAAAGCTAACAATGTCCAATTCCTACATGGTTTGTTTTTCTTGCATTCGTTTTCTTCTTTGAATGTTGTGCTGGTAAGAGAATAAATTTCGAAAAGAAGAATATATAGGTATTTTGTCGTAACCTTGAATGCTTGTATGAGAGAAAGATCAACGATGGAGGGGTTGTTGGCTTGGATTCCGGCAATGGATTCAGACAGCCCAAGATTCTGAAAGGACTGCCGCACAGTGAGAGAAGCCAGAGAGTCATTGGTGGCCAAGAAAAGAGGCCAAGTGAGCCTAACACAATTAAATCCCATGGACTTAATCCTCTTGGAGATGGCATCCACGGGCTGCTTACTAAGGCCCTCAGCCACCACGACTTCCATGTGTGAAACCCAGTTCACGCATGCCAACTTCACCCTTTGCCCTTCTTCGTCGACGATCCACCGCGAATTGGTATATAGTGGCAAGGCCATGACAATGGGGAAGATTATAGGAACCCATAGAAGAGATAGGAAGGAGAAGAAGAAGAACCTCCCCATATTAATTTTTGGACTATGGAGTATGGAGGAGTAGGGAAGGTGGAGATCAACTGGTACACCTATTTATATGATGGCCTGAGCCATGTCTACCTACTTCTTGTATATAATGGGGAAAAAAGAAGACCAGTTTTCGCAATCCTATCTTTTTATTATCACTGTGCCACCATCTTTCTACCGTTCATAAGTTGCATTCAAGACAAATAAATAAATATATATATATATATATATATATATATATATATTTTCACATTGTAGAGAACTCCCCACAACCTAACCTTAAAAAGGTACATTTGTCATGTTCGAATTTTGTTTAGGGGGAGTTCCAATTTATTTATATGTTCCCCGTGAATAAAAATGTGGCATCTTGCCGACACTTGCACCAGGGGATGATAGTGATACCATGCTTTTTGAAAGATGGACCATTTAGGTACGTATGAAATAATTTTTTTGAAGGGACATCGAGTTAATACGATGTTTAGTGGATTTTGAATCAGTTCCTATGAAAGCAAAAAAAAAGAAAAGAAATTGAAAAAGTATAATGACACTACATGTAACAAACTCATGATCCCTCCGTCCAACTTTTGTTAAATAATTGACCAGAAATGTTAGGGTATCAATGTATCATTCTCCAGATTTAGATTGTTAAATTGATTTTTGGCCAATTCTGGATCAAATGCCTTTTTTCCCCTTTTTAAGGTTTAGAATTTTTATTCATTTTAATGTTTTTTCCTAATTTAGTTGAAGGAACTATGAATTCTATCACAAGAGCATATCAATAACAAGGCCCCTGCATGGAATTGGTTTTCTTGTTTTTATATAAAAGGAAAAAGAGGGTTTATTGAACTCTTTTTGCCACGAAAACGCAACGCATTATTGACTACCATGCATTAGTGATAACATTACCAATTGAGGTAGGGGTGGATGATGTCAGTGAGTTATTTTAAGGGCTAGTTCTACTATACCACCCATATTTGCCCACTAGATGTGTTCTTAGTGTAAATTGCACTTTTAAAAAAAATTAAACATCTTTAAACATTTTTAAAAAAATATCAACACATTAATAGGCACTTCTTTAATTATTAAGGAAAAAAATTTAAAAAGAAAAAAGAAAAAAGCATGAACAATCAAATTGAGGAGATAAACTTAAGTGATATATATGGTACGATTTTCCTATTTTAAAATGGAGTCACTTGTGGATTGAGCGTGGTAAATGTGAAGTACCCATCATCGTAGTAGCCACGCCAAGTAAAGGTGATATGTTGGCAGGAAGGCATATGTAAGTTAAGCTGAAGAAAATGTACCCCTTTCCCATTACTTTCACCCCTTTCGTTGGTCGCAAGGGATAATGACCCTTTATTTCAAACTTTTTTGGTCTTTGAAAGACTTCCAAGGCAATTCACATTGGCCATATATATATAGCATTGCTTTTGTATTTATCATGTTCTTTCTTTTCTTTTTCCCTAAAAAAGACATATCAATTGATGGTCAAAGTGGGGTGAGGTATTGTAATAAAACCAGCACAGTTATCACGGATACATCTGCAAGAAAAAAAAAAATGTAGAAAATTGAGAAAACTTCATGCCCTCGTAATTTCTGCTGGACCGTACCTCAACCACTCACCGGCCAGCAGAAATTACGTTTCTATAGGTTGCTATAATGTTAGCATGATCTAAAAAATCCGTTTTTTTTTTTAAACCAAGGTAATTGAGTATTTTGACTATGGTTTTAAAAAATGAATAATGTTATGGATAATTCTTAAAATTACTAGTCTTTTGTAAAAAAAAAAAAAAGTGAAATTTCTCGTAAAAAAGTAGATTTTTCACACTTTTTCATGATGAAGTCCATTTTTTATTTTATTTTTATAAAAAAAAAATACATGAAGTTTGTACATTTTTAAACTTGTATATATTATTATTCTTAAAGGAAAGTATACCAATTAGACTCTTAGACCAATGAGAGCTTTGTGGATAATTGAAAAATACGAAGATAAATAATTTATACAAATTCCAAATAGACAAATCATGTGCAAGCTGCCTTTGTCAAAAAGTGGACCCACACTAAAAAAGTATAAAAAAATATTCTTTTTTATAGATGGTTTACGCGGAACTTGTCTATTTGGAATTTATAACTCTTGTATTAGAACTGACATACGAAAGACAATACCAACACATCACAGTACATGGGACGCATATAACGGTTGTAGATGGTCATAATGAGCATATTTTAAAGATCTAAGACTAGTATAAACTAATAAATCAGGACACGTAGTTAGGAGTGAGCATCGACTTAGTCGAAGTTAGATTTTCCTAAATCCGACTTCGATTTTGTTGGATTTCAAATATGAATTCTGACTTGTCAGAGTGGAGTTGGAGTGAAGTTAGATTTAGGCTTTTAACTTTGGGTGTTGTTTTTTTTAGCTTCATATTTAGCCCATTAAAAAAAAAATGTGGCCTTTCAAATTTTAGTTTTTCCATAAAAATGAAAACTAAAACTAAAACATTTACTACTAATTTACTTCTATGCTAATATCTAACTTATTTTTATACGAAACTTATACTATAGTGTCTAATTATATGCTATCATACTATAGTATTACATATTATTTTTAATGTTTAATTACATGTTATTCTATTATATTAGTATCTAACTTATTAATAACTTATTTCTACACTAGACTTATTTCTAGTGTCTAATTGCATATTATTATACTTTAGTAAATTAGTATGTGTTATTAACTTATTATACTAGACTTATCTAAATACTAGTGTCTAACTTGTTTCTATGCTTGATAGTATGGCAGTAATACTATGATGTTTACATATACTAAATTATCATTAGTCTATTTATATTATACTATAAATATATTATTTTAGAGCTACTAGTATATTATTGAATTTAACTATATAAGTTCTAATTATATAACTATATAACTATACTAGTATATATGATAAATATATATATTATAACATGTGTACAATAGGGTTTCGGCTAGTCACCGGCAATGATGGCTAGGGTTTTGGCTTCCCCAACACACTCTTGATACGAAAGAAACCTCCCCCCTAGAGAAGAGATCTAAATGCTCAAAACAGAGAGAGAGAGAGAGAGAGAGAGAGAGAGAGAGAGTTAGGGTTTCGAGGGTTTCCGTTTAATGGGTTATATATATATATATATATAGACCTTGGGTACTGGATTTTAAACCCGGAACCCAGGTTTCATAACCCACATTGACCGGATTGATCCGGATTTTTGTAATGCGGGTTTTGGCCCGGATCAAATCCGAGCCGGAACCAGATTATTTGGGTTCCGGACCAGGCCAGAAAAAAATTCGGCCCGGATGAACAGTCCTAATCAAAAGGTTCCCTTTCGGAAATTGGGTCGAACACTACATCATAAAGGACCATGAACCCAAGGCAGTAAGCCTAACCAGTGGAAACCAAGGCCGCAACTGCCAAGAAGCATTAATGTGAATTTCAGGTCTAAACAGACAAAAGGTAATAATCTGTGATACTCGCTTCGTAATTAATGCCTCATTTGTGCGATGAGATGAAATGAGATAAGATATATAGTTGAAAGTTAAATAAAATATTGTTATAATATAATATTTTAATATTAATTTTATTTTAGAATTCAAAATTTTTGAATTATTTATTATATTTTATTTAAAATTTTGAAAAAATTGTAATGATTAGATTAGATTAGATAGTTTAGTATTTGGTAACTAAACCAGGCCTAATTCCTCTCAACAAAGTATTCAGCATACAACAAATTTGATGCACAACCCAGTAAGGACTAGAGTGGATTAGACTCTAAGGCAAGCTTAACCAATTGAACACTAAGTGTATATAAGTGAAGGTCAAAGAACCACTTGTAATGCCCCGATGGAAGGTCCAAATCACATAATCTATACTCTAAAACGACTAATCAATGATAAGTGAAGGCCAAAGCACACACCAAAGATAACATCACGATCCAAAAACAAAAACACTCCATACACTCAATTCTTACTAACTTAGGCATTAGATGTGTTCCTCACCACACAGAGCCCCTCTTTCCTTTGTGGTGCAGGTTGCTAGAGATCATTCGCAAGAGTACGAAACATGTCCACAATAGTTAGTGTCATTTGTGGGATTTTTAAAATCTCAACATACCTTTCGTATACCTGCAATGACACGTTATCAAGCAATACACAATCAAGAAACTACAACAAAGAGCGAACAAGAAAATGTCATGATGGAGGGAAGGTTCATAGAAATGGAAGAGAGACTATGGAGGATGACTCTAGAAATGGAGGGCCTACAATGCAAAAATAGAGCTCGTAGGCAAAGAAGTGTAGAAAATGTTGCATCAAGCCATAGAGAGAAACGAGGCAAAGTCATAAAATGCTTGCAGATTGAACTTCGATGACAAGGAGAAAAGGAAGATGACCAAGACCTGTGCAATCTCATGGGCAAATATGAGGACATGGTAAAAAAGATAGGCACATCCTCATATGTTGACCACCTACTTAACAACACCGACTTTTCCTACAGTAGTGTACCTCTTGACTGTCAAGCAGTGGGAGGACAAGAGTTTAAAGGCCTATCTCCCTAGATTTAAAGATGAGTGCATGATGGTGGATGATCAAGACAAAAAGATTACGCTAGCAACCCTCTTAGGAGGTATTTGGCTCAAGAACCCATTCATGAAGAAGTTGGCAAGAAAAGTCTCAACAACATTACGGGCGTTCATGGATAGGACGAATGACTTCATCAACGCCAAAGATAGTCTCAGGGCCTTAACCACTCCAAGGAGGTTTGAGTTAGAGCAAGTAGAGAGTAGCTCAAAAAGAGTAAGCGGCAGAAAAGATCAAGAGAAGGCGAGGAAAAGCTAGTATGATAGAAGGAGAGATGGAGGTGCACCATCCCAAAATCAAAATTTAAGGTCAACGCATGCGAGTCTAAATGTGCAGGCAAGAGGTGAGAAGCATGTGCAGGGCAATGATAATCAAAACAAGAGAACCCGCCACTTATGTCCCTACCACCATGTGGAAGGGCATAGGACAGAAGATTACTACACTCTAAAAATGAAAATAGAAACAATGAGGGAGAAAGGGGAGTTCGAGCGGTTAATTACCCAACATTACTCACCTAGAGGACAGCTATCAAATAGAGGCCTAGAGCAAACCCAAAGGCCTCATAAAAGTGAAAGCTCGAAGCGAAAAAGGACAATGCGAGGAAACCCTGAGCACGCTCCTCGCCAAAGCCCTAACAGGAACAATGCACCTCTAGATGAGATCTGGACAATTAAGGGAGAATTCACCATAGGCGAGCCGAAGTCCTCCAACAAAAAGGCACACGCCCGAAAGGCCAGATACAAAGAAGTGTTTAGCATGGAGAGGTCACCAAAGTAAGCAATGGGCTAGAAGATGGTCGCCACATCCTTTGGTAACGAAGATTGCAAAAGGGCCCAATACCCCCAAGATAAGGCACTGGTAGTGTGATGTTGCTAGTGGCCAACTACACTACTTAGAGAATTCTGATCGACATTGGAAACTTGGTTGATGTCCTTTTATGGGATGCTTTTTATAAAGATGGGAGTTGACCTGAGCCAGCTATGCCCTTCGCCCATGCCACTAAAAGGGTTCTCTGGAGACAAGGTCCAACCCGTAGGTACCATAACACTGCCTATATCTGCGGGAATAGGGCCTTGCACAGCCACCACGACGACCGGTTTCTTTGTAGTTAAGGCCCACTCCTCGTATAACACCATCATCAAGCAACCAACCTTGAATAACTTAAAGGCCATTACTTTCACCTACCACTTGAAAATGAATTTCTCGACAGAGGTGAGAGTAGGAAAAGTAATCGGCAAGCAAGATTGGCATGAGAATACTATGTACAGGAGCTCAAGAGTGGAGGAAAGGACGTAAAAGTACTAGAAAGTTTAGGGTTCAACAAAGCTCCACCACCCAAACTCATTGAGCATGAGGTCAAAATGAGGAATAAGAAAAGCATAAGGCAAGCAGAGGCCGATGAACTTCACACAAAGACGTGTTCACCTGGAACCATGAAGACATGAATCGATAATGAAGTCATTGAGCATTGCCTCTTTGTAAGTCCCAAAGCCAAAAAGGTCCGGCAAAAGTGAAAGAGCTTTAGCACCGAAAAATACGCTGCAATACCTGAAGCAGTGGAATGGCTCTCCAATGTAGTTTTGGTAAAGAAGTTAAATGGAAAGTGGAGAATGTGTGTTGACTTCACCTATTAAAACAAAGCATGCACAAAAGATAACTTCCCCTTTCTGCGTACCAACCTGATAGTATACTTCATGTCAGGTCATCGAATACTGAGTTTCATGAATGCCTATTCTGGATACAACCAAACTCGAATGAACCCAGATGATTAGGAGAAGACTTCTTTAATCACAAATCATGGATTATATTGCTACCATGTGATTCCCTTAAAAAAATAATGTCAGGGCCACTTATCGAAGATTGGTGAACTACATGTTCAAAAATCAGATCAGTCAAAACATGGAAGTTTATGTGGGTGATCTACTTGTCAAGAGCAAGGAACCCGAGCTCCACATAGCTGACCTATAGGAAGCTTTCACTATCCTGCAATAGCTGACCTACAGGAAGCTTTCACTATCCTGCAAAAATACAAGATGAAGCTCAACCTGACAAAACACACCTTTGATGTGGACTCAGGCAAACTCTTGGGCTTCATGATCTCAGAAAGAGGAATAGAGACCATCCTGAAAAGATTAGGATGATAATCAACATGAAGCTGCCCCGAAATATAAAAGTTAATCTACTTGATGGTAACACTTAATAGATTTGTCTCCAAATCAATAGACAAATGTTTACCTTAATTCAAAGTGCTAAGGAAGGTCTAGTCCTAGAATGAAGAATATGACCAAGCATTTGAAAAACAATGCTTCTCCGCACCTCTCTTGAGATGCATTTCGTTAGAGGAAGCACAATACGTGATGACCAAAAGACATGAAGGGGTAGGGGTGTAAGAATAAACCGGAAAACTGGCCCGGACCGGTTGGTTTGGTCTGGTTTTCGACTATTTCGGTTTGGAATCGGTTATTTTATTTTAAAAACCGGTCAAATCCGGTCCGGAATCGGTTTTATGTTTGTTTTCCAACACCGAACCGGACCAGACCAGACCTATTTACATATTAGATATATTTTATTAATTTTTAATATTATATATAATATATATAATTATGTATGAAATAATATATTATAATTTATAACATAGCATTTTAATCATAAACATGAATATTTCTTTGATCATATGTTTTAAATATAAAATATATATATTAAATACATTTTATTATCTAATAAATTCTCAATATATATATTTTTTGATAAATACATTAGTAATACTAATATACTTAATATATTAAAATAAGAAAACCAGACCGAACCAGATCAGAACCGATAAAATCGGACGTACCGGTTTAGGGGGATAATTGATTTTTGAAAATACAAAACCGGTTAGGTCCTAAATTTTATCCAAAACAGGACCAAACCAGACCGGTTACACTCCTATAAAGGGGTGTGCGGGAGTCACTCTAGTAGGAGAGATCTAGTAGGAAAGGTCATGAGGGTATGGCCTCACGCCCTCAAAGATGCAGAAGAATTTGTTAGGAAGTGTACAAAATGTTAGCTATATGAACTGGTGCCTCATTGCTCGCCAGAAGAACTGACATCCTTCATGTCGCCATAAGACCTATGCCATTGGGAAAAGGAGGAGTGAAGTTTGTCATCATCATCATGGATTACTTCACGAAATAGATAGAAGCAGAGGCCCTAGCAATGATCATGACTAATAGACTCATCAGATTCCTATGGAAAGCGATTGTATGCGGATTCAACAAACCACGAAGCATCATTTCAAAAAAATGGGCGGCAGTTCGTGTGACGCTCCCAAATTTCGCTTGGGATTGAACGGACATTTGAAGCGTCGAGACATGCAACACAAGGTTACCTGCCCCCGTTCATAACATATAAGATGCAATGTTCCTAACATACATCTAGCATTATGCAATATTCGCAGCGGATAATTTTTTTCTCTTTAGCAATACTATGCACCAAAAAGCCGTGATCACCACACTAGTCTAAAATGGTTGTGATCAAAAGAATACTTGAGATACAACTCCAAAAATACAAGTATTAACCTAAGTTAAATACTATACCATCATCAACATCGCACCGTGGCCTAGTCGACCGTATTCAGTTGGTCAGATTCCAATTCTTCTTTGGGTCCTGTAACAAGATCTACCATTCGGGGGGAATGGTAGTTGGGACTACCACAGTGAGATTTGATTACAAATCTCAGTAAGTTAACATAAAACTCACACACAGGTTAAAGATGCATGCATGGCAGTAAAAGCATAAATGCATAAGTAAAGTCGTACATAAGCATAGCATAACTTGACATATACTTAGTTTATAAAATAATATTCTATATTAATTTCTCTCAGTGTTGTAATTAAGTATTTTATTAATTTAAATGATTTTATCATCTTCGATTAATTAACGGTACTTATGCATAACATAAATATGAACTTGAAAATAACATAAACTTGAACATATCATGACATAAACGTGAACTTGAGACATACTGTAAACGTGAACTTAACATGATGTGAACATGAACTTGGAACATAACTTGATCATGAACATAACATGTACGTGTACATAACAAAACATGAACTTGATCTGAAACTTGACTTATCATGCACTTGATCTGAAACTTGACTTAATACGTACTCCACAGTTGTTGTGGCCCCACGTATTCTACGTGTCACAATTGCTGTGTCTCACGTAGTGTATGCTCCACAGTTGTTGTGGCCCCATACTTCATGCTCCACAGTTGTTGTGGCCCCATGAATACACGTAACATAAAATATAATACGTACTCCACAGTTGTTGTGGCCCCACGTATACACGTAACAGAAAATATAATACGTACTCCACAGTTGTTGTGGCCCCACGTATACACGTAACATAAAA